>CM052352.1:23162618-23731178 GCA_028551395.1 Casuarina glauca | reverse complement strand
TTGTTATTCAACCTAAAGTGGTAGATCAATAACCTTGGGGCAAGTTTCAACATAGAAATGAAGTAGCATAACCCTGAAAAAGATCATTAGTTTCCTTAAATCAAAATAAAGCATGAAGGCAATCAACAAACAAAAGTATAACAAGATGACCAAAGAGTAAAAAGAGCAAAAATGTTAATCTCATAAAGATAAAAAAAGTAAATGTAACTATGTTATAATTCAGAAAGAAAAAATGTAACTAAGGTCTAAATCAAAGTATCAATCATACCATGTAATGGGGGTTTGACCTAAACTTCTGCTTCAAAGCCCTCCAGCAAGATTTCAACATAAAAATGAGGTACTATGATTGTTGAAAAGATTCTTAACCTAAGAATTACAACACAAGAAACTACAACAAGATAATTAGAGTTAGAAGAGTACAAGGACAAATACCAACTAATTTTCATTCACCCCAAACTCAACATATCTTATCTTACATGTATATGTTGAAGTGCATGTGTGCTGTTATGAAAGCATGCATGTATATACATGTGTTGGTTTTTACATATGCATGTATCTTGTTATGTGTGCATCTATTTGAATTTGTATATGCATATGTATGCGTATATGCATATAAGCAAGTAGATTTCTATGGGTCTAAGTTTGTATGTATTTGCAAAATGCAAGAACATGTAGGCTTCTACTTATGCAACATATGTTTGTAAGTTTGACTTATGCATGCATGCATGTGTGAATATACAAATGCAAGCATGCATGTGTGAATATACAAATGCAAGCATGCATGTATATGGGTATGATGGCATGGATGCAAGTATGCTTGTATGTGAGTATGCATGTATGGACGTGGATGCAAATATGCGAGTATGCGTGTATGCAAGTATGCGAGTATGCGTGTATGCGAGTATGGGAGTATGCCTGTATGCGTGTATGCGAGTATGCGTGTATGCGAGTATGCGAGTATGCGAGTATGCGAGTATGCGTGTATGCGAGTATGCGAGTATGCGAGTATGCATGTATGCGAGTATGCGTGTATGCGTGTATGCGAGTATGCGTGTATGCGTGTATGCGAGTATGCGTGTATGCGAGTATGCGAGTATGCGTGTATGCGTGTATGCGAGGATGCGAGTAAGCGTGTATGCAAGTATGCTAGTATGCAAATATGTGTGTATGCAAGTGTATGTGTGTGTTTGGAAATATGGATATATGCATGTGTATGTGTATATGTAAGTATGTATGTGTATGCATGTATGCAGGTATGCGAATATGCATCTATGCAATTATGTGTATATGGGATTATGCATCTATGCAAGAATGTGTATATGAGAATATGCGTGTTGACATGTATGTGAGTGTGCATATATACAAATATGTGTGCTTGCAAGTATACATGCATGCAATATGTATGCATATATGCTAGTGTGTATCCATGTATGCATATATATGTATATGAAAATAAGCAAGTATGTGTGTATGTGTTTGTGCTCACGCTAGATTCTTACCATAAAGCCCCTTCAATGGAGTTTTATCATGAAGGTGTAGCAGCTTCACCACCAAGAAGTTCCTTAGTTTCTTTAGATCTAAGTAATACTTGAAAGCATCCATCTAAAAGCTAAAAGTTGAAACATAAAAAATAAAACAAGATAATGACTATTTTCATTAGTGAAAAGATTACCTGAGTTTGTCTTCTATTTGACAAATATTCTCTCCAGTCATAACTTCCAAATGTTGTTTGTATTCAACCTAAAGTGGTAGATCAATAACCTTGGGGCAAATTTCAACATAGAAATGAGGTAACATAACCATGAAAAAGACGATTAGTCCCTTTAAATCAAAATAATGCAAGAAGGCAATCAACAAACAAAAGTATAACAAGATGACCAGCGTAAAAAGAGCAAAAAGGGTAACCTTATATACTTATGTGAGTATATAAGTACATATGCGAGTATGAATATACACAAAATATGGAAGTATGTGTGTGGATGAGAGGATTTATACGGTTACGAATGTAAGTTTGCATGTTTGCATGCATGCACATAAATATGCATGTGTTTTTGTGAATATATATGTCTCTATGCAAGTATGGATGCAAATATGTATGTATGTGGATGCAAGTATGTATTTGTGCATGCATGTATGCAAGTATGTATTTGTGCATGCAAGTATGCAAGTATGGAAGGATGAATAAATGTATACATTTATATATGCAACTAAGGACATTTGTGCATGCACACATGTATGGAATTATACGTGTATATATGCAAGCCTAGATGCAATTATGTGTGCATGCATGTATAGATCTATGGAAGTCTATATACTTATGAAAGTACCGCATGAATGTAAATACAGATTCAAGTATTTATATATGTGTGCATGTAAATGCCTTTGTGTGTGTGTGTGTGTGTTTTCATTCTAAGTTCTAACCACAAACACCTTGGATGCAATTTTACCATTGAGATGCAATAGCTTCATCATCGAAAAATTCATTAGTTTCTTTATATTCAAATAATGCACAAAAGAATCCAACCAGAAATTGAAAATTTAAATATAGAAAAGTAAACACAATATGACAAATATTAAAAAAAGCAACATGGTACTCCTATTAGAAGAAACAAGGATGTGTTCTATTTACCTTATACGGTCTCAAACCATAACCACCAAAAACAATTTGCATTCAACACAAATTGTTAGATCAACAACCCTAGGACACAATTTTGACATAGAAATAAGGTAAACTCATCATTATTTAAATAAATAAATAACTAGGCTCCAAGCTGCTCAAAAAAAAAAACTAAAAGAATTAGGTTCCAAAACTGAAATGGAATACATACTGTAATGGTAAGGAAAGCCAAGTTGAATGTATTCATGTCTAGACATCTTGTCCATGAAGCAAGATTGCAAAATTTCCAACTCTTATCCTGCAAAAAAGATTCCATTTCAATGAACCTGATTTTTGATGTATAAGTAACCTCCTTTTTAGTTAAAGACATGAGATACAAAAACAAATTGATGTTCCAGGCTCATCCCAATAAAGACCAACCTCAACAAGTTCACTAGCAGCATTCAACCAAATACAAGAAACGAATCTCTATCCTTGGTGCTCCTGAACCACCTTGTACCTTTGTAGAGCTCCTAATTTTACTGACATGCAAAAGTTGGAGTGCATAGAAGTTCAGATATTGTTCTAACTATAATTCCTGATCCTCACCTAAATAACAGAGGAGTGAAATGAACTATTTATTCATTGTATCTCTAAAAAAGAACAAGATTTCTTGCTTAGTGGTTGCTAAGAGGAAGGGGACACATGAACATATAAACTGAATATTAGATGTCTGCGATGTAAGATAACAGCTACTTGTCTTTTACTGCTAAGGCCATAGGTAAAGAACACTCGTAATCCTACTATAAAACCAGTGAACTACCAAAAAAGAATTCCAAATAAGTCAATACCAAAGACGATGGCTGGAGATACAAACTCATCAATTATTCTTAACTCCCAAAACACAGAGAAATTGACTTAAATGGTCAGAAAGTAAACACTTAGGATCCACAAGAACCAAAAGCAGACAATGTAGGAAAGATGCATGAAACCTGCAGAGTGATAGTCCATGAGGACGAGAAAAAAATGTTTGAACCCTGTTCAGACTACCAGGACCAAAAAGACTTAAACGGCGATGTTGCATATACTTAGTTTTGCCCTTTTGCTATCAATTTCTTACCCTCCTACCACTCGACATCAAAGTCCCTTTTTTTCTCATTTAAAAAAAGAAAAGGAAAAAAACTGCTGTGACTTTGATGTACAAGATTCAAGATCACAATCAAGAAAGACAATCTTTATATAAGAATTTCTCTAATGAATAAACAAAAATGACGATAGTGACAGCAATCCACCAACAAAGGGGCTCTAAATCCGATAGGCATTACTAAATAGGCTACCTTGGTCCTTTGCAAAATACACAGGAAAAGAAAGCAATAAAAGGTAACTGGGCTATCAAGATATCAAGCAAACGTTAGCTACATCATACAACGAGAAAAGGCATGAAAGTAAATGAGAAAAAGAAAGAAAGACAGGGAAGCGAGAAAGAAAGAAAAGCCCATTGACCTCTACGCATCTCCTGAGAGCAAAATCCAATCCCCATCCAGGCACCAAATCATTCTACAGGCAGAAATGAAAGCGTTTGGTTAGATGGCCTGAACAAGCACAGCACTCAAAGGAACCGTTCACATATCTATTCATGAGCAAGAATTTAGCAACATAAAATATGACCTGAATCATAAGCCAAACACACGCCAAGCTTCCTAGGAAAACATAGATGCCATGATTTCTACAAATATGAAAGAATAGAAGAAATAATTAAACATACAAAACCAAAGAATCTATGTAGATTACCTTTCTAACATGGAAATTGTACATTGAAATCAAATATCATGTACATGAGTAGTAAAACAACTATGTCATCTTAATCATGAAGATTAATTTTGCACCATTTGTAAGTCAAAGAACCAAATTCATTTTCAGCAAACCTTCTAAAAAGACTTTGATAAGATGATTGGTAACAGTAGGTTACAATTTACAAGTTGTAATATACTTCCCACTAAATTTTATTAGTCATACAATTCTGAAAGTAAATTAGTTAATCACAACACTATAATAAAAGTATGATAATGAATTTGTGTGACAATGAAACCAATCATACTTATGGATTAATTGTTGATAATATCTCTTTTGGTAAGTGCAAAAAGTACAAAATGACACTAAAATGCTAGGTAATAATTAGCATGCACAACAAATTCCCCAAGCATTTGGCATAAATATAGAACATTTATCATTGTATCATTCTTATGGGTGCATGATCCATAGATAAAGAACTTTAACAACAATTTCCAATTGAATAATATAGAAATATTACTATAATCATATCGTGCAAGAGATGGAGAGAGATTACTTGTGAACTTCTCTATCACCTAACTATATGAATTCTCTACCATGAAAAAGAATTATTTCTTCCTTACCCTCGTATAAGTAAATTTTAAAAGGACCTTTTTTTATTCATGCTAACCATAGAAAAGAAAGATTCAAATAACTTGAGGGAGTTTTCTATTCTTCTTTTCTTTGGATCAACTTATAGAAAAGTAAAGAGGAGGAATACCTTTTCATAATATTGTCTTCCACAAGCAAGCTATTCAATGCCAAGAAATCTGTTGTTCACATGAAAAGGCGCTGCCTTTTCTTCCTCCATTGCAGAGCACAGTCCTATTCAGAGAAAATAACATTTATTGACAACCAGTTAAAGCCAAGAGGAGTTGAATTTTTACATCTCATGCTGGTGTGGACTGCTGAACCAAGCTAATAATTCAAGAGGAAGAGGCTTCACAGATGAAAGAAAAATGGTGAGGGAGAAGGAATGAGAGGGTGATTGATTATGAAAGAAGGCAACTGGCTGGTGGATCTGTCGGGTTGCTATTCAAGGCTGCTTGAGTAGGTTTGTCATATTTGTTCTAAAGTTTTCATCCTTCTTCTGTTTTCTCCTCTCTTTGTTTTTCTTTTTGGGTTTTTTTGGACACTTTTTGAGAAAGCTTTGTGAGATAACCATTGAAGGTGATAAGTTGCGCACCTATTACTTGCGTATTTCCTACCTCCCACTGGTACTTTTCCTTGTGCTGCAACAAATAGATAGATCTTCAAAACTATAACTGATGTTCACATAGTTTAATCTTTAATTCCAAAAATAGCCAAAAAACAAAAGCAAGAATTCATAACTTCTACAGGGGGTTTTTCCCTTTCTATTTCTATAACTCTTAAAGTTTGAGAAACAGATAGAGTGACTTGAACGACTAAAGGCAGAATTGGGATTGAGTTTGGACTAAATCATGAATATACAAACTTGCTCAACGGATCCCAAGCATTACTCATCACTGTCCTATTTCATCCTGTGTGAAAAACTATTTTCAAATCATTCCAACTTGTAGATAAGTGCTTACTTTTCCTAATCACCTATTCAAAGTAATATCATTGTAAGCATCATATAGATAGATGTCTCCAACTATATAAAGAAAATGTTTGTCTACCACAACTATTGATTTCAAAACATCAACCAGAAAGCATGACCCATCTCTTGAAACAGTTTCACCAAGCAGAAAAGGCAACAGTACGCAATTTCCAAAAAGAACAGGGGAAACTCGCAGAACATGTTGGAAACCGAACTTACAGTCTATTAGAGAAATAGAATTCGTGAAAAATCAAATGCCATGCCGTGACAGCTGACTCATTTTACGTCAACTCTTACTTCCCCCTCCTATGTCTTCCTCACTTGCGCTCCTGTCTCTGTTGAAACTTGAATCACGGCTTGTGATAGTAAGAAGGCTTCCCCTACTTTCCTGCCCTTCCAATGTCATTCTGTCAGGAAGGATGTTCACCTTGAAAAAATAAGTGAGTAAGAAAAATTCCCGTGGTAAGTTAAGAAAAAGGTCGAATACCTTGAGGGCTTCACTATTCCACTCACATTACGTAGAATTTGGATTGAACTTTTCTTTGATGGGGAAAGCTTGATTAACCCAAGGGCAGCCTATTATCAACCCAAATTAGAAAACCAAAAATTTGTCAGTACATACACTAAGCTCTTCGAAAAATTGCATTCAAAAGCAAATCTAAAAGCATTTACCACAAAAGGCTGAAACAATCCCAGCGATCGCCCGTATTGTATCTCACGGCCTCATACTCGCACATGAAAATCTATAAGAATTTTCCTTCTCACACGATTAATATTGAAAAGGATTTCATTTCTTTTGTCAACTTGTGTACCAGGCCGTGAAATCATCCCAGAATCTGTTTCCCAAGAATTCATACAGAAGAAGGAATACACAGACAGAGATATATTACCCTGAAGCCAACATGGCCACCTTGTGGGGGTTTCCGCCACTTAAGAACACGGACAAGACCTTCGCGTCCGTAAGAGCCCGTTGAATCGCTGTAAGTCTCTTGCAGATACAGAACAGCAAATTAAGCAGCATTGCTAAGAAATAAATGGACAATTTAGTTGAAACATTGGACTAAGGAAGGTAATCTGGAACTTACAGTCACTCCCATTATCGAAATGCGGTTAGGAGAACCATCCCCAACGCAGATAGTTCTCACAGGCACCATCGCGGCGGAGTATTTTGAATGATCCACCGTCTTCCTGCCATTCCCGGAATCACCCGTCAACAAGCTTTCTTGACAACCAGAGGCAACTAATTCAAGCAGAAACAAGAACTTTGGGAGTTCTGGAGAGACAGAGAAAGAGAAAGCAAGAATGGGAGAAGCCATGGACTGCCGAATGAAATGGGTAGACTCAGGAGAGCGGACTAAATCCCATTTTGAATTCAAAATTTAAATACGGACTAAATGTAATAAATTGAATACAAAGGTAGTTACGCAAAACGACGTCGACATGGTCTCTTATGCTGAATTGCGTCTATCGCACTAACCTACATAATTTAATGCTGCTAGGACACTAAATTTCAAAATAAATTGTGTCCATAAGTTACCTAAATATCTTTTGACAGTTTTTAAATGTACTTTCTTAGGATTAGACTAAAATATAAACAACAAAAATACACTAAATAATAAATCAAGTCAAAGAAACCTTGTGACAATATTCAAAGGAAAGCTGTATAAAATTCCTTAACATTATAGGTGACAACATTATAAGCCAATTGATAAATACTAATAGTCTACTTGAAAACTTCCGTGTAATAGAGAAGCAGGTAGAGGAAACAATTATAGAGTTTTCAAGCTCGGCACATTGGCCAATGTTCCAAATCATATCCGTATCTCTTGTTGCATATGTTGTACAAGATCATATCCACTGCAATAGTAATAGCCAATGGGACAGTAACCCTTTAGCCAATGGGACATCGGCCATGTGGGGAACGTGGGTCGCGACGTCAACATCATTATGCCATTTGCCAAGACGGTCAGCACCACATCATCCATATGGCACCTAGAGCACTAGGGTTATGTGCGTTTTCCTCTCTCCTTCTTGGCACGCGGCGGCCCCAGCTCCAGCTCCGACCATGAAAGCATGCTCATTTGCTTTGATTGATTTTGATTCCTTGTATAGAATAATTTCCTTTATAATGTATGTAGTGTAGCGATTATAAATATGGCTGTACAGATTCTTTGAAACATCCAAAACCATAGAAATACAATATACTTTCTTGTTCCGCCGCCCTCTTCGATCGGCCGCATCCATTTTTGGCTTTTGTCGAATATAAATTTGTGTTCCCTCATTCATCTAGACAAAGATGATGATAACAACAATTTTTTATACTAGTATAATTGACAATAATTCGATGGATGCAACCAACTCCACCTTCAAGCCTTGGCACCAACTTGCCAACTTGCTCTCCGACGACAAAAGTATTGAGAAAGCCAAACTCGGATTCCGTTTTTTTTCAAAAACTATGGGCGTCTAATAATGAAAAGTAGTTGCAAGTTGCAGCATATGCAACTTTACCATTCCCTTTGATCCTTAGCACGCGTACCCAGTAGAGCATATCAAAGAAAAATCTTCCTGTTATACAGAACACAGAGCGATAACGAGAATGGATACTTCGAGACTGCTGCTTTTCATATTCTGTGCCATAGTTATCCAGCTTGTTATCTCCACCGTTGCGCAACGAGATCCCTACATCGTCCATGAGTGTTCTACTACTGGTAATGTTACAAGAAACAGTACCTACCGGGCGAATCTCAACAGCCTCCTTTCCACCCTCTCTTCTAGGAAGCAAATCGTTAATGGGTTTTACAATTTCTCCGCCGGAGAGAACTCCAACAAAGTTAACGCAGTCGCGCTTTGCAGAGGAGACCAAACGCCAAGTGCCTGCAGTAGTTGTGTCAATATGTCTGCTCACGAGCTCTTATTGTGGTGCCCAAACCAGAAGGAAGGCATCATGTGGTACATGAACTGTACCGTACGATACTCGAACAAATCTATATTTGGTGTCATGGAGACTGAGCCTGTGGGAGCTCTGCAAAGCAGCTTAAAAGCAGAGGAACCGAGTGGGACGTTCAAGCAAGTGCGACGGGCCTTGCTCGAAAGGCTAAGAAGTGAGGCTGCAACCAGTGGATCCCTTAGGAAGCTTGCAACTGGAGTTGCGAACACCACATACTTTACTATATATGCACTTCTGCAGTGTACTCCTGTTACGTTCGCAAAGGTTAGGACACGTAACTGGGTTCCTCACAAGCGGATTAGCACTCATTTGGAACGGATTATAATAACTTTGGATAAAATGGAGCCTGGTTGACATCATTAGAGGGATGCCGAAACTCTGTTTTCAGAAGGGAAAACAAACCAAGTTCTTAGATTTCAAAAGCTGCCTTTCTCTTTACATGGTAGGCTCATATAAGAGCTTCCCCTTCCTCCTACGTATGGAAGGTTTCCCTTACTTGTTTACCCATTTGCAGACGCAACCTTTCTTTTCCCCATCCCCTACTACTCTTAGATTTAAGTACAGTCACATCCCTTACAACAAATCTTAAATCAAGTCAGAGAGTTAGTGACCAAAAGAGCTCATTCAGACAGATGACGTTGCGCACGTAACAATACATCCCCTCTTGAACAACCTTGCCCTCAAGGTTGTGCTTCAACAGAGCGCCAGCAAGTCCAAGCTAACTTCAGTGACCTTCCACATCTTAGGATCGATTTTTTTTTTTTTTTTTTTTCTGACTTTCCCAAAATAAAGAACGGGATCAAGACCAAACACATGCACTTGAATGCCTCAAAAGCACAATTATATTTCCAAAGCAGGAGCCAGACTTCTTGTATGTACCGGTCCTCTAGAGTGGGTCCCTTAGATTCAGCCACGTGGCCCATGATGGAATGAACGAGTTTGCTCTTATGGTACTCCTCCTCACAGGCCTGTACGTTCTCTTCCGAGACTCCACTCTCGCCGAGGTTACTCTTGTTGGTGGCTGTCTTATCTTTTCTCACTTCAGATCTTCCAAATGCATTTCCACCACCATGGTAAACCAAATTCACGTTCCCCCATTTCGGCTTTCCTATGCCTCTGGCCGTATCCTCCTCTCGCCTGTTTCCAAGCCCTTAAGTTTAGGCGCCCCCCAAATTGCTAGCCTTCCTGACCGTGGAACTACCAATCTCCTCTGGAATGCTGTCTGGAAAAGATCTGACATAATGGCGTACCTTAGCTTCATGGCATTCCTCCTCTAGTGGCAGAGAGTTCGGTTTTGTTCCTTGTGCGCATGCTTCCTCTTCAGCTGCTGCGACCTTTTCTCCTTCTCTCTGTTGGTAGTTCTTGGCTGTATTTATTTTTTTCTTTTCTGGCACCACTATAACCTCATGTGGATCCCTAACACCCACGTATGCTCCCCACATCACCGCTCCGTTACCATTACCCTTTCTTGATGTCACTTGATTGGGACACTCTGAGCTCATTGGGAAAAGATATATAACTTTAGCCTTAAACCCCTCTTCTATGCCCAAAATGTCGAGCAAGAACCACTTCGCGACTCTAGTCTTCCAAAAAAAGTAGATATGACCCACACAGTCGCCTTGAAGCTCATTAATTTGCAGAAATAAAACATGATTTGTAACTAAAATGGGCTGTAGTTTTTGCCTTTCTAGTTCCCTTCTCGTCGTCATCTTCTTCTTCTCTTTCTTCTTATGCCTTTTTCCTGTCATTTCATCATCTGTCCCGAGGGCACCACTCCCAGCATCGCCTAATCCCTCCAAGCGATTTACATCACTCCTAGCATCGCCTAATCCCTCCAAGAGATTTATATTTGCAGCAGCATGACCGGTATTCCGGGGTTGATCGGGCCCTTCACTTTCTCCGCCACCTTTCTCTGTGTTCTGCATTGTCGGCTCCAATAGCCACTGTAGAATGGTTCCTCCTCTGGCACCATTGACCTTCTTTCGGCTCACTTTTGCAGCCACAAAAATAGTGAGCAGCAGCCCGTACTTGGCCGATGACATCATTGACTGCACCCAACCCTTGCTGTCCAATTCAACTTCTGATGATACCACCATCTTCTGAAATGCTACTCGGACAGCTTCTGAATGAATTGTTGGAAGTCCCATCATCCTTAATCCTCTCTTCTTTCTCCTTTCTGAATCTTCTTGGGCTTCTCCGACTTTGTATTTTTCTTTGTGCCCAACGCCCTCTTCATTTTTCTTGGGCGTCCCTCTACCAGCATCGACTATCATCTTTTTGCGACTGGTCTTTATAGAGAATGACTTCATAGTTATCCTGGGAAGAACCAACAAGTTGTGGACCGAAGCTTCATAACCAGCTCGGCTGCTCTGAATATGCATTGGATTATCTAGGCCAGAGACCCCTGTCTTGGTTAGTTGAACCACCAATGGTACATGGGCCCGTCGAGTCAACATTTGCATCTGGGCGAGCCATTTCATATCTTGGTTCATGAAAGGGTTGATCACATACGTGCCTTTCTTCCCTTCAAAGGCTTCAAAGATGGTCTGGTCGGCAGTGGAGTGGTGTTTGCTCGTTGGTTGCGTGTGCATGGCAGTGGGTGTGTCTGGAAATGCTTTGTGGAGCTGGAACAACAAAGGTGTTTCTTTTGCTCCACTTTTCTCTTTTTGTTGACTCCTCTCTGGTGGTCGGCCAAAGTGAGAGAAGTATGGCTGGTGATTCTGTACTCCAAGAGAATAGTGCAGTTGCTTTCTCGCCTCATAGTAAAATGGCATGAATGGATTGTCACTTGGTTCTCTTTGGCTGCCCAGGTTGAATTCAAGAGACTGAGCGGCATTGTTCCTTCTGTGCTGAGATGAACTCGCTGAAAACCCAAATGACAAGGTTTTTGCCTTTGGATTTTGGTGATCCTGCCTTTTCTTTCTTTCCTGGATTTTATCTTCATTCTCGGGCGGACGACCCAAATGAGTCATTAGTGACTCATTGTTAAGAACGCGAGGAAACTGAAATATGTGCTGGATGGTTATAACTGGAAATAAATAAGATCTATTCTGGACCAAACCAACCAGTGTGTTTTTTTGTGTAAAGATAAAAGGCCAGCTGGCCTTTTTCCTCCTCCCTCGTGGCTCGTTATGCACTGGAACCAGCGCCTTGGTCATATGCTCAGCACTGCTGTCTTTTGTTTGTCTTAGCTTGGTAGACTCAGCCTCACTTGACTCGTGCAGAGCCTCCTCGGCTTGGACCCGAACTTCTTCACTCCTCCTCTCCCAAGTCCTGAGTAATCTCTCGAATCTGAACTTAAGGCGGTCTTGTAAATCCTCTGGCAAAGTTTCCTCTGCCAAGGCTTCTACCGATGGTCCCACGGTTGCAGGAACCTGGCTCTGATACCATTGTTACGTTCGCAAAGGTTAGGACACGTAACTGGGTTCCTCACAAGCGGATTAGCACTCATTTGGAACGGATTATAATAACTTTGGATAAAATGGAGCCTGGTTGACATCATTAGAGGGATGCCGAAACTCTGTTTTCAGAAGGGAAAACAAACCAAGTTCTTAGATTTCAAAAGCTGCCTTTCTCTTTACATGGTAGGCTCATATAAGAGCTTCCCCTTCCTCCTACGTATGGAAGGTTTCCCTTACTTGTTTACCCATTTGCAGACGCAACCTTTCTTTTCCCCATCCCCTACTACTCTTAGATTTAAGTACAGTCACATCCCTTACAACAAATCTTAAATCAAGTCAGAGAGTTAGTGACCAAAAGAGCTCATTCAGACAGATGACGTTGCGCACGTAACAACTCCTGACTTGGATGAGAAAGAATGCAGCAATTGCCTGAATTCCACTATCGAATATATTCCAACTTGTTGTGATGACGCCGCAGGAGTGAGAGTTCTTACACCGAGCTGTAACTTAAGGTATGAGGACAACCGTTTCTATAGCAATATTCCTGACGTATCGCCGCCATCATCATCTCCTCTTCCGTCGGCAATGGGTATGGTTCCCATTCTCCTTCTTCAATCTATCTCCACAACCAAATATAGTATACAAACTGTTCATAAAGGAAAAGATTTTCAAATTTTGTTTAAATAAGTGATATAATTGATCTATTTAGAACCGTGTCTATCTTTTCCAGAAAATAATGATTCACATCTTTGTTTCCTTTATCTTTTTACCCAACAAATTTAATAAACAACCAATGTGAGTAAACTTTATGTACTTTATTGTATTGCAAATCTATTTACAAGTTAATGCTAATAGCTATAATGTTTTCATCGAGACAAATTTGCGGCTTTTGCAGGGAAGGAGAGCAACTCATCGCGGACTACCGTTATAGTTGTGGTGGTTCTTGTTACTGTGGTTTTAATAACCTGCGCCTGTGTTTGCATTTGTTTAAGAGTGAGAAGACAAAGGAAGAAAGCTGAAAGTGAGTACAAGTTTCTCATTTCTATTTATTTCAAGATTTTCTTTCTACAGAGAATAAAAGTAAACACCAAATTCAGACAAGTAAAATATATGTGATAGATCTACTATTTAAGTTAGTTCCATACAGTAGTTGTAATAATAGTAGTAGTAGTAGTAATAATAATATAGAAAATATTGCAATTATCAAATGGAGCCATGGGAGATCTAGAGACATATAACCCTCCCTTTTACTTAATAAAAAAAATATTACACTTATTTTCTTGGCACAATTTTGATAAGAATGACCCGTAACTAATAAAGAAGATGATGTGAATTGATGTGATTTGGAGAGTTTATTAAAAAGATAAGTTGTGTAATGGAAGATGATAGATTTAGTATCTATTATTAATTTGATGTTGGTTCATTTAAAAAAAAAAAAAAGAAAGATGAGCTAGATATTAAAAGATGTGTGTCCCAAAAAATGACTTTCACCGATGCACACAGAGTAGTCTAGAAGAGCACATTATTGTTGTCACATTAAGCATTGGTGGAGGAATTATATATGAATGTTGTATGCAACTTCTTTAATCAATGCACTTTTGTAGCTAATTCATATGCACAAACATATTCCTCATGCAAAACAGTGAA
Source organism: Casuarina glauca (assembly GCA_028551395.1). NCBI lineage: Eukaryota > Viridiplantae > Streptophyta > Magnoliopsida > Fagales > Casuarinaceae > Casuarina > Casuarina glauca. Next base: position 23,717,196 of record CM052352.1, on the reverse strand, counting down.
TAAAATTAGCGGTGCTGAAGCATTGGAAATCAACTTCGATACAATCAAAGTGGCAACAGAGAATTTTTCTGACACAAATAAGCTTGGCCAAGGTGGATTTGGTATTGTTTACAAGGTAATTTGGAAATACTATGTTGTAGAAAGTCATCTTTTTTGTATAAGAAGCTAAAATCTATTGTATACTTATTTATTATGCATATATTCAAGGCAAGCTTTCAAATAGTCAAGAAATAGCTGTCAAAAGGTTGTTAAGTGGTTCTGGACAAGGAGATCAAGAATTTAAGAATGAGGTCTTGCTAATGGCTAAGCTTCAACATCGTAACTTACTTAGACTCTTAGGGTTTTCTTTGGAAAGAAATGAAAGGCTTCTTATTTATGAGTTTATGCCAAATGCAAGCCTTGATCTCTTCATATTTGGTATGGTCATACTTTTCCTTTAAATTTCATAATTTTATATTTTAGATTGAATGAATATAATTTAATATGTACATGATAAGTACATTGATACAGTGAAATGAATATGCAGATCCTATCAAACGTGTTCTTCTAGATTGGGGAAGTCGTTACAAAATCATATTAGGCATTGCTCGAGGCCTTCTTTATCTTCATGAGGATTCACAATTTCGCATTATTCATCGTGATCTTAAAACTAATAATATTTTATTAGATTTAGAAATGAATCCCAAAATTGCAGATTTTGGCATGGCAAGATTGTTTATATCAGATCAAACTCATGGAAACACAAGAAGAATTGTTGGAACTTAGTAAGTATTTGAATAAATTCTAGCAAAATCAATTATAACATTGCATGATTTATATTATCATTTATATGTCATTTTGTTGGCAAATGGAAATCATATCATTGTTTCCTATAATTCTAGAATCAATTGAAAGAATTTGTTAAAAAAATTAAAAGTTTAATTTTCTTTAATAGCAATTGTATTGTTGGTGCTTTTATACAGTGGATATATGGCTCCTGAGTATGCAATGCGCAGACATTTTTCAGTAAAATCTGATGTCTTTAGTTTTGGCGTACTAATACTAGAGATAATATCAGGGCAAAAGAATGGTTATTTTCGTGTGGGAGAAAATATGGAAGATCTTCTTAGCTATGTAAGTAAAATTATTTTTAGATATTTCGTTAGACCATAATTTTATTAATGCTAATGCACACACACTTATAAAGAAACAATTTTGGTCTCTTGATATTAAGTCTGGCATGTAATTATCTTGCAGGCTTGGATAAGTTGGAGGGAAGGGATAGCTTCAAATGTTATTGATCCCATATTGAGAAACAATTCAACAATGGAAATAGTCCGATGCATTCACATTGCATTGCTATGCGTTCAAGAAAATGTAGCAGATAGACCAACAATGGCTTCAATTATTCTCATGCTTGATAGTCACTCTATGACATTATCGGTACCCTCACGACCTGGATATTTTATGCACAGCAATGTGGAATCAGACATATCATCAGGCCGATCCTTCCAAGTGTCAGCAAATGAGGCTTCAGTGACTGAGTTATATCCTCGGTAATATTTCAGTTCGTTTAATGTCCATTTGAAGCAACAGGAGGTAATTCTTTCGACCCCCTTTCCCACTACTTCTCTTTTCCAGCCATCAATTGCCATGTCGAAGAAGAAAGCCTTTCTGATTCCGTGCCCGTAAAAAAGAGGTATCAAATCCAAGCTTTGTTAATTTTAAAATGAGTATTAATGCTTGTTAATACTCGTAAAATGCCCGTTTCTCGGTTGTGTTTATCTTCTTTTTGGCTTTTCAATAGAAGACAATTGTTTATACGTGGAAAACTGAGCTTTGTCAATTATGTCAACTTTGAAAGACGAAAATTTTGACTGGTCTTTGTCTGAATCTACAAAGCACAAACTATAAATAGTATGCCGACATTTCCACCTATCACTTCAGCCCAATCAACTGGATCTCAGAGATAAGGTTACTATTATAAGAAGCAAAAAATCCTCGAAGAAGACCGAGATCGAAGACAGTCGGAAAGCTCTCTCTTTTATCTGGAACTTGCAATTACTTGATTAAAGATTGATTAAAGAGAAAATCAACCTATTTCATATATAAATATGTTGAAGACGCAATACATAAATGTGTCATGTTTTTTGTCCGGGTTGGACAGGCCCAAACCTAGCACCTAAAAGAAATAGAGTTGAGCCATTTAAACGGCCCAAATATAAACTCAACAAGTATTCAAGGCATGTGAATGCCCCTGGTCAATGAATAGATAATAAAGTGTACAGCTGTCCACTTAATCTCCTCATAAAATACTAACTATACGATTGATTTTAAATTGCCAAGGAATAATCGTAGTTAAAAGAATACGCACAAGGTGGACTTTGGACGTATATTGTCTCTTCGGTTATCTTTATTTATTTATTTATTTATTTTAACTGAATGATGCGTCTACACTAAAATATATTTAAAAAATAAACTTAAAGTAATCAATCATGAGTTCCATGGCATCATTTCTTGTAAAGTAGACAGCTCTAAATCAGAAATTGGATCTAATTCCCTATTATATTTCAATTGAAAATATTCTATTAGCTTTTCATATTTGACTTATTTCTTCGTTTGTTATCAATAACTTTTGTTTTGGGATGTTATTTTTGCAACCAACTTATAGCGAAATCATGCCTTTAGAACTTCTAAGATCAAAGGATGTGCCAATATAAAAAGTAGTAAGGGTCATTAAGGTATCTCACCACTAAACAGGACTAGAGGTAGAATGTGAGTTTTGTAATTTCTCTAAAATGCTAATGTTGGTAGTTATATTATCATAAGGATGGCTGTACGCAATCATAATTATAACACTATGTTATTATCTTCGTATGATTATATTAATTACAAATTTAATCCATCATATATGTTTAATAAATGCACGAAACATCAAAGGAACTTTTATGAAGAAAAAGAAAACCTTAGGTCAAGATTAGGAAACTAGAAGCAAGTAATTCCCATAAGAGTTTGTCTTCGTCAAACCTGCAACTACTTTTGAAACAAATGAGATTGAGCAAGGTGGATTTTGTGCTGTTTACAAAGTAAAAGATGCACTTTTTTGGAGAATGGTTCAATCTTACTACAGCAAAATGGAGATAAAAAAGGTTCCATGGATACGCATCTAGTCCACGGACTTTGCAGGAAGATAACCTATAGGCATCGTGGCTTGTCCTCTACCACCGTTGTCTCTGTCAACCCGCCGCTATTAATGACCGGATTAGAATTCGAAGCACGATAAGGCCCTCTGTCCGTGAACAACCAAGAAAGTTGAATGAATCAAGCTTTCGCACAATCTGGCTCATTTCTCTCAGAGATCAGATAATGCTCCCTTAATGTTTCTGTAGACAATAGTTTCGTGCGCTGGGCCACGTGCTCTGGTTCCATTCTTGACGCAATCCCCGGCGCTTCAAATATTATATTTTAGACTGCGCTGCACCGGCCAACTTTATTGACAGGTTCACATATTTAAAACCTGTGAATAATCAATGGTATCGTCCAACACACTTTTTGACCTTCTCATTAAAAGCCTATATGATCTTCGAAGGCCACAAACATAGCATTTCATCGGACAAATAGGCATGGCTTCGTCCGGATTGGTTCTCTTCCTCTCAGCCATTTTCATGTTCGTTGCTCAAGCAGTCGCGCAGCCGAGCTTCATTTCTCATGACTGTTCAAACGATAAGGGTAACTACAGCGCTACCAGTACCTACGAGGCAAACCTCAATACCCTTCTCCCCTCTCTCTACACCAACACCGAAATCAACTATGGCTTCTACAATTTCTCTTATGGCCAAAACGCGGACAAAGTTTATGCAATTGGACTTTGTAGAGGAGATGTTAACCAAAATGATTGCCGGGGATGCCTCGAAAATGCTACGTCTCTTCTCAAACAGCTCTGTCCCAATCAGAAGGAGGCAATTGGATGTTATGACTACTGCATGCTACGCTACTCAAATCGCTCCATCTTTGGCGTCGAGGAAGTCATGCCACGTTTCTATCTGTCGAACACGGAAAACGTATCAGCCGATGATGTAACTCAATTCAATGAAGACCTGCGGACTTTGTTTGAAAGCCTAATTAGTCAAGCTGCTGCAGGTGATTCGCTTCGTAAGTTTGCAGCAAACAATGCAACTGGACCAGCCTTTAAAACAATTTACGCACTGGTGCAGTGCACACCTGATTTATCTCAGCAAGACTGCAGCGATTGCCTACGTTCGACGTTGGAAGATATTCCTAACTGCTGCGATGGGAAGAAAGCTGGGCAGGTCATTGTACCCAGTTGTCGTATCAGGTTTGAGGATTCCCTCTTCTATGACTCTACAGCTGCTGCGACAACGCCATCATCAACCAACACCAATAGAACAGAAGGTACCAATTGATTATTCGTAATCTGAGAAATTATGTGGTCATAGGGCGTAATTAGCCTATTTTATCAACTCATAAGAATCTGATTGAACTTTTGATTCTTTCTTCTTCATAGTCCTTGTATATGGTAGATATTATAAGTTATCTTAATTGCTTCGCCAAATCTACACGAAACGCTACCTCCAGAATTCAAAACTCCGAATTTTCTGATTAGAACAGATTTATTGTTTTTGCAGGGAGCCAGAGCAACAAAACTAAGACCATCATTGTCATAACTGTGCCGACTGTTGCTTTTGTGGTTCTTGTCATCTCCATCTTCGTATATTTCAGAGCAAGGAGGCCCACAAAGAAGGTTGAAGGTAAGTAACAGTTTGGCTTTGTCATTTATTATTGAGAAAGTAGGCCTCGAGAATATCAAAGACAAACCATATTATTCAGGCGACGCATACGTAGCGTCGCACAGGCATCCAAAGTAACATGCGTACTTTCAGGACAAACATTTTGCTGCTTTGATGAATGCAACATTCCAGCATTTTTGGTACGTTAGGTGGCATAATTTGGGAAAAAATTTCATTAAACAATATTAGCACCACTGAAGTAAGATTGACTTGGGAAGTTCTTTGGAAAACTCACATTCAATAACAGAATGGAATTTGTTTCATTAATAAGGCACTACTTTATCATTTGGCATTTGAAATTCAATATTTTAAATGTTTGTATTAAAAAGACCGTTGTTGTTACATACAGATAATAACACATTATTCTAATTTTGAGGTTAATTGATTCATCCAACTAATGCTTACTTTTTCCCTATGTGAAGGAGTTGATGAAATTAGAAGCGTAGAATCCTTGCAATTTGACTTTGGCACTATTAGAATTGCCACAAATAACTTTTCTGAAGAAAATAAGCTTGGACAAGGGGGATTTGGTGCTGTTTACAAGGTAATTGACATAATCATATGTAGAAAGGTGCCAAGTATATGCCAAATCTTGATAAGTTCTAATCTATTGGTTGTTATATGCACCTTTTTATATGTTAACAGGGTCAGCTACTTGATGGACAAGTTGTAGCTATAAAGAGATTGTCAAAAAATTCTGGACAAGGAGATATAGAATTTAAAAATGAAGTTTTATTAGTGGCAAAGCTTCAACATCGCAATCTAGTTAGGCTCCTTGGGTTTTGCTTGGATCACATTGAAAGGCTCTTGGTATATGAGTTTGTGCCAAATACAAGTCTTGATCATTTCCTTTTTGGTATGTTTGTAGTTTCTTTTTACCTTAGGTTTCATGGATTTAATAGTTCTCCAACCTTTTGTTTAACTAAGTGATTGGCTTAATTGGAATTGTAGATTCAACTAAACGTGCACTTTTGGATTGGGAAATTCGTTACAAGATCATATGTGGAGTTGCTAAAGGAGTTCTTTATTTTCATGAAGATTCTCAACTTCGTATTATTCACCGAGACTTGAAGGCTAGTAACATCATTTTGGATTCATAAATGAATCCAAAAATTTCAGATTTTGGCATGGCAAGATTGTTTTTGTTGGATCAAACTCAAGAGAATACAAGTAGAATTGTTGGAACTTAGTAAGTATGATTGAGAATAAAATTTATGTTTAAATTTGACTAAAAATAATCTTAATACTCATAGTAAGATTTAAAAAAAAACTCTATAATTAAAAAAATTGACTTATTATTGGTGTAAATATACAGTGGATATATGGCTCTAGAGTATGCAATGCATGGACAATTCTCTACAAAGTTTGATGTCTTCAGTTTTGGAGTGTTGGTGCTAGAGATAGTGAGTGGGCAGAGGAACAATTGCTTCTGAAATGGAGAGAATGTGGAAGATCTTCTAAGCTATGTAAGTACCATAACACTTACATTTTTTTCTTAGGTAAAATGTTAAGTATTATATATCATCAATTGAAATACAAAATTGTTCAATTCACTTACATTTTACTATCTTATATTTGTGCAATGAGATTATCATACTAACATTGTGGTTGCATATTTGTAGGCATGGAAAAACTGGAAAGCGGGGACTGCTTCAAATATAGTGGATCCAACAATAACGCCACGCACCACAAATGAAGTTATGAGATGCATCCACATTGGGTTACTATGTGTTCAAGAAAATGCAGCTGAGAGACCAACTATGGCTTCAGTAGTTCTTATGCTTAATAGCTACTCCACCACTTTGCCAGTACCCTCACAACCTGCATTCTTTATGCATAGTAACATTGACTCAGACGCATCCCGATGGGAGTGCAGCATTGGGCCTTCGGAGTCTGATGAGGTATCTAAAGGCAACTCTGTCTGAGGGTCAGAAAATGAGGCTTTAATGACTAAGCTTTTCTCACGCAAATGCTTTATAGAAGCTTCAACTAGGAAAATGCATTTATTACTACTTTGGTTCATGACTTTGTACCATAGAATTGTATTCTGCAGACTTGTTGTTACTTGACTCCGTCGTCGAAATTCTCCACGCAGATTTCCCATGCGCGGAAGAATAACTTGATTTAGTTCGCTGTTTTTGTTTTTGTGCAGCTAGAACATTTTGGTGGTTAAGTGATAACCTGTTTGATTAGAGATACAGATGAGAAATACATTGTTTGGTTTATCTTTCCGATACCCTTTGGTTCAACTGATTCTATGTCTATGTCCTCCCAGAGCTTTTCACTCATGGATATAATTCTTGTCCGTATCTCTGTCTTTGTTCTTAATTTCTAAAGTATAGTCACTTGAATTTTCATTAGAACTCATTTATTAAACATATCAAAAATTTCATAATTTTCGTTGATAAGAGCCATTAATCTATAAAGATTTTTTAAATTCGGCAGTTATAATTCATTTGCGTTACTATTCATATAAAGTTTGATTAGTCAATTTTTTTATATAATTTTTACAATTCTTGATGAAGTATTCTTTATAATTTTTGTTATTCACAAAACAACATGTCGAATGAGTTAAAGTTATGATATCTGATTCTTAACCCATTTTTTTAATTGTATTTTTTCTCCGTAGTATAATGAATAACAATAGAGAAAGTAGGGCTTCACCATCATAATTTATTCTTTTTATAAAAACAAACGTAAGGAGGGAGAGGAGCACCCCCTCTCTAGAATGGTAGCATCTCGGGATATGCTCATTTATCATGGTTCTTAGAGACATATAAGAGATCCAAAAATAGCTTTGTCGAAAGCTAGCCAACGACTTATAGAAGGTGGAATTAGGATTGTTTAGTTTGTGCTTGAACGGCACTATGTTCCGTCATTCAAACTTACTGTTGTATATTCAACCGAGATCCTGCTGATTGACTATGTGGCAACAAAGAACTAGTTATTATTTGAACAGAATTCTCTTTTATCGAAAAATATTGCCGTCAGAATGGACTATCTTCTAGCCTCCTTTACACGATATGATATCGTCAATGGTTGAACAGAACTTCTTGTTAGATCAAACATGCAAGCTGCAGAGAGTTATTTCCTATGGAAATTCCAGAAGAGATAAAGAGAAGGCTTATAGCAGACATTCAAAGAGAAGATATACAAAAGGTCCTTAATACTTTTGGTGATTACAAAGCTCCAGGTCCTGATGGATATAATAGCTTCTTCTTCAAGAAAGCATGGAGTATTATAGGGAGTGACATAGAAGATGCAGTAATAGCTTTCTTTCAAAGGAGACAGCTACTGCGAAGCATAAATTCAACAGTAATCTCTCTTGTCCCTAAGAAAATTAATGCCACCAATATGAAGGATTTTAGACCAATATCTTGTTGCAATGTGCTGTACAAGATCATATCTAAAATTGTGGCAGGAAGACTAAGTTTAGCTTTGCCTCATTTCATACATCCGTGTCAGACAGCTTTTGTGCCAGGAAGGAACATTAAGGAAAATATTTTGTTGTGTCAAGAGTTAATGCACAATTATCACAAAGATATTCATGGGAAAAGGGTGGCAATTAAGGTTGATATTATGAAAGCATATGATTCAATAGACTGTAATGCAATCCTAAATACACTGAAAGTTTTGAAGTTCCCAGACAAATTTAGATTGCTGATTGAAAGCTGCATCACTACTGTGGGATATTCTGTGAACATCAATGGCTCTCATACAGGTTTTTTTAAGGGGGCAAAGGGACTTAGACAAGGAGACCCTCTCTCTCCTTTTCTCTTTGTTATTGTGATGGAGATTCTTAACAGAATTATACAAAATAAAGTATCTTCTGGAAGGTTTAAATTTCACTAGAAATGCGCCAAAGAAAAGATCACTCATTTATGCTTTGCTGATGATCTCTTTTTGTTTGCTCATGGAGATATTGAGTCCATATTATGTTTACTAGATGCTATGCAAGAGTTTGAAGATATAACAGGTTTGAAGATGCATCCAGAGAAGTGTCAAATTTTTTTTTCAGGCTTGTCAGAACAGGAAAAGGCTCTAATACTTGATCATATTCCTATCCAAGAAGGCCAACTTCCCATAAAATACTTAGGAGTACCATTGATTACTAAAAGACTCTCCAACCTAGATTGTACTATCCTGACAGAAAAGATATTGAGAAGAATTGAAGGTTGGGAGTCTAAGCATATTAGTTATGGGGGGAGACTGCAGCTAGCCAAAAGTGTTCTGTTCTCATTGCAAACATATTGGATGCAAATTTTTCTACTGCCAAAACAGACCCTTTATGAAATAGAAAAAAGAATTAGAACTTTCCTTTGGACAGGTAAATCTAATGGACGATGTGTAGCGAAAGTGGCATGGAAAGAAGTTTGCTGGCCTAAAGTTTCTGGAGGACTAGGTTTGATAGACATTCACATTTGGAATAAAGCAGCAATTGGAAAACTCCTATGGTCTCTTGTGCACCCCAATTCAAACTCCTTATGGGTTAAATGGATGATAACAGAAAATTTGAAGGAAAGGAATGTATTAGAAGTTGAGATGAAAGGATCACTAGCTTGGAGTTTTAGGAATATTTTACAAGTAAGAAGTGAACTAACACAACTAGTGACAGACTCAGAATACAATATTGCCAAGAGTTATGTAGCACTAAGAGAGAACAGAGAAGATTCCAAATGGGCAACACTTGTTTGGAAAGAAGGAGTACCGAAGCATAATTTTATATGTTGGATCATTTTAAGAGACAAACTATCCACAGCAGATCAGGTGGCAAAATGGAATAGTTCAGTGGATCTACGATGCAACCTCTGCCAACAAGAAGAAGAATCACATGAACATTTATTTTTTAAGTGCAGGTTCACAAACTACATCTGGAAGGCTTTGTTAGGCATGAATGGATTAACTCGAAGAATTGAACATTGGAGAGCTGAAATATATTGGATGATCAACACTGTTAAGAGGAAGAGCTTTGCAGCTACTTTACTTAGTATATCTTTCAAGGCCGTATTGTATCACATTTGGAGCGAAAGGAATAGAAGAAGATTCAGCAATACAAGTCTAGAAAACTCAACCATTATTGCTAAAATTAAGAAGGACGTGAGAGGCAAGATTTCATCTACTAGAGGAGTCAAGCTTACAAATTGTAATAAATTTTTACAAGAGCTTTGGAATTTGCCAAGTGCAATATTTGAGCTTAGATGATGATATTTTGTAATCGAACAATCTTGTAAATTTTTTATGAGTGATATATAATTTGACCTTTCACCAAAAAAAAAAAAAAAAAAAAAAAAACATGCAAGCTGCAGACCCAGGTGTCTAGATTTTACTTTTGTGTAGGTGAAAAACCAAAGAAAGAATCAAAAGCTTCCAGAAAGCCCGGCCAGAGAGGGGCTGAACCCATTGTCAAAATGTGAAAAAATTGAATAATATTCTAAACTTACTCAGTCAAGGTGCCTGTCCCGTAAAATTTCTTTAGTTCTCTTTCTGGAGTTGATCCGTTTGCGTCGGCAATTTTGAGTCTCACAAATTTCACAAAAAAAAAAAAAAAAAGGAATTGTGTTTTCTAAAAATGGGGAATTTCTCTCATTCTCTAGTATATCTGCACGTAGTCATACCAGGATCAGCCATATATTATGCGACAGTTTTTTTTTTTTTTTAATTTTTTTATTAAACTATTTCTAACAACACTTACCGAAAGAATCAAAGAGTCTGAGTTTTTATACATCACTTACGTACAAGCTGGAAACAAAACAGTAAATACAGAATAGGGTTGGGCGTAAACCATGTACATGCGACTAAAATAAAACAGTAATAATAATAATCCTAACAATTTATTGTACCAAATTAATAGGTTGAATGATATGACTTAATATGATCAAACATAATCAGTAACACAACCTAATTAGATGAATCATATGTAAGGATAGACTTCTTATAACAAAAGTACTTCTTTGATGGTTTCTCTTAATTGAGTTGTATTTAAATTTTTGTAAGTTTTAATTTGAAAGTAGGTCACATTTTTTTTTGGATTGGGAAATTCGTCACAAGATCATATGTGGAGTTGCTAAAGGAGTTCTTTATCTTCATGAAGATTCTCGACTTCGTATTATTCACCGAGACTTGAAGGCTAGTAACATCCTTTTGGATTAAAAAATGAATCCAAAAATTTTAAATTTTGGCATGGCAAGATTGTTTTTGTTGGATCAGACTCAAGAGAATACAAGTAGAATTGTTAGAACTTAGTAAGTATGTATGAGAATAAAATTTATGTTTAAGTTTGACTGAAAATAATCTTAATACTCATAGTAAGATTTAAAAAAAAACTCTATAATTAATAAAAATTAAGTTATTATTTGTGTAAATATGCAGTGGGTATATGGCTCCAAAGTATGTAATGCATGGACAATTCTTTATAAAGTTTGATGTCTTTAGCCTTGGAGTATTGGTGTTAGAGATGGTGAGTGGGCAAAGGAACAATTGCTTCCGAAATGGAGAGAATGAGGAAGATCTTCTAAGCTATGTAAGTACCATAACACTTACATTTTTTTCTTAGGTAAAATGTCAAGTATTATATATCATCAATTGAAATACAAAATTGTTCAATTCACTTACATTCTATTGTCCTATATTTGTGCAATGAGATTGTCATACTAACATTGTGGTTGCATATTTGTAGGCATGGGAAAACTGGAAATCGGGGACTGCTTCAAATATAGTGGATCCAACAATAAGGCCACACACCACAAATGAAGTTATGAGATGCATCCACATTGGGCTACTATGTGTTCAAGAAAATGCAGCTGAGAGACCAACTATGGCTTCAGTGATTCTCATGCTTAATAGCTACTCCACCACTTTGCCAGTACCCTCACAGCCTGCATTCTGTATGCACAGTAGCATTGACTTTGAAGCATCCCGATGGGAATACAGCATTGGGCCTTCGGAGTCTGATGAGGTATTTAAAGACAACTCTGTCTGAGTGTCAGAAAATGAGGCTTTAATTACTAAGCTCTTCTCACGCAAATTCTTTATAGAAGCTTCAACTAGGAAAATATATTTACTACTACTTTGGTTCATGACTTTGTACCGTAGAATTGTATTCTGCAGATACCTTGTTACTTGACTCCGTTGTAGAAATTCTCCACGTAGATTTCCCATGCGTGGAAGAATAACTTGATTTAGTTCGCTGTTTTTGTTTTTGTACAGCTAGAACATTTTGGTGGTTGAGGGAATGATAACCTGTTTGATTAGAGATACAGATGAGAAATACGTTGTTTGGTTTAGCTTTCCGATACCCTTTGTTTCAACTGATTCTAGGTCTATCTCCTCACCGACCTTTTCACTCATGGATAATGCTTGTCCGTATTTTTTTCTTGTTCTTCATTCCTAAAGTATAGTCGCTTGAATCTTCATTAGAACTCATTTATTAAACATATCAAGAATTTCATAATCTTGGTTGATAAGGCCAATTAATCTATAAAGATGGTCTAAATTTGGCAGTTATAACTCATTTGCATTACTATTCATGTAAAGTTTGATTAGTTAATTTCTTTATATATGAAAAGATAAGGGCATGCATATATGCGGTATGTATGCATGTATGCAAGTACATATTCAAATATGTATTTATATATATGTGTGCATATAAAAGCCTTTTAGTGTGTATGTGCGTGTGTGTGTGTGTGTATATTCATGCTAAGTTCTTACTAGAACCACCTTGGATGCAATTTTACCATTGAGATGCAATAGCTTCCTCATTGAAAAGTTAATTAGTTTCTTTATATTCAAATAATGTGCAAAAGAATCCAACAAAAATTGAAAATTGAAATATAAAAAAGTAAACACAATATGATGAATATTAAAAATAACAACACGGTACTTCTATGAGAAGAAATAAGAATTTGTTCTATTTACCTTATATGCTCTCAATCCATAAGCACCAAAAACAATTTGCATTCAACCCAAATTGTTAGATCAACAACCTTGGGACATAATTTCAACATAGAAATAAGGTAACCTAATCATTAAATAGAAAAATTGACTCGGGTCCAAGCTGCTTAAAAAATAAAAAGTAAAAGAATTAGGTTCCGAAACTGAAAATGTAATACATACCATTATGGTAAGGAAAGCCAAGTTGAAGCTATTCATGTCTAGACATCTTATACATGAAGCAAGATTGCAAAATATCCAACTCTTATCCTTGATGTATAAGTAACCTCCTTTCAATGAACTTGATCATTGATGTATAAGTAACCTCATTTTAAGTTCAAGACATGAGATACCAAAACCAAATTGATATCCTAGGCTCATCCCAATAAAGACCAAGTTCAACAAGTTCGCTAGCAGCATTCAACCAAATACAAGAAACGAATCTCCATCCTTGATGCTCCTAAACCACCTTGTACCTTCGTAGAGCTCCTCATTTTACTGATATGCAAAAGTTGGAGTGCATAGAAGTTCAAATATTGTTCTAACTATACTTCCTAATGCTCACCTCAATAATAGAGTAGTGAAATGAACTATGTATTCATTATATCTCTAAAAAAGGACCAAACTTTTTGCTTAACAGTGGTTGTTAAGAGAGAAGGGATACATGAACATATAACTGAATATTAGATGTTTGTGATGTAAGATAACAGCTACTTGTGTTCTACTGCTAAGGGGATAGGTAAAGAACACTCACAATCCTACTACAAAACCGGTGACCTCCCCAAAAAAGAATCCCAAATAAGTTGATACCAAAGACAATGCCTGGAGATGCAAACTCATCAATTATTCTTAACTCCCAAAACAAAGAGATATTGACTAAAATGGTCAGAAAAGTAAACACTTATGATCAACAAGAACCAAAAGCAGACAACGTAAGAAAGATGCATAAAACCCGCAGAGTGATAGTCCATGACGACGAGAAGAAGATGTTTGAACCCTGTTCAAACTACTAGAACCAAAAAGACTTTAACGGTGATGTTCCATATGCTTAGTTTTGGCCTTTTGCTATCAATTTCTTACCCTCCTATCGCTTGGCATCAGAATCTTTTTTTTTCTTCTTTTTTTTTTTTTTTTAGAACGAAAGAAACTGATTTGGGTTTGATGTACAAGAGATCACAATCAAGAAAGAAAATCTTGATATAAGAATTTCTCTAATGCCTAAACAAAAATGACGAGTGACAGCAATCCACCAACAAAGGGACTTTAAATCCCGGTAGACATTACTACCACAAACCTTCAATAGGCTACTTGCGCTCCTTTGCAAAATACACAGGAAAAGAAAGCAATAAAAAGTAACCAGGCTATCAAGGTAACAAGAAAACGCTAGCTAGATCGTACAAAGAGAAAAGACACGAAAGTAAATGAGAAAAAGAAAGAAAAACAGGAAGAGAGAAAGAAAGAAAAGCCCATTGACCTCTACGCATCTCTTGATAGCAAAATCCAATCCCCATCCAGGCACCAAATCATTCTACAAGCAGAAAATGCAAGCGTTTGGTTAGATTGGCCTCAACAAGCACAGCACTCAGAGGAAACTGTAGTATATCTATTCATGAGCAAGAATTTAGCAACACAAAACACAAAACATAACTGAATCGTAAGCCAAAAGCAAACGCTAGCTAGATCATATAAAGAGTATAGGCACCAAAGTAAATGAGAAAAAGAAAGAAAGGCAGTAAGAGAGAAAGAAAGAAAAGCCCATTGACCTCTAGGCATCTCCTGATAGCAAAATCCAATCCCTATCCAGGCACCAAATCATTCTACAAGCATAAATGAAAGCCTTTGGTTAGATTGGCCAGAACAAGCACAACACTCAAAAGAAACTGTTGCATATATGTTCATGAGCAAGAATTTAGCAACACAAAACATGACCTAAATCATAAGCCAAACACACACCAATCTTACTAGGAAAAGACAGGTGCCATGATTTCTAAAAATCTAAAAGAATAGAAGAAATAATTAAAACATACAAAACCAAGGAATCTATTTAGATTGTTTTCTAACATGGGAATTGCAAATGGAAATCAAATATCATCTACATGAGTAGTAGAACAAATACGTCATCTTGTGATGCTACGAGGGGGAATTTTCATCCAATCATTAATATTAATTTTGCACCATTTGTAAGTCAAAGAACCAAATTCATTTTCAGCAAACCTTCTAAAAAGACTTTCATAAGATGATTGGTAATAGGAGGTTACAGCTTACAAGTAATAATATGCTTCCCACAAAATTTTATTAGTCATACAATTCTGAAAGTAAATTAGTTAATCACAACACTATAATAGAAGTGTGACAATGAATTTGTATGGCAATGAAATCAATCATACTTATGGATTAGTTGTTGATGATATCTCTTTTGGTAAGTACAAAAAGTACAAGATGACACTAGAATGCTAGGTAATAATTAACAGGCACAACAAATTCCACAAGCATTTGGCATAAATATAGAACATTTATCATTTGTATCATTCTTATGGGTGTATAATCCACAGATAAATAACTTTAATAAAAATTTTCAATTGAATAATACAAAAATATTATTATAATCATATCGTGCAAGAGATGGAAAGCGATTACATGTAAACTTCTCTATCACTTGACTTTATGAAGTCTCTTTTATGAAAAAAAATTATTTCTCCCTTATCCTCTTATAAGTCAATTTTAATTTTTTTTTATGTTAACTATAGAAAAGAAAGATTCAAACAACTTGAGAGAGTTTTCTATTTTTCTTTTCTTTGGATCAACTAATAGAAAAGTAAAGCAGAGGAATACCTTTTCATAATATTGTCTTCCATGAGCAAGCTATTCAATGCCAAGATATTTGTTGTTCACATGAAAAGGAGCTACCTTTTCTTTCTCCATTGTAGAGCACAGTCCTACTCAAAGAAAATAACATTTATTGACAAACAATCAAAGTCAAGAGGAGTTGAATTTTTACATGTCATGCTGGTGTGGACTGTTGAACCAAGCTAATAATTCAAGAGGAAAAGGCTTCACAGATGAAAGAAAAATGGTGAGGGAGATGGAATGGGAGGATGATTGACTACGAAAGAAGGCAGCTGGCTAGTGGATCTGTCGGGTTGCTATTCAAGGTTGCTTGAGTAGGTTTGTCATATTTGTTCTAACGTTGTCATCCTTCTTTTGCTTTCTCTTCTTTTTGTTTTTCTTTTTGGGTTTTTTTGGTCACTTTTTCAGAAAGCTTTATGAGATAACCATTAAAGGTGATAAGTTGCGTACCTATTACTTGCATATTTACTACCTCCCTCTAGCACATTTCCTTATGCTGCAACAAATAGATAAATTATAACTGATGTTCATGTAGTTTAATCTTCAATTCCAAAAATAGCCAAAAAAGAAAAGTAGGAGATTGTACACACACCAAAAGAAACGGAAAGGTAGTTTCCCAACATAATCATTCATCAAGTTCATTGTTTAATCAAGCTTTCAATTTCTTTTTCTCTATGGTCCCTTACTCCAAACAAAAGAAAGAATTTATAGCTTCTATAGTGGGTTTTGTTCCTCTTTCTTTCTATAACTGTTAAAGTTTAAGAAACAAGACTTGCAATTTTGGAAGCGTCATCAATGAAGACTTTCCTAGCAACCCAAATTTGGTAGTCTCAATCGCCATCGAAATTCCAAATCCAGCGGTAGATATGGCCGTTTGGGTTTCTAGGAATGCACCAGAAAAGGTAGATCCGGGTGGGGTGAAAGTGTTATTGCCACTAGAGTTTGTAGATCCCATTTCACTGTCAGACTTACAAATCCATAGGACTGGAATGAAGCATTGTCCTCAATGCTAAAATGAAAATAAGACAACAATAGTGAAGGAACAAGGAAACTCCCCTGATTGGAAGGTATCAATGTGGAGCTGTGATGAGCATATGGTGATAGCTTTTAGCCAAAAGACTAACAAAATACTTGGGTTTCCTCCTAAGAAGCACTTGCTTTATAGTTTTCAGCCAAACTATCTCAAAGTTGCTTAAAGAGGATGAAACTCCAATAATTTAGGAGACAACTTGTGTTGCATGGTGGTTGAGCATTTTTCAATCAACCTGACCATCTTATATATTTCCAGCTTCCTTTTGTTCTCCAGTATCACTTTCAAAAATTCTACACGACTAAGCATTTGAACTAGAGCATCTGTAAAAGGAGTGTTAATGTGCAGTTTTATAGATACATCAAGGAATTTCAAAAACTACTTATCTCTTTCACGTTGCTAGAATCTCTAAAGAGATGGAGTTGGAGGCATAAAAGGCTTAGGACTATTTAAAAAAAAATTGCTCCTAGGTGCCTTCTCGGGTTGTGTGCTGACATCTTTATCCATATCTTTGATGATCTCCTTATCAGCATCATTTTCTCCCATTTGGTTGCCACTCGTTAGGGTTTTTGCCTCCATAATATTTTTAAGGCTTTTCTCCATGTTGCTAGGCAAAGGACTCTTTTCTCTCTCTGAGATCATGTTGATTAACTAACCCATTTGCACCTCCAAATTTTTTATTGAAGCTTCTTGTCTTTAAAGGCTCACTTCTTGTTTCTAAAATCTTGCTTCAATTCTCTTTATAAAGTTTTGTGTGGTGATGGCCAGCTCATTGATCATGCTTTCTAAATTAGGCTTCACCTTTTCTTTTTGCTCAAATGTTGATGGTGGTCTCATTTCATTTTGGTTACTCCATGAAAAAGTTTGATGGTTATGCCATCAATGATTGTATGTTTTGGAGTAATAATCATTTTGCAACTTGCTTTAAGTCCTAACAAAATTAGCATAATCATTATAATGAGCATAATGGTTACCTAATTGACATTCCATGCTCGCATGTCCTCCACCACAAAATTCACATGTTCTATTATAAATTCTCACAACTGGAGTACTTAAGTTATCTATCTTCTTATTGAACACTTCCAATTGTGTGCACATTGTGGTGAAGATATCTACTTTATAAACTTCACTTGCTAGATGTATTAGTAGCCTCTTAATAGACCATTGATATTTATTAAATGTCATCTTCTCTAAAAGGTCATATGCCTCTTTTGCTATTTTGTGCAAAGCCCCTCCTGGAGTTGCATCAATTATAGAACGAAGGTTTGTACTAAACCCATCATAAAAAGTTTGTACCTATAACCATATGGGTAGTTTATGATGTGGACACCTCCTCAGAAGTTCCTTGAATCTTTCCCAAACTTCATATATTGATTCATTGTCCATTTGTATAAAAGTAATAATATCATTATGCACTTTTGTAGATTTCACAAAAAGAAAGAACTTACCAAGAAATTTCTGAGTAAAATTATCTCATGTAGTAATTGATCCAGTAGGAAGAGAAGAGAACTAACTTTTAGCTTTATTTCTAAGAGAAAATAGAAATAACCTTAACTTGATAACATCATCTAGGACTCCATCATATTTAATCATATCACAAAATTCAAGGAAGGCTTCAATGTGAGCATTTGGATCCTTGTTTGGTAGCTCATTAAATTGCATGGAGTTTTGAAGTATTTGGATGAGTACTAGCTTGATCTCAAAGTGGTTTGCCTGACTTATAGGCCTAATGCATTATGTAGCATTCCAAAATATTAGTGTAAAAGTCTACATGTATCATTGTTTCACTCCATCCTTGTTGCTTAATAACAGAAATTTTTTTCTATAAGAAACCAAAAAAAAAAAAGTAGAAATAAAATAAAAACAATAAGAGCTAGATTAGACTTAGAAGCTATTCAATATTAATATTAATTAGTAATAAAATAACCAATCCTCAACAACGACACTAAAAACTTGTTTGGTGAAATTTACATGTAAGTGTACATGTTGAACAAGTAATATAATGATAAGTAAGATATCATTCCATAAAGACTAGTGATTACTAAACTAATTAATTACTAAAGGTGAACAATTCTTAGAATTTATCTAGCGAATCAAAATGGTAGAATATAGATTATCTAATTGAATTTAAAAGAACTTAATAAATGAAACATTTTAGAGCATTTAATTTCACCTAACTACTAAGTACAAATGTAGATTATTTATACTTAGAAGATTGATTTTATTTATGCGCTAGCAGAATTTCCTAATTTATTCACTATCCTATGTCTAGGTATAATAACCATACTTAGCTCATTAAGTCACTATATCTCTATATATGAATTGAAATAACTGAGTGCATTAAGATTTATGAACATTCCAGTTTACACCTAAAGCCACACAAACAATATGGTATATGTTTATCCATATTAATCTATGACTACACATTACAAAAAGCAACTACATATTCTCTCCTATTGATCTCAAACATGCAAATTAAATAATCTAAGTGATAGCTAATCACTTAAATGCATTAAAATCAGTACTATGTAACTTCATATACATAAAACACCATAATTATAACATTCATATCATTATAATCAAGTTATGTCATAGCTTTAACAAACTAGACTAAAACATGTTATATACACAAACAAAAGCAATGTGAAAAATTACACAAAACATCTTAAATAGAAAAACAACTAAGCTGTCACCAAATTGTCTTCCGTTTCAAGCAAGTTTTGTACAATTTTCTACACATCAGAGAGGTAGAAAAAGCTATTTGGAAAAAAAGGGGGAAAACATATCGAAACGGATCGCCATGTGCACTGCCACGCGCTTTCACACGTCGCTGTATGCTACCACTACTGTTCACAAAAACCACCAAAAAAAGTCGGGGATGATGCCTGGAAGGTTGATCTACTAAAAGATTGCACAAATCTTCCGCAAGAACATGAAAATCTAGCAAAAAATAGTTCCTGAACAGCGTTTATTGTTCTTTGTTGGAAAATAGCTCAGATGGTTAAAAATTAGTCTAGACGGTTGGAAATTAGTCTAGACTGTTAGAAATAGGGACAGAATGCTAAAGATCAGCCTAGATCAACTGGAGGTGGGTCCGGTTGTCACGCTACCACCCCTTTTCATCTAGGTTTCGATCACTAGAGAAAATGAATGCAGATAGCATTCCAGTTGGCTTTCACCTAACCTTTTCATGCCAGCACTCACTTCCCTACCCGCTTCTCTTTTCTCTCTTTTACCTGCGACCTACTTGATAATGCACGCTCATGGTTTATCCCTCTTTTCTCTCTCCTTTGGTTTCTTTCTTCTCTTTCTCCCCTGATAAAAGATTTAATTTCCTTTCTTTTTCTATTTCCTATTTTTTGTTGGCACGACCCACTTGACAATCACCTTTCTTTGTTTCTTTTCTTTCTTTTCTTTCATGGTTTTGCTTCATTTCTTTACTTTTAAGGTTTGCTATATGGAATAACCAAAATTGCATAATCATATACAAATGCAACTATAATTTAATAAATACTATATTAAATATTACTTAAACTAGTCACAATAATCCTATAAAAATTGGAGTTATCAAGGAGACTATCCAAACCAAAAGCCATGTGTCTATTAGTTCTTTATAGGTAAATTAGAGGGATTGAAGTGTGGAATTTAAGTAGATCATTGGTGGAGTAAGGTAGAATCTATCAGGTCTATTATACTGAGTAGATAATTTGGTGAGTACCATTAATTCCCTACCTATCAAATTAGTTAATTACTAAGTTGATACCCTGCTGATGGTTAAGTTATTTAAGAGAATAAACCTAGATAGTGAAGAGTTTGAGATAGGAGACAAAAGAAGAATGAGGAATCTTGAAGATTTTTGGAAATCCTTGGGAGGAAATAATGATGTAGAAGTAAGAAAAATGAAATCTGGATAGATAACCTTTGCAAATAAAGACATGGCTAAAGGAAGTATAGCTAAAAAAGGTATAGCTCAATAGGATAAAGTGAGAATGGAAAAAGAAATTCAAGAAAGTTTATTCATAGTGCAATTAGGAAAAAAGAAACAAAAGGAAAAGCTAGAAAAGACAAGCAATGTAATCTCTAAGGAGAATGTTGAACATAAAGGAAAACATAAGTCTTAGAGTAGGGTTGTAGTAGGAGGTTTAGCACAAAGTGCTCAACCATTATTGCTAAAATCAAGAAGGATGTGAGAGAGAAGATTTCATCTTCTAGAAGAGTGAAGCTTATAAATTGTAATAAATTCTTATAAGAGCTTTGGAATTTGCCAAATACAGTGTTTAAGCTTAAATGATGATGATGCAATTGAACAATCTTGTAATTTTTTGTGGTAATATATAATTCATGACCTTTCACAAAAAAAAAAAAAAAGTTTTGAAGTTTTCAAACAAATTTAGATTTTGGATTAAAAGTTGTATCACTATTGTTGGATATTCTATAAACATAAATGGCTCTTCTACAGTTTTTGTTTTTAAAAGGGGCAAAGGGACTTAGATAAGGAGATCCCCTCTCCCTTTTTTCTTTGTTATTGTGATGGAGATTCTTAACAGAATTTTATATAAGAAAATATCTTCTGGAATGTTCAAATATCATTGGAAATACTCTAAAGAGAAAATTACTTATCTATGCTTTGCTAATGACCTTTTCTTGTTTGCTTATGAAGATATTGACTCTCTATTATGTTTATTAGATGCTATGCAAGAGTTTAAGGAAATCACAAGTTTGAAGATACATCTATAAAAGTGTAAAATTTTCCTTTTAGACTTGTTTGAATAGGAGAAAGTTTTAAAACTTGTTTATATTCCTATGCAAGAAGGCCAACTTCCTATAAAGTACTTAGGAGTTCTATTGATTATCAAAAGACTTTCCAAATTAGATTGTACAATCCTAACAGAAAAGATATCGAGGATAATTGAAGGTTGGGAGTTTGCAACTAGTAAAAAGTGTTCTATTCTCCTTGCAAACATAATAGATGCAATTTTTTCTACTACCAAAATAGACACTTTATGAAATTAAAAAAAAAAAATTAGAGTTTTCCTTTGGGCAGCTAAATCTAATGGACAATGTGTAGCAAAAGTGGCATGGAAAGAAGTTTGTTGGCCTAAAATTTTTAGAGGATTGGGTTTGATAGACATTCACATGTGAAATAAGGCAACAGTTGGAGAACTTTTATGGTCTATTATACATAATGACTCAAACTCTTTATGGGTTAGATGGATGATAACATAGAATTTGAAGGGAAGGAATGTATTAGAAGTTGAGATGAAAGGATCACTAGCTTGGAATTGGAGGAATAGTTTACAAGTAAAAAGTGAATTCACATAACTAGTGACGGGCTCAAAGTATACTATTGCCAAAAGTTATGTATCACTAAGAGAGAATAGAGAAGATACTAAATGGGCAAGACTAGTATGAAAAGAGGGAATACCAAAGCATAATTTTATTTGTTAGATCATTTTGAAAGACAAACTATTTAGAGTAGATTGTGTGACTGTATCAAATAGTTTAGTGGACTTACAATGCAACATTTGTCAACAAGGAAAAGAATCACAGGAACATTTATTTTTTAAATGCAAGTTTACAAATTACATACGGAAGGCTCTATTAGGTATGAATGACTTAATCAGAAGAATTGAACATTAGAAAGTTGAAATATGTTAGATGATCAAGGTTGTCAAAAGTAGAGTTTTACAACAACCTTACTCAGTGTATCTTTCAAGCTTGTATTGTATCACATTTGGAGGAAAAGAAATAGAAGAAGATTAAGTGAGAAAAGTTTAGACAATTTGACCATTATTGCTAAAATCAAGAAGGATGTGAGAGGGAAGATATCATTTACCATGGAAGTAAAGCCTATAAATTGTAATAAGTTCTTACAAAAGCTTTGGAATTTGCCAAATGCAATGTTTAAGCCTAAATGATGATGTTGTAACCATACATTTTGTAATTCCTTTATGATGATATATAATTCTTGACCTTTCACACATACAAAAAAAAAAAAAAATTAAGAAATAGATATAGTGACTTTAATGACTAAAGGGTAGAATTAGGATTAAGTGTTGCCTGAATCATGAATATCCGAACTTGGCCAATGGGTCCCAAGCATTACTCATCACTGTCCTAGTTTAACATGTGTGAAAAACTATTTTCAAATTATTACAACTTGTAGATAAGTGCTTACTTTTCCTAATCACCTATTTAAAATAATATCATTGTAAGCATCATATAGATAGATGTCTCCAACCATATAAAGAAAATGTTTGCCTACCATAAATATTCATTTCAAAACATCAACCAGAAAGCATGATCTATCTCTTGAGATAGTTTCACCAATCAGAAAAAGCAACAATACGTAGTTTCCAAAATGAATAGGGGAAACTCGCAAAACATGTTGGAAAATTGACCTTACAGTCTTTGAGAGAAGTAGCATTCGTTAAAAATCAAATGTCATGTTGTGATAGTTGACTCATTTTACATCAACTCTTGCTTCACCCTCCTAAGTCTTCCTCACTTGCACTCCTATCTTTGTTGAAACTTAAATCATGACTTGTGATAGTAAGAAGGTTTCCTATACTTTCTTGCCCTTCCAATGTTAGTTTGTCAGGGACAATGGTCACATTGAAAAAATAGGTCAGGGAGAAAAATTCCCCTAGTAAATTAAGAAAAAGATCAAATACCTCAAGGGCTTCCTTATTCTACTCATATAACATCGAATTGGGATTGACCTCTCCTTTGATGGGAAAAGCTTGATTAGCCTAAAGGCAACCTATTATCATCCTAAATTAGAAAATCAAAACTTTGTTAGTACATACACTAAGCTTTAGAGAAATTGCATTCAAAAGCAAATATAATTTTTTATACATTTACCACAAAAGGCTGAAACTATCCCAGAGATTGCCTATATTGTATCTCATGGCCTCATACTCACACATGAAAATGTATAAGAATTTTCCTTCTTACAATGTTTATATTGAAAAGGATTTCATTTCTTTTGTTAACTGGTGTACCAAGCCATGAAATCATCCCAAAAATTGCTTCCTAAGTATGCAAGAAGAAGAAGGAATATAGATAGAGATTTATTACCCTGAAGCCAATGTGGCCCTTTTGACGAGGTTTCCACCACTAAAGAACACTAACAACACCTTCGCTGTAACTCTCTTACAGATATAGGACTACAAATTTAGTAGCATTGCTAAGAAATACATGGAAAATTTAGTTGAAACATTGGATTAAGAAGGGTAAACTAGAACTTACAATCACTTCTATTATCGAAATGTTGTCACTAGAGCCATTCCTAATGCAGATAATTCTCGTAAGAGAAGAAAATCAGAGATTTTTGGGTTCTTTGGTTCAGTTTGACTAAGTGAGAGGAAACATGAAAACATAATCATGGAGAGTAATAAATAAGAGGTTTATAACTAAATAGAGGTTAGGAAGTTATAGAGGTATAAGGAAACTAATATAAAGCAAAAGACAAAGGATGAGATAAAAGAAACCATCAAAGAGAGTCAATTGGATTCCATGATTGCATGGACATCAGCCTTGCTTAACTACATAAAGCCAACATAGCTTTTGTGTTGAATTTGATTGAATTGAATTTTGATTAATTTATAATGTTACATATATGAATTGTTTATAGGAAAAGTAGAGCTACCATTTATAGCTAAAGGAGATTTATGGGTCCTCTAATGGATTCTCCTTTTGAACTTGAAGATTTTCTTTTAGAGTGTTGATCAAGCATAAACTAATTTCCATGGGTCATGCACCTTCATTTACTTCATATCAACTTCAAAGTATTTTCCTTGGAGTGTTGATTGGGCACAACCAATTTCCACAGGTCATGCACCTTCATTTACTTCATGTTAACTTCCAAGTATTTTCCTTGGAGTGTTGATTGGGCACAACCAATTTCCACGGGTCATGCACCTTCATTTATTTCATGCTAACTTCCAAGTATTTTCCTTGGAGTGTTGATTGGGGACAACCCATCTTCCACGGGTCATGCACCTTCATTTACTTCATGCTAACTTCCAAGTATTTTCCTTGGAGTGTTGATTGGGGACAACCCATCTCCCACGGGTCATGTACCTTCATTTACTTTATGTTAACTTCCAAGTATTTTCCTTGGAGTGTTGATTGGGAATAACCCATCTTCCACAAGTCATGCATATTCACATTAGTTTCTATGGAAATTCTTGCAAAGACTAGTAACTTTTACATACCCCCTTAAACTTTGCATGGTAATGACAAGTTTGTTCAAAATTGTAACTTTAATACACCCTTTCAAACTTGGTTTGGTAAGTTTTTAGAAAGGCCAATTTTTTATTTTTTATTTTTTTAGGAGGTAAATCTTGAGCAAGTTCTTTGCCAATATTTGTGTTTAGAAAGATTTTGCTTGCTTCAAAGTGGCTTTTATTAATATCAACATAGCCTTCTCATGTGTGCAACGATTATAATTGGTTGAGTCTTGCAAAAAAGACTAGATGCCCATATATTGAAGATGGGCCGTTTAGCATTATGGCTAACTTTTCAACATCCTTGAGAGTGTTTAGTGGTGACAAGATGCCTTCCTTAAGTCTTGCTGAGTGTTTGGCCTATACAGTTAAGAAAAGTTGAGCTACCACTTGTAGCTAAAGGAGATTTGTTGGTTCTTTGATGGATTATTCTTTTGAACTTGAACATTTTCTTTTGGAGTGTTGATCGGGCTTAAACTAATTTCCATGGGTCCTGTACCTTCATTTACTTATATCAACTTTTGAGTATTTTCCTTGAAGCGTTGATTAAGCACAAACAATTTCCACGGGTCATGCACCTTCATTCACTTCATATCAACTTCCAAGTATTTTCCACGGAGTGTTGATTTGGGGGCAATCCATCTTTCACAGTTCATGCATCTTCACATTAGCTTCCATGACAATTCTTGCAAACACTAATAACTTTAACAATAGGCATCATTGCGGCAGAGAATTATGAATGACCGACCCTTCTTCCTGCCATTCCCTGAATCACCTGTCAACAAGGCTTTCGTGACAACCAGAGGCAACTAATTCAAGCAGAAACAAGAACGCTGGGAGTTTTGGAGCAGCAGAGAAAGAGAGAGCAAGAATGGGATAGGCCATGGACTGCCAAATGAAATGGGAAGACAGAGGAGAGCGTACGATCCTCAGAGCTATAACCGCTTTTGCCTCTGGTCGATGCCATTTTGAATTCAAAATTTAAGTGCGACTAAATGTAATAAATTGAATATAAAGGTGGTTAACTGCAAACGTGGTCGACATGGTCTCAAGCTTAATTGTGTCTATCGCACAACCTATATAATTTACATCAGTATAGACACAATTAAGCTTGATGTCTCAGAGGGAAGTTTTATACACATCCCTTAACATTATAAGTGATAACAAAGTTTAGGGTCTTGATGAAGGTAACAGTCTACTTTTTAAGAAAGCTTGGGGTTTGGTGGAAAGGTAAGTAAAGGAAATAGTAAGAGTTTTTTAAAGTCATCAAAGCTACTCAAAAATATAAACTTCAAAGTAATTTCTCTCATCCCAAAACTCCAAATGCTATTAGTATGAGAGATTTTAAACCTATCTCCTGTTGCATATGTTGTACAAAATTATACCCATTATAATGATAGAGAAATTAAGCTTTATCCATCATAATAGTAGAGAAATTAAGCTTTATCCATCATAATAGTAGAGAAATTAAGCTTTATTCATTGTAATAGTAGAGAAATTATGTAAAGCTTAGACGGTAACATATTAGCCAATGGAACGGGGAGGGCGATGTCAACATCGTTGACACTCGCCAAAACAGTCAGCACCACATCATCCATATGGCACTGTGAGCGCTAGGGTTATGTGTATTGTCCTCTCTCCTTTCTTGTCATGATGCAGCCCCAACTCCAGCTCCGACCATGAAATCAAATTCATTTGCTTTGCATATTTTTGATTCCTGGTATAGAATCTCTACGCTATTCTGTATATAGTGTAGCGATTGTAAACAAGGCTGTACAGATTCTTTTAAAAGATCCATAAACCATAGATATACAATACACTTTCTTCCTCCGCCGCCCTCTTCGATCGCCGGCATCCCCTTTTGGCTTCCGTCGAATATCAACTTCTGTTCTCTCACTCATCTAGACAAAGCTTTTGATAACAACAATTTTTTATATTAGTATAATTGACAATAATTCAATGGATGTACCAACTCCACCTTCATACCTATTGAATTTTGGGCCCTATTTGTCTACCTAAAATTAATTTGTGGTAGGTGAGGAGAACTCCCATTAACAAGGCCAAAGACCATATCATACAGGATCCATTAATAAGGTCAAAGACCTCATCATACAGGATTAGTGTAGGACTGACTTTCAACACTTTCCAGCAATCCAATTTTGGTTTGAAAGTTGGCTTTAATACCATATTAAATTTGGGGCCTAATTGTGCACCTACAACCAACTGGCGTTAAATGGGTACAACCCCATTAAAAAGCTACGGACGGGCACTGACTTTCAACAAAGCCGTGGCACCAGCTTGCCAACTTACGCTCCAACAACAAAAGTATTGAGAAAGCCAAAGTTGGATTCCTTTTTGTTCAAAGACCACGGTCGTCCAATAATGAAAAGTAGTTGCATGTTGCAGCGTATGCAACTTTACCATTCCCTCTAATCCTTAGCACGCGTACCCGGTAAAGCATATTAAAGAAAAATCTTCCTGTTATACAGAAAAGGGAGTGACAACGACAATGGATACTTCAAGACTGCTGCTCTTCATTTTCTGTGCCATAGTTATACAGCTTGCTACCTCCACCATTGCGCAACGAGATCCCTACGTGATCCACGACTGTTCTACTACTGGTAATGTTACAAGAAACAGTACATACCGGGCGAACGTCAACAGCCTACTTTCCACCCTCTCTTCTAGGAAGCAAATCGATTATGGGTTTTACAATTTCTCCGCCGGAGAGAACTCCGACAAAGTTAACGCAGTCGCGCTTTGCAGAGGAGACCAAACGCCAAATGCCTGCAGTAGTTGTGTTAATATGTCTGCTCACGAACTCTTATTGTCGTGTCCAAACCAGAAGGAAGGCATCATATGGTACATGAACTGTACCGTACGATACTCGAACAAATCCATATTTGGTGTCATGGAGACTAAACCTGTGGGAGCTCTTTCCAGTGTCTCCAGTGTAGAGGAACCGAGTGGGACGTTCAAGCAAGTGAGACGGGCCTTGCTCGAAAGGCTAAGAAGTATGGCCGCATCCGGTGGATCCCTTCGGAAGCTTGCAACTGGAGTTGCGAACACCACATACTTTACTATATATGCACTTCTGCAGTGCACTCCTGACTTGGAAGGGAATGAATGCAGCAATTGCCTGAATTGGACCATCGAATCTATTCCAACTTGTTGTGATGACGCCCCGGGAGTGAGAGTTCTTACTCCGAGCTGCAACTTAAGGTATGAGGACCACCATTTCTATAGCGGTATTTCTGACGTATCGCTGCCATCATCATCTCCTCCTCCGTCGGCAAAGGGTATGGTTCCCATTCTCCTTCTTCAATCTATTTCCACAACCAAATATAGTATACAAACTGTTCATAAAGGAAAAGATCTTCAAATTTTGTTTAAATAAGTGATATAATTGGTCTATTTAGAACCGTGTCTATCTTTTCCATACAATAATGATTCACATCTTTGTTTCCTTTATCTTTTAACCAAACAAATTTTATAAACAACCAAAGGTGAGTAAACTTTTTGTACTTTATTGTATTGCAAATCTTTTTACAAGTTATGCTAATATCTATAATGTTTTCATCGAGAGAAATTTGTGGCTTTTGCAGGGAAGGAGAGCAACTCATCTCGAACAGGGAAGGAGAGTAACTCATCTCGGACTACCGTTATAGTTGTGGTGGTTCTTGTTACTGTGGTTTTAATAACCTGCGCCTGTGTTTGCATTTGTTTAAGAGTGGGAACACAAAGGAAGAAAGCTCAAAGTGAGTACAAGTTTCTCATTTCTATTTATTTCAAGATTTTCTTTCTACAAATTATAAACATAAACACCAAATTCAAACAAGTAAAATATATGTGATAGATCTACTATTTAAGTTAGTTCTGTATAGTAGTTGTAATAATAATAACAAAAGATTACAGTTACCAAGTGGAGCCATAGGAGATCTTGAGACACATAACCCTTCCTTTTACTTAATAAGAAAATAAAAATAAAATAATACACTTATTTTCATGGCACAATTTTGATAAGAATAACTCGTAACTAATAAAGAAGATGTTATTTAGAGAATTTGTTAAAGATAAGTTATGTATTGAAAGATGATAGATTTAGTATCTATTATTGATTTGATGTTGGTTCCTTTTTTAGAAAAAAAAAAAAAAAAAAAGAGCCAGACATTGAAAGATGTGTGTCTCAAACAATGACTTTCACCAACGCACAAGGAGTATTCTAGAAGAGCACATTATTGTTGTCACATTAATGGTCCAGGAATAGTAGAATTACGTATTGGTGTAGGAATTATATATGAATGTTGTATGCGACTTCTTTAAGCAATGCACGTATGTAGCTAATTAATATGCATAAACATATTCCTCATGTAAAACAGTGCATAAAATTAGTGATGCTAAAGCATTGGAAATCAACTTCGACACAATCAAAGTTGCAATAGACAATTTTTCTGCCACAAATAAGCTTGGCCAAGGTGGATTTGGTACTGTTTACAAGGTAATTTGAAAATTATGTTTGTAGAAAGTCATCTTTTTGATATAATAAGCTAAAATCTATTATATACTTACTTACTATGCCTATCTTCAGGGTAAGCTTTCAAATGGTCAAGAAATAGCTGTCAAAAGGTTGTCAAGTGGTTCTGTACAAGGAGATCAAGAATTTAGGAATGAGGTCTTGCTAATGGTTAAGCTTCAACATCGTAACTTACTTAGACTTTTAGGGTTTTCTTTGGATAGAAATGAAAGACTTCTTATTTATGAGTTTATGCCTAATGCAAGCCTCGATCTCTTCATATTTGGTATGTTCATTCATTCCTTCAAATTTCATAGTATTATATTTTAGATTAAATGACTATGGTTTAATAGACATTTGCCATGTACATTGATATAGTGGAATGAATATGCAGATCCTACCAAACGTGTTCTTCTAGACTGGGGGAGTCGTTACAAAATCATATTAGGAATTGCCCGAGGCCTTCTTTATCTTCATGAGGATTCACAATTTCGTATTATTCACCGTGATCTCAAAACTAGTAATATTTTATTAGATATAGAGATGAATCCCAAAATTGCAGATTTTGGCATGGCAAGATTGTTTATATCAGATCAAACTCATGGAAATACAAGCAGAATTGTTGGAACTTAGTAAGTAATTGAATAAATTCTAGCAAAATTAATTATAATATTACATGATTTATATTGTCATTTATATGTCATTTTGTTGGAGGATGGAAAACACATCATTCTTCCTTATAATTCTAGAATCAATTGAAAGAATTTATAAAAAAAGTTAAAAGATTCATTTTTCTTTTAGATAAAAATTCTATTATTGGTGTTTTTATGCAGTGGGGATATATGGCTCCAGAGTATGCAATGCGTGGACATTTTTCAATAAAGTTTGATGTCTTTAGTTTTGGTGTACTAATACTAGAGATGATATCTGGGCAAAAGAATGGTTATTTCCGTGTGGGAGAAAATATGGAAGATCTTCTTAGCTATGTAAGTAAAATTATCTTTAGATATTTCATTATACCATAATTTTTATTAATGTTAATGCACACACACTTGTAAAGAAATAATTTTGGTCTCTGATATTAAGTCTGGCATGTAATTTATCTTGCAGGCTTGGATAAGTTGGAGGGAGGGGATAGCTTCAAATCTTATAGATCCCATCTTGAGAAACAATTCAACAATGGAAATAGTCCGATGCATTCATATCGCTTTGTTATGCGTTCAAGAAAATGTAGCAGATAGACCAACAATGGCTTCAATTGTTCTCATGCTTGGTAGTCACTCTATGACATTATCGGCACCCTCACGACCTGGATATTTTATGCACAGCAATGTGGAATCAGACATATCATCAGACCGATCCTTCCTAGCGTCAGCAAATGAGGTTTCAGTGACTGAGTTATATCCTCGGTAATAATTCACTTCGCTTAAGGTCCATTTGAAGCAACAGGAGGTAATTCTTTCCACCCCATTTCCCACTACTACTCTTTTCCAGCCATCAATTGCCATGTCGAAGAAGAAAGCCTTTCTGATTCCGTGCACGTAAAAAAGAGGTATAAAATCCAGGCTTTGTTATTACTAAAATGAGTATTAATGCTTGTTAATACTCGTAAAAATGCCCGTTTCTTGGTTGTGTTTCTCTTCTTTTTGGCTTTTCAGTAGAAGACAATTGTTTTTACGTGGAAATCTGAGCTTTGTCAATTTTGTCAACTTTGACGGACGAGAATTTTGACTACTCTTTGTCTGAATCTATAAAGCACAAACTATAAACAATATAAACCCACATATGCGCCTATCACTTCAGTCCAATCAACTGGATCTCAGAGATAAGGTTACTATTATAAGAAACAAAAAATCCTCGAAGAAGACCGAGATCGAAGACAGTCGGAAAGCTCTCTCTTTTATCTGGAACTTGCAATTACTTGATTAAAGATTGATTAAAGAGAAAATCAACCTACTTCATATAGAAATATGTTGAAGACACAATACATAAATGTGTCATGTTTTTTGTCCGGGTTGGACAGGCCCAAACCCAGCACCTAAAAAAAATAGAGTTGAGCCATTTAAACGGCCCAAATATAAGCTCAACAAGTATTCAAGGCATGTGAAAGCCCCTGGTCAATGAATAGATAATAAAGTGTACAGCTGTCCACTTAATCTCCTCATAAAATACTAACTATACGAATGATTTTAAATTGCCAAGGAATAATCGTAGTTAAAAGAATACGCACAAGGTGGACTTTGGATGTATATTGTCTCTTCGGTTATCTTTATTTATTTATTTATTTATTTTAGCTGAATGATGTGTCTACACTAAAATATATTTAAAAAATAAACTTAAAGTAATCAATCATGAGTTCCATGGCATCATTTCTTGTAAAGTAGACAGCTCTAAATCAGAAATTGGATCTAATTCCCTATTATATTTCAATTGAAAATATTCTATTAGCTTTTCATATTTGACTTATTTCTTCGTTTGTTATCAATAACTTTTGTTTTGGGATGTTATTTTTGCAACCAACTTATAGCGAAATCATGCCTTTAGAACTTCTAAGATCAAAGGATGTGCCAATATAAAAAGTAGTAAGGGTCATTAAGGTATCTCACCACTAAACAGGACTAGAGGTAGAATGTGAGTTTTGTAATTTCTCTAAAATGCTAATGTTGGTAGTTATATTATCATAAGGATGGCTGTACGCAATCATAATTATAACACTATGTTATTATCTTCGTATGATTATATTAATTACAAATTTAATCCATCATATATGTTTAATAAATGCACGAAACATCAAAGGAACTTTTATGAAGAAAAAGAAAACCTTAGGTCAAGATTAGGAAACTAGAAGCAAGTAATTCCCATAAGAGTTTGTCTTCGTCAAACCTGCAACTACTTTTGAAACAAATGAGATTGAGCAAGGTGGATTTTGTGCTGTTTACAAAGTAAAAGATGCACTTTTTTGGAGAATGGTTCAATCTTACTACAGCAAAATGGAGATAAAAAAGGTTCCATGGATACGCATCTAGTCCACGGACTTTGCAGGAAGATAACCTATAGGCATCGTGGCTTGTCCTCTACCACCGTTGTCTCTGTCAACCCGCCGCTATTAATGACCGGATTAGAATTCGAAGCACGATAAGGCCCTCTGTCCGTGAACAACCAAGAAAGTTGAATGAATCAAGCTTTCGCACAATCTGGCTCATTTCTCTCAGAGATCAGATAATGCTCCCTTAATGTTTCTGTAGACAATAGTTTCGTGCGCTGGGCCACGTGCTCTGGTTCCATTCTTGACGCAATCCCCGGCGCTTCAAATATTATATTTTAGACTGCGCTGCACCGGCCAACTTTATTGACAGGTTCACATATTTAAAACCTGTGAATAATCAATGGTATCGTCCAACACACTTTTTGACCTTCTCATTAAAAGCCTATATGATCTTCGAAGGCCACAAACATAGCATTTCATCGGACAAATAGGCATGGCTTCGTCCGGATTGGTTCTCTTCCTCTCAGCCATTTTCATGTTCGTTGCTCAAGCAGTCGCGCAGCCGAGCTTCATTTCTCATGACTGTTCAAACGATAAGGGTAACTACAGCGCTACCAGTACCTACGAGGCAAACCTCAATACCCTTCTCCCCTCTCTCTACACCAACACCGAAATCAACTATGGCTTCTACAATTTCTCTTATGGCCAAAATGCAGACAAGGTATATGCAATTGGACTTTGTAGAGGAGATGTTAACCAAAATGATTGCCGGGGATGCCTCAAAAATGCTACGTCTCTTCTCAAACAGCTCTGTCCCAATCAGAAGGAGGCAATTGGATGGTATGACTACTGCATGCCACGCTACTCAAATCGCTCCATCTTTGGCGTCGAGGAAGTCATGCCACGTTTCTATCTGTCGAACACGGAAAACGTATCAGCCGATGATGTAACTCAATTCAATGAAGACCTGAGGACTTTGTTCGAAAGCCTAATTAGTCAAACTGCTGCAGGTGATTCCTTCGTAAGTTTGCAGCAAACAATGCAACTGGACCAGCCTTTAAAACAATTTACGCACTGGTGCAGTGCACACCCGATTTATCTCAGCAAGACTGCAGCGATTGCCTACGTTCGACGTTGGAAGATATTCCTAACTGCTGCGATGGGAAGAAAGGTGGGCAGGTCATTGTACCCAGTTGTTGTATCAGGTTTGAGGATTCCCTCTTCTATGACTCTACAGCTGCTGCGACACCGCCATCATCTCCACTAGCACCACCATCAACCAACACCAATAGAACAGAAGGTACCAATTGATAATTCTGTAATCTGGGAAATTATGTGGTCATAGGGCGTAATTAGCCTATTTTATCAACTCATAAGAATCTGATTGAGCTTTTGATTTTTTCTCCATCTTAGTCCTTGCATATGGTAGATATTATAAGTTATCTTAATTGCTTCGCCAAATGTACACGAAACGCTACCTCCAGAATTCAAAACTCGGAATTTTCTGATTAGAACAGATTTATTGTTTTTGCAGAGAGCCAGAGCAACAAAACTAAGACCATCATAGTCATAACTGTGCCGACTGTTGCTTTTGTGGTTCTTGTCATCTCCATCTTCGTATATTTTAGAGCAAGGAAGCCCACGAAGAAGGTTGAAAGTAAGTAACAGTTTGGCTTTGTCATTTATTATTGAGAAAGTAGGCCTCGCGAACGTCAAAGACAAACCATATTATTCAGGCGACGCATACGTAGCGTCGCACAGGCATCCAAAGTAACATGCGTACTTTCAAGACAAACATTTTGCTGCTTTGATGAATGCAACATTCCAGCATTTTTGGCACGTTAGGTGGCATAATTTGGGAAAAAGTTTCATTAAACAATATTAGCACCACCGAAGTAAGATTGACTTGGGAAGTTCTTTGGAAAACTCACATTCAATAACAGAATGGAATTTGTTTCATTAATAAGGCATTACTTTATCATTTGGCATTTGAAATTCAATATTTTAAATGTTTGTATAAAAAAGACCGTTGTTGTTACATATAGATAATAACACATTATTCTAATTTTGAGGTTAATTGATTCATCTAACTAATGCTTACTTTTTCCTTATGTGAAGGAGTTCATGAAATTAAAAGCGTAGAATCCTTGCAATTTGACTTTGGCACTATTAGAATTGCCACGAATAACTTTTCTGAAGAAAATAAGCTTGGACAAGGGGGATTTGGTGCGGTTTACAAGGTAAATGACATAATCGTATGTAGAAAGGTGCCAAATATATGCCAAATCTTGATAATTTCTAATCTATTGGTTGTTATATGCACCCTTTTATATGTTAACAGGGTCAACTACCTGATGGACAAGTTGTAGCTATAAAGAGATTGTCAAAAAATTCTGGACAAGGAGATTTAGAATTTAAAAATGAAGTTTTATTAGTGGCATAGCTTCAACACCGCAATCTAGTTAGGCTCCTTGGGTTTTGCTTGGATCACATTGAAAGGCTCTTGGTATATGAGTTTGTGCCAAATACAAGTCTTAATCATTTCCTTTTTGGTATGTTTGTAGTTTCTTTTTACCTTAGGTTTCATGGATTTAATAGTTCTCCAACCTTTTGTTTAACTAAGTGATTGACTTGATTGGAATTGTAGATTCAACTAAATGTGCACTTTTGGATTGGGAAATTCGTCACAAGATCATATCTGGAGTTGCTAAAGGAGTTCTTTATCTTTATGAAGATTCTCGACTTTGTATTATTCACCGAGACTTGAAGGCTAGTAACATCCTTTTGGATTCAGAAATGAATCCAAAAATTTCAGATTTTGGCATGGCAAGGTTGTTTTTATTGGATCAAACTCAAGAGAATACAAGTAGAATTGTTGGAACTTAGTAAGTATGTATGAGAATAAATTTTATGTTTAAATTTGACTAAAAATAATCTTAATACTCATAGTAAGATTTTAAAAAAAAAACTCTATAATTAAAAAAATTGATTTATTATTGGTGTAAATATACAGTGCATATGACTCCAGAGTATGCAATGTATGGACAATTCTCTACTAAGTCTGATGTCTTCAGTTTTGGAGTATTGGTGCTAGAGATAATGAGTGGGTAGAGGAACAATTGCTTCCGAAATGGAGAGAATGTCGAAGAGCTTCTAAGCTATGTAAGTACCATAACACTTACATTTTTTCTAAGGTAAAATGTCAAGTATAATATATCATCAATTGAAATACAAAATTGTTCAATCCACTTACATTCTATTGTCCTATATTTGTGCAATGAGATTGTCATACTAACATTGTGGTTGCATATTTGTAGGCATGGAAAAACTGGAAAGCGGGGACTGCTTCAAATATAGTGGATCCAACAATAAGGCCACCCACCACAAATGAAGTTATGAGATGCATCCACATTGGGTTGCTATGTTTTCAAGAAAATGCAGCTGAGAGACCAACTATGGCTTCAGTAGTTCTTATGCTTAATAGCTACTCCACCACTTTGCTAGTTCCCTTACAGCCTGCATTCTTTATGCATAGTAACATTGACTCAGACGCATCCCGATGAGAGTGCAGCATTGGGCCTTCGGAGTCTGATGAGGTATCTAAAGGCAACTCTGTCTGAGGGTCAGAAAATGAGGCTTTAATGACTAAGCTTTTCTCACGCAAATGCTTTATAGAAGCTTTAACTAGGAAAATGCATTTATTACTACTTTGGTTGATGACTTTGTACCATAGAATTGTATTCTGCAGACTACTTGTTACTCGACTCCGTCGTCGAAATTCTCCACGCAGATTTCCCATGCGCGGAAGAATAACTTGATTTAGTTCGCTGTTTTTGTTTTTGTGCAGCTAGAACATTTTGGTGGTTAAGTGATAACCTGTTTGATTAGAGATACAGATGAGAAATACGTTGTTTGGTTTAGCTTTCCGACACCCGTTGGTTCAACTGATTCTATGTCTATCTCCTCCCAGAGCTTTTCACTCATGGATGTAATTCTTGTCCGTATTTCTGTCTTTGTTCTTAATTTCTAAAGTATAGTCACTTGAATTTTCATTAGATCTCATTTATTAAACATATCAAAAATTTCATAATCTTCGTTGATAAGAGCCAATTAATCTATAAAGATGGTCTAAATTGGGCAGTTATAACTTATTTGCGTTACTATTCATATAAAGTTTGATTAGTCAAGTTTTTTTTATATCATTTTTACAATTCTTGATGAAGTACTTCTTTTATAATTTTTGTTAGTCACAAAACAACATGTCGAATGAGTTAAAAATATAATATCTGATTCTTAACCCATTTTTTTAATTGTATTTTTTCTCCGTAGTATAATGAATAACAATAGAGAAAGTAGGGCTTCACCATCATAATTTATTCTTTTAGTAAAAACAAACGTAGGGAGGGAGAGGAGCACCCCCTCTCTAGATTGGTAGCAGCCCGGGATATGCTCATTTATTACGGTTCTTAGAGACATATAAGAGATCCAAAAATAGCTTTGTCGAAAGCTAGCCAATGACTTATAGAAGGTGGAATTAGGATTGTTTAGTTTGTGCTTGAACGGCACTATGTTCCGTCATTCAAACTTACTGTTGTATATTCAACCGAGATCCTGCTGATTGACTATGTGGCAACAAAGAACTGGTTATTATTTGAACAGAATTCTCTTTTACCGAAAAATATTGCCGTCAGAATGGACTATCTTCTAGCCTCCTTTACACGATATGATGTCTTCAATGGTTGAATAGAACTTCTTGTTAGATCAAACAGGCTAGACCCAGATGTCTAGATTTTACTTTTGTGTAGGTGAAAAACTTGGGTGGCTGCTCTTGACTTTTCGAGGCATTATCAACCAAAGAAAGAATCAAAAGCTTCCAGAAAGCCCGGCCAGAGGGGCTGAACCCATCGTCAAAATGTGAAAAAATTGAATAATATGCTAAACTTACTCGGTCAAGGTGCCTGCCCCGTAAAATTTCTTTAGTTCTCTTTCTGGAGTTGATTCGTTTGCGTCGGCAGTTTTGAGTCTCACAAATTTCACAAAAAAGAAAAAAGAAAAAAGGAATTGTGTTTTCTAAAAATGGGGAATTCTCTCATTCTCTAGTATATCTGCACGTAGTCATACCAGGATCAGCCATATATTATGCGAAAGTTTTTTTTGGTCTTCAATTAAACTATTTCTAACGATACTCGTCCGCCTTCACATAAATAGACACCATTCAACCAGCATAACTCACGCAAGGCAATTACAAGACATCGATTTCAGAATGCCCGAGGCCGGGTGTATATTCATTCACACTAACCGAAAGAATCAAAGAGTCTGAGTTTTTATACATCACTTACGTACAACCTGGAAACAAAACAGTAAATACAGAATAGGGTTGGGCGTAAACCATGTACATGCCACTAAAATAAAACAGTAATAATAATAATCCTAATAATTTATTATATCGAGTTAATAGGTTGAATGATGTAACTTAATATGATTAAATAAAATTAGTAAACACAACTTCATTAAATGACTCATATGTAGGGATAGACTTCCTATAATATAAGTGTTTCTTTAATTGTTTCCTTCAATTGACTTGTATTTAAATTTTTGTAAGTTTTAATTTGAAAGTAGGTCATATATTTTTTTTTTCCAGTGTACTTGAACTAGACAAAATTTGATTAAATATCCTTACACAATAAGGCCTTCATCAATTCAACGTTCGATTTTCAAGACAACGGAATAATCAATGGCATCGTCCAACACACTTTTTGACCTTCTCATTAAAAGCCTATATGATCTTCCAAGGCCACAAACATAGCATTTCATCCGACAAATAGGCAATGGCTTCCTCCGGATTGGTTCTCTTCCTCTCAGCCATTTTCATTTTCGTTGCTCAAGCAGTCGCGCAGCCGAGCTTCCGTTCTCAGTACTGTTCAAACGATAAGGGTAACTACAGCGCTACCAGTACCTACGAGGCAAACCTCAGTACCCTTCTCTCCTCTATCTACACCAACACCGAAATCAACTATGGCTTCTACAATTTCTCTTATGGCCAAAACGCAGACAGAGTTTATGCAATTGGACTTTGTAGAGGAGATGTTAACCAAAATGATTGCCGGGGTTGCCTCGAAAATGCGACGTCTCTTCTCAAACAGCTCTGTCCCAATCAGAAGGAGGCAATTGGATTGTATGACTACTGCATGCTACGCTACTCAAATCGCTCCATCTTTTACGTCGAGGAAGTCATGCCACGTTTCTATCTGTGGAACCCGGAAAACATATCAGCCGCTGATATAACTCAATTCAATGAAGACCTGAGGACGTTGTTCGAAAGCCTAATTAGTGAAGCCGCTGCAGGTGATTCGCTTCGTAAGTTTGCAGCAAACAATGCAACTGGACCAGCCTTTAAAACAATTTACGCACTGGCGCAGTGCACACCTGATTTATCCCAGCAAGAATGCAGCGATTGCTTACGTTTGATGTTGGAAGATATACCTAACTGCTGCGATGGGAGGAAAGGTGGGCGGGTCATTGTACCCAGTTGTAATATCAGGTTTGAGGATTTCCCCTTCTATGACTCTACAGCTGCTGGGACACCGCCATCATCTCCACTAGCACCACCATCAACCAACAACAATGGAACAGAAGGTACCAATTGATTATTCTGTAATCTGAGAAATTATGTGGTCATAGGGCGTAATTAGCCTATTTTATCAACTCATAAGAATCTGATTGAACTTTTGATTCTTTCTTCTTCTTAGTCCTTGTATATGGTAGATATTATAAGTTATCTTAATTGCTTCGCCAAATCTACACGAAACGCTACCTCCAGAATTCAAAACTCAGAATTTTCTGATTAGAACAGATTAAGGTTTTTGCAGAGAGCCAGAGCAACAAAACTAAGACCATCATAGCCATAACTGTGCCGACTGTTGCTTTTGTGGTTCTTGTCATCTCCATCTTCGTATACTTCAGAGCAAGGAGGCCCACAAAGAAGGTTGAAAGTAAGTAACAGTTTGGCTTTGTCATATTATTGAGAAACTAGGCCTCGAGAATGTCAAAGACAAACCATATTATTCAGGCGGCGCATACGTAGCGTCGCACAGGCATCCAAAGTAACATGCGTACTTTCAGGACAAACATTTTGCTGCTTTGATGAATGCAACATTCCAGCATTTTTGGCACGTTAGGTGGCATAATTTGGGAAAAAATTTCATTAAACAATATTAGCACCGCGGAAGTAAGATGGACTTGGGAAGTTCTTTGGAAAACTCACATTCAATAACAGAATGGAATTTGTTTCATTAATAAGGCATTACTTTATCATTTGGCATTTGAAATTCAATATTTTAAATGTTTGTATTAAAAAGACCGTTGTTGTTACATATAGATAATAACACATTATTCTAATTTTGAGGTTAATTGATTAATCCAACTAATGCTTACTGTTTCCCTATTTGAAGGAGTTGATGAAATTAGAAGCGTAGAATCCTTGCAATTTGACTTTGGCACTATTAGAATTGCCACAAATAACTTTTCTGAAGAAAATAAGCTTGGACAAGGGGGATTTGGTGCTGTTTACAAGGTAAATGACATAATCATATGTAGAAAGGTGCCAAATATATGCCAAATCTTGATAATTTCTAATCTATTGGTTGTTATATGCACCCTTTTATATGTTAACAGGGTCAACTACCTGATGGACAAGTTGTAGCTATAAAGAGATTGTCAAAAAATTCTGGACAAGGAGATTTAGAATTTAAAAATGAAGTTTTATTAGTGGCAAAGCTTCAACACCGCAATCTAGTTAGGCTCCTTGGGTTTTGCTTGGATCACATTGAAAGGCTCTTGGTATATGAGTTTGTGCCAAATACAAGTCTTGATCATTTCCTTTTTGGTATGTTCGTTGTTTCTTTTTACCTTAGGTTTCATGGATTTAATAGTTCTCCAACCTTTTGTTTAACTAAGTGATTGACTTGATTGGAATTTCAGATTCAACTAAATGTGCACTTTTGGATTGGGAAATTCGTCACAAGATCATATCTGGAGTTGCTAAAGGAGTTCTTTATCTTCATGAAGATTCTCGACTTCGTATTATTCACCGAGACTTGAAGGCTAGTAACATCCTTTTGGATTCAGAAATGAATCCAAAAATTTCAGATTTTGGCATGGCAAGATTATTTTTGTTGGATCAAACTCAAGAGAATACAAGTAGAATTGTTGGAACTTTGTAAGTATGTATGAGAATAAATTTATGTTTAAATTTGACTAAAAATAATCTTAATACTCATAGTAAGATTAAAAAAAAAATCTATAATTAAACAAATTGATTTATTATTGGTGTAAATATATAGTGGATATATGGCTCCAGAGTATGCAATGCATGGACAATTCTCTACAAAGTCTGATGTCTTCAGTTTTGGAGTATTGGTGCTAGAGATAGTGAGTGGGCAGAAGAACAATTGCTTCCGAAATGGAGAGAATGTGGAAGATCTTCTAAGCTATGTAAGTACCATAACACTTATATTTTTTTCTTAGGTAAAATGTCAAGTACTATATATCATCAATTGAAATACAAAATTGTTCAATTCACTTGCATTCTATCGTCCTAGATTTGTGCAATGAGATTGTCATACTAACATTGTGGTTGCATATTTGTAGGCATGGAAAAACTGGAAAGCGGGGACTGCTTCAAATATAGTGGATCCAACAATAAGGCCACGCACCACAAATGAAGTTATGAGATGCATCCACATTGGGTTACTATGTGTTCAAGAAAATGCAGCTGAGAGACCAACTATGGCTTCAGTAGTTCTTATGCTTAATAGCTACTCCACCACTTTGCCAGTACCGTCACAGCCTGCGTTCTTTATGCATAGTAACATTGACTCAGACGCATCCCGATGGGAGTGCAGCATTGGGCCTTCGGAGTCTGATGAGGTATCTAAAGGCAACTCTGTCTGAGGGTCAGAAAAGGAGGCTTTAATGACTAAGCTTTTCTCACGCAAATGCTTTATAGAAGCTCCAACTAGGAAAATGCATTTATTACTACTTTAGTTGATGACTTTGTACCATAGAATTGTATTCTGCAGACAACTTGTTGTTACTTGACTCCGTCGTCGAAATTCTCCACGCAGATTTCCCATGCGCGGAAGAATAACTTGATTTAGTTCGCTATTTTTGTTTTTGTGCAGCTAGAACATTTTGGTGGTTAAGTGATAACCTGTTTGATTAGAGATACAGATGAGAAATACATTGTTTGGTTTAGCTTTCCGACGCCCTTTGGTTCAACTGATTCTATGTCTATCTCCTCCCAGAGCTTTTCACTCATGGATATAATTCTTGTCCGTATTTCTGTCTTTGTTCTTAATTTCTAAAGTATAGTCACTTGAATTTTCATTAGAACTCATTTATTAAACATATCAAAAATTTCATAATCTTCGTTAATAAGAGCCAATTAATCTATAAAGATGGTCTAAGTCGGCAGTTATAATTCATTTGCGTTACTATTCATATAAAGTTTCATTTATTAAACGTATCAAAAATACAATTAAAAAAATGGGTTAAGAATCAGATATTATATTTTTAACTCATTCGGCATGTTGTTTTGTGAATAACAATAGAGAAAGTAGGGCTTTACCACCATAATTTATTCTTTTAATAAAAACAAACGTAGGGAGGGAGAGCAGCACCCCCTCTCTAGATTGGTAGCATCTCGGGATATGCTCATTTATTAAGGTTCTTATAGACATATAAGAGATCCAAAAATAGCTTTGTCGAAAGGTAGCCAATGACTTATAGAAGGTGGAATAAGGATTGTTTAGTTTGTGCTTGAACGGCACTATGTTCCGTCATTCAAACTTA
The DNA here is from genome assembly GCA_028551395.1 of Casuarina glauca. Taxonomy (NCBI): domain Eukaryota; kingdom Viridiplantae; phylum Streptophyta; class Magnoliopsida; order Fagales; family Casuarinaceae; genus Casuarina; species Casuarina glauca. Next base: position 23,675,021 of record CM052352.1, on the reverse strand, counting down.
CTGTTGTATATTCAACCGAGATCCTGCTGATTGACTATGTGGCAACAAAGAACTAGTTATTATTTGAACAGAATTCTCTTTTATCGAAAAGTATTGCCGTCAGAATGGACTATCTTCTAGCCTCCTTTACACGATATGATATCGTCAATGGTTGAATAGAACTTCTTGTTAGATCAAACAGGCTAGCTGCAGACCCAAGTGTCTAGATTTTACTTTTGTGTAGGTGAAAAACTTGGATGGCTGCTCTTTACTTTTCGAGGCATTATGAACCAAAGAAAGAATCAAAAGCTTCCAGAAAAGCCCGACCAGAGGGGCTGAACCCATCGTCAAATATAAAAAATTGAATAATATGCTAAGCTTACTCAGTCAAGGTGCCTGCCGCGTAAAATTTCTTTAGTTCTCTTTCTGGAGTTGATTCGTTTGCGTCGGCAGTTTTGAGTCTCACAAATTTAACCAAAAAAAAAAAAAAAGAATTGTGTTTTCTGAAAATGGGGAATTCTCTCATTCTCCAGTATATCTGCACGTAGTCATACCAGGATCAGCCATATATTATGCAACAGTTTTTTATTTTTTTTATTTTTTTATTTTTTTATTTACAAATTTTTTATTAAACTGTTTCTAACAATACTCGTCTGCCTCCACATAAATGGACACCATTCAACCAGCATAACTCACCCAAGGCAATATCAATACATCACTTTCAGAATGCCCGAGGCCGGGTGTATATTCACACTTACCGAACGAATCAAGGAGTCTGAGTTTTTATACATCACTTACGTACAACCTGGAAACAAAACAGTAAATACAGAATAGGGTTGGGCGTAAACCATGTACATGCCACTAAAATAAAACAGTAATAATAATAATCCTAATAATTTATTATACCAAGTTAATAGGTTGAATGATATGACATAATATGATCAAATATAATCAGTAAACACAACCTCATTAGATGAATCATATTTAGGGATAAACTTCTTATAACAGGAGTTCTTCTTTGATGGTTTCTCTTAATCGGCTGAACGGTCACATGGGGACCGTTCTTCTAAATTGCAGATTTTTGTACGACTTTGCATGTGACTTTCAAATTCTTTTTTCCTCGGAAATAGAAAAAAAAAAAAAAAAAGAAGCAAGCAGGTAGCTGCCTCTGTCAGCTTCAACTACGGATATTCTATTTCAATAAAAAATGACTTCCCTGTTCGAGAAGAAGGCTTGAAACTTCCCTTCGCTTTCTTCCTCTCTTAATTTTCCCTTTTGTTGACCGAGTCAAGGAAGAACCACCCTTTCAACATCTCATAACCAAACCTTCGCTCACATCACCATCTTCTCCTCGTAGTTCCGACCCCTTCTCCGTGAAGAAAGAAACGACTGAAACAACTCTACAGTTAGTATAGGATTAAGTAAACATGGGGATAATTGTTAAAGCTGGGGGACCATCTCAAAACACTAGTGCAATGAGTGGCAGGTCCCAGCCACTAATAAGGCCATTGCCTGGCCATCCCGTGTCCGATGTGGGAGAGCATTCTCTAACATGCCCCCTCTCCTAACATGGCCCACCAACAAGTGAAGAGGGTCTGCGGTTAAGCCCATCTAACCCCACAATCGGTCTAGGACATAAACCCGCTTTAATACCATGTTAAAGTTGGGGGGACCATCTCAAAACACTAGTGCAATGAGTGGCAAGTCCCAGCCACTAATAAGGCCATTGCCTGGCATATTAAAGCTGGGGGACCATCTCAAAACACTAGTGCAATGAGTGGCAAGTCTCAGCTACTAATAAGGCTCATATTCAAGCCATCCAGTACTGATGTGGGATGAGTTTACAACATGCCCCAACAACACACAACATGCTCCCTCCCCTTTTTGGGTAAGAGATTACTCATCTAGCCCCAACACCAAACACGGACTTAAACAACCTGCTTTGATACCATGTTAAAGCTGGGGGACCATCTTAAAACACTAGTGCAATGAGTGGCAAGTCTCCGCCACTAATAAGGCCATTGCCTGGCCATCTCATGTCCAATGTGGGAAAGCATTCTCCAACATGCCCCCTCTCCTAACATGGCCCACCAACAAGTGAAGAGGGTCTGCGGTTAAGCCCATCTAACCCCAAAATCGGTCCAGGACATAAACTCGCTTTAATAGCATGTTAAAGCTAGGGGACCATCTCAAAACACTAGTGCAATGAGTGGCAGGTCCCAGCCACTAATAAGGCTCATATTCAAGCTGTCTAGTACCAATGTGCGATGAGTTTACAACATGCCCCCACAACACACAACAATAATGGCATCGGTACTTCGCACAAGTTAGCAACCGCGTTGATTGAAGGGACGAGAAGCCTTTTTTTTTTCTCTCCTTCATTCTGAACTCCGCGCTCGCTCCTTTTCTCCTTCTTTGTCCCATACGCCCTGCTATGGCTGCTCAGTCCCTTTCATCTTTTTCAGAAACTGGTTGGGATTACGATGTCTTCTTAAGTTTTAGAGGTGAAGACACGCGAAAGAACTTCACTGATCATCTCTACAACGCTTTAGTTCAAGTTGGAATTTATCCTTTCCGAGATAACGAGGAGCTTTCAAAAGGAAAGACCATCTCTACCCAATTACGCAAGGCTATTAGTGGATCAAGAATTTTTATTGTGGTTTTCTCTGAAGACTATGCATCTTCGACTTGGTGCCTTCGTGAACTTGCGGAGATTGTGGACTACTGTAGAAAAAACAACCGACGCACTCTTCTCCCAGTTTTTTATCATATTGACCCCTCAAATGTCTGGAAACAGACCGGGAGTTTTGCAAAAGCATTTGGCGTGCATAAGAAGCGGTTTCAGACTAATATGGCGATGGTGGAGAAGTGGAGAGAAGCGCTTACTGAAGCTGGGGGCCGCTCTGGTTGGGATGTTGCGGATGGGTAATTTTATACTACATCGTTTTGCACTTTTTCTTGCCTCATTTTTTATATCCTTTTCTTTATCATATAGACGAAAATTTGGTACAGACACATAAACCATAAGTTGTCTAATGGTTTTCTACTTCTTGTCCAGTCGCTTTTGGGTTTAAATAAATTGATGTTTTTCTTTTTTCATTATTTCCCCCCTACCACAATTGAAAGATCATGCCACAAAAAGGTGATATTGGTTCTAGAATTCTTAGGATTAGAATTGCATTTCTAATCAAACGTCTTACCTTGAGGGGAATTATATTGCGCCCATACTTTTATTAAAAAATTTAGTTCATGGATTTATCTTTGAAAATATAAACAAAATAAAATAAAAAGATCGTTCATAGCATACCTATAAATTGTCTTTAGAAAAAAAAAAGTATGTAGAAATATATTTAAACGATGGCCACTATGTGGTTGATATAACTTTGTTGCTTGCTATGATGTGAGAGTTTCAAATGCTAGAGATGATAATGTCCTTTGGGCATAACCAAATTTGTTTCTTTGTTTTTATCTTATTTTTTATATTCCATTTTACCATGATGATTAGGTATGAAGGAGAGTTCATAAAGAAGATTGTTGATCATGTTTTGGGTGAACTCCTTGTTTGTCCTTATGTTGCTGAACATTCAGTAGGAATAGATTATAGTGTCAAAGATGTGAAAGCTCTATTAAATCTTGAGACAAGTGAAATTTGCATTGTTGGCATGGCATTTATAGGATGGGCGGCATTGGTAAAACTACCATAGCAAAAGCCATTTATGACATTCAAGAAACTTCAAAAGTTGCCTGTGGTTTAGCTAAATTACAAAAAAAAATTCTTTATGACATCTTGAAAAAGGACTTCAGGATTGATCAAGTTGATGAGGGAACTGAATTGATCAAGAAGAGGCTTAAAGGAAAAAAAAATTCTTATTGTTCTCGATGATGTGGTTGACTCAAATCAAGTAGATAAGTTGCTTGGAAACTTGAGATGGTTTAGCTTGGGAAGTAGAGTTATTATCACCACTAGAGATTAACATTTACTAAATCAATTAGATGTAGATAAAAAATATAAGGTCTCACCCTTAAGTGACTCACAATCCCTTGAACTTTTCTGTTGGCATGCCTTTAAGATGACCCATCCAATAAAGGATTTTTGAGAGCTTTCACATAATGCAGTGAACTACATTGAAGGACTCCCACTAGCTCTTGAAGTTTTAGGTTCTTTTTCAAAAGGAAAGAGTTCTATTGTATGGGAAAGTGAATTGGAAAAGCTACAAAGACAACCAAATGAGAAAATTCAAAAAATACTAAGAGTAAGCTATGATTCACTGGATAATTATATGAAGGAGATATTTCTTGATATTGCATGTTTCTTTGTTGGTGTAAAGGAAGATTATGCAACCAAAATATTTGAAGGTTGTGGTCTTTTTCCAAAAGGTGGTATGGAAACTCTTAAACAAAGATCTCTTATGATAATTAATGAAAACAATGACTTGTGGATGCATACTTTAATTCAAGATATGGGAAGAGAAATTGTTCGTGAAAAAGCATGCAACATTTTGGAAAATTATAACAGGTTGTGGATTTCTGAAGATGTCTTGAATATTCTAAACAAAAGTATGGTAAGAGATTCTTACATTTATCTTTTTCCGAAGTATGAATCCTAGGTAATATTAGATGATAACATTGTTCATAATTGCATTTTAAGTTGACAATTAATACTTCTTAACTTTAAAAGTTGTTCCAACTTAATGGAGTTTCTATTTTACAAAAGTTAAGCATGTGAATTACTTGTCTACTTGTCTCTTTTGCTAGGGGTCACAACATGTGATAGGTCTCAGCTTGAATTCACTTACATTGGAAGATGTAAATTTGAAAATGGAAGCATTTACAAATATGAAGAATTTAAGAGTGCTTCAAATCAATGCTACACATCTCATAGGAAACTTCAAGCTTCTACCCACTGAGTTAAGATAGCTTTGGTGGCATAAGTGCCCACTAAAGTTTCTACCACAAGATTTTTATTTGGAGAAGCTTATTGTTCTTGACCTTCGAGAAAGTAAACTAATACAAGTTTGGAAGAATTATAAAGTATGACAATTTGCAATACTATTTATTTTTCTATAGATGTCTAACATATAATTCAAAAGGAATTTTCATTTAGTTTCTTTTTTTTTTGTTTTTTTTTTTTTGTAGGTACTAGACAAGCTAAAAGTCCTTAATCTCTATAACTCCAAAAATCTCACCAAAACACCAAACTTCTCTGGGCTATTGCATTTGGAAATGCTAATACTTAAAGGTTGCACCAACTTGGTTGAAGTTCACAAGTCCATTGGGTGTTTAAAAGGCCTTGTTGAGCTAAATTTGAAAGGATGCATAAGCCTTGCAAATCTTCCAAGGAGCATTGGTAACTTGGAATTTCTTAGAACTCTTAACATATCTAATTGCTTCAAGCTTTTTGAGTTGTCAAAACAAGTGGGGAATATGACTTTGACAAAGCTCCATGGAAATAAACTACTATTGAGCATAGATTATCTTTATTGAGTCTTTCAAGGAATCACAAAATTGAATTAGTAGGATGTCAACAAAAATTCTCAGATTCTTTGTTGTCATGTTTGTTATGCTATATATCACCTAAAAACTCAATTGGTATAAGTTCAATGCTAGCTTCCATTTCTAGATTTCGTTACTTGGCGGAGCTAAATCTTAGTTATTGTAATTTGTTTGAAAATAACTTCCATATGAATTTGGAAAGTTTATCTTCACTTACAATGTTAAACTTATCTGGAAATAATTTTTATAATACACCTTAAGGCATTAGTCACCTTCCTAAGCTATTGACATTGCGCTTGAATGCTTGTATGAATCTTCAATCAATTTCAGAAGTCCCTACAAGTTTATGGATCATTAATGCAGAAGACACTTCATTGTTGAGATCATTTCCAAATATATTGGACATGGAACATTCACCTCTTTTTTCTCAATGTGAATCCCACAATCATTTGCAAAGGTTGATATCATCACCGCTCATATTTGTTTATCATAGAGCTATCCAGGTTCGTCTTCTTCTTCTTCTTCTCTCTCTCTCATTCACGCGGATATATATATATATTCTTAATGACATCAATGTTTTTTTTTTTTTTCCCCTACTGTAGAAGCTGTCAAGCCAGTTCATACATTTTACTATTTTTCTCCAAAATACAGAGGTTCCAGATTGGTTCAGCTACCAAGCAATTGGATCTTTAATATCCTTCCGAGTTCCTCCACTTTCAGAGGGTCGAATTGACGAGATTATCATTTGTGCCTCCTATCGACCACGGCCATCTGCTCCAAATTGCACTTCAACAGAGGGTCCCGTTGTGGCAATCTCATTTTACAATAAGACTCAGGGCTGGACTGAATCTCTTCGTACAAAAGTCCCTCTCCATTTTGCTCCAGCTCCTTGTCATATATACGGTGTCCCGGTTGACTTCCGTTTTGATGTCACCCAATACTATGTTCTGCCAAAATGCTGTTACTTTTCTTCAGATTCACACCGCATTTTCCGCACATGGATAGACAAGGCTGGATGCACTGGACAGTGGTTTATGAGTGGAGATGAAGTGGAAGTGTCCATAGAATTCCGTGGAGACTTTGAAGCGCACAAATGTGGAATTCACCTACCACTTCGTAAGTTTAATACAATAGAGGATTTTAAAATGTATCAATTTGTCAATTTTGACGCTACTACATTTGACAACTGACAATATTGAAGATGATAATATCTTTCAAAGTAATGCTATTATAAATGATAGTGTGTCTTGAAGTGATGTTGCTGCAGGTACCCTTCCTCCATCTGCGGAGACAATGTTGTTGCTCTTATACTACGCAATTGGGTGGAGGCGAATTGGACGGAGCCAATTCGACGGAGCCAATTCGATGGGGCTGAACCCATCGTCAAATATAAAAATTTGAATAATATGCTAAGCTTACTCAGTCAAGGTGCCTGCCGCGTAAAATTTCTTTAGTTCTCTTTCTGGAGTTGATTCGTTTGCGTCGGCAGTTTTGAGTCTCACAAATTTAACCAAAAAAAAAAAAGAATTGTGTTTTCTGAAAATGGGGAATTCTCTCATTCTCCAGTATATCTGCACGTAGTCATACCAGGATCAGCCATATATTATGCAACAGTTTTTTATTTTTTTATTTTTTTATTTTTTTTATTTTTTTATTAAACTATTTCTAACGATACTCGTCCGCCTCCACATAAATAGACACCATTCAACCAGCATAACTCACGCAAGGCAATTACAAGACATCGATTTCAGAATGCCCGAGGCCGGGTGTTTATTAATTCACACTTACCGAAAGAATCAAAGAGTCTGAGTTTTTATACATCACTTACGTACAAGCTGGAAACAAAACAATAAATACAGAATAGGGTTGGGCGTAAACCATGTACATGCCACTAAAATAAAACAGTAATAATAATAATCCTAATAATTTATTATACCGAGTTAATAGATTGAATGATGTAACTTAATATGATCAAATAAAATTAGTAAACACAACCTCATTAGATGACTCATATGTAGGGATAGACTTCCTATAACATAAGTGTTTCTTTGATTGCTTTTTTCAATTGACTTGTATTTAAATTTTTGTAAGTTTCAATTTGAAAGTAGGTCATATATTTCTTTTCCCAGTGTACTTGAACTAGACAAATTTGATTAAATATCCTTACACAATAAGGCCTTCATCATATTATCCATGATTAAAACTTTGAACTATAATGTAGATTAAAGTAACTAAATGAAATAGCTTGGCTATGAAATTTCTTAAATTGTTTTTCTTAGTATGTATCTATTATATATGGTGTGAATGAAATCATAAATGTTTCCAAAATAAAGTTGTTAAAAAGTAACATATGAGAAAATAGCTCTATTTAAAAATATTAAATTATCTAGACAAATGTTTTATTATTTATAACTAGAAGATTTTAAACTTGATTTTCTTTTAAATAAATTGTAATACTAAAATATGTTCTTAAACTTTTGTATTTTCTTGTTCTTAAATAAATAAACTCACCATTTTAAAAAAAATATTTCTAATAATTTTTAATAGGGTCAAACCTACCAATCATCACTAAAAATAAGTACCTTAGTTTAGTATTCATGTCAGACCACCCGCGATTGCTATGTTAGATACTGGTGTTAATTGTGTCACGTTGGGCTTTCTTGGGTTATCTTTCCTTTTTTGGGTTCATTTGCATTTACATTGGGCTGTAGCCCATTTATCTTGTAAGGCCCGTAGAATTTGTAACCAGTACAAAAGTATATAGGGATTCTTGTACTCTTCAGCAAGTGTTAATATTAGCTTTATATTTCTAGTGTTCGGGCCTATATGTCTTGATATTCTTGATTTTGCTCAATAATTTCACTGCCTTCAAGGAAATCACTTACCTTTGCCAACATGGTGTTGAAGTAGGATTTCTCGTCTCTTGAACCTTTTTCTTTTCGTTCGATTCCATTTTCTTCTTGAAATTGATGTTGTCTCCTTTCCACTGCTTGTTGCGAAATTGAGAAGGTGTCGTTTGCCTTGATTTTCAATTACTTTGCTCTGTCCAATTCTCGTTGTCCTCCGGTTGTGAAGATTTCTCACAAATCTACATAGGTTTCTCACGCATCGGTGGAGGTCTGTTTCTCGATGCAGTCGGCGTAGTCTTGAATGAAGTGCTCGTGGCACGTGCAGTGCATAGGGCCTTATCGGTTGATTCGGTTGATTCACAGAACTGTTTGCAACACCGGTACTGTCATGAGGTCTTTCTACAATCTTGAGCAGAGCAGGTGCTTTTGCGGCACCGGTACTAACCTAAGCTGGTGCAGGTGCTCCATTTCTTTCATGTTAAATGAGTTTGTTGTGTTAAGATGATGTCTTTTGTTTTTAGAAACCCGCTTATCCAAATGCACCGTTTGGATTTCCAATACCCTTTTTGCCTTCAAACTTTATAAAAATCATCTCTGAGTCCGCCAATCTTTTTCCTCCTCCTGATCAGATTTATGAAACCCTCCTAATGGTTTTCTTAGATCAGTCTGATCTTAGCCATAGCCAAAATCCGTACAAAGACCCTTACTTTCTCTCTGCTACTGATATGCCTGGTACCTCCCTTGCCACCGATAAGTTCCTAAATGAGTCTGCTTACAAACATGGAGCCGCTAGATCCAAAATCAACTAAATGGGAAAAACAAGTTCGGATGGATAGATGGGACTTTGCCTAGGCCAGAAGATGATTTAGCCGAAGTTCGGTTGTGAGATCAAAACCAGTCAGCCATATTAGGGTGGATTGAGAAATCAATTGATAAGTCCCTTGTTCTTTTTGTTTCATGCACTAGAAACGTGAAGACTAGGGGAATTTTTCAAGAAACGTTACGGGTGTTTAATTAGCACGCAGAGATAATATTTGTATCAAAAACAAATTGAAACCAAGTTGTGTGTTGAAACAGTGACCAAATTTTATTCTTTCCTTGCTGATCCATGGATTAAAATAGATATATTGGAAGAACCAGTGAAGTGCGATTACGGGAACTACATGTATAGAGTTAATGAACAAATTGAAGGAAGGAAGGAAGAACATAGGCTCAGGGATTTCCCACTTGTACTGCATGAAAGCTTTCAGAATTACAGAACAAATATTTCCTTTAGTCGACTCTTAAAGACCTATCAAGTTGTGCAAATCAATATTTGTTATCAGTATATTCACTTTTGTATAACTTAAGTGTGTACCCTTTTGTAGGAACAATATTACTGTAAATGTCAGTTAAATTTTGTAGCATCACCATTTGGGATTAGCTCTTAGAGATATATTTTTGCACATAGCAAATACATTACTTATCCTGAATTTCTTTTATGTCCCATTCGGCCTCTAGCAAAATAGACAATCTATATTCCAACAGTGACACGTTGTGACTACCACCCTTTTTGATATTGTACATATGGATTTGTGGTGGCGTGTAGGTATCCAAATCATGACAAGTAGTATTATTTCTTAAATATCAAGGACAATTTTTCTCGTGCGACTTATATTTTCTTGTTATGATTTAAGGACCAATTTTTCCCATGCTCAATTATTTCTTTCCATGTTAGCTTATCTAGACTATCAAATGCTACTAATTCTATTGGAATGCTAATGAAGAACAAAGGGAGTACAAAAAGCAAACTATATGTATTAATCATATGAGTACAAAATCACAAAGTCTAATTATATAAAAATAAAAATTGCAAGAACTTTATTTATATTTAATTTTATGCAAAGATATTCATGAGTTATATTATGTAAACAAAGATATTTAATTAATCTAAATAAAAACATAAAGTGATATAATTATTGGAAACATAAAGTGATACAATTGTCTAATAAATATGTTTTAATTTTTTTGATTCTTTATACTTTCTTTTTTGTGAAATATTAGGTATTATATATCATCGAAAGAAATATACAATTCTTCAATTATAACATCATCCATCATTATTTAGGTTTAAAAACTGTATTTGGAAAATTATAAAATTTTATTATAATGTATAGGTTGTACTTCTTAGATTGATAAAATCTTATTTCTCATGTCCTTTTTGATTTTTGCAGTAATGGTTGAGTTGTTTACACTTATATCATTAAATCTTCTTCTATTCTTTCTACTCCAAATGTAATATAATGTAGCTTTGAATGGTACATTGAGCAAGGTTGTTACAAAAATTTTATTTTTAATAGCCTTGATTAGTTGACATACTTTTTATTCTCATTATTCAATTCTTTAAGATATTCTATTCATACCAAACAAAGTCATTTGAATATAATTTGTAAACTTACAATTAAAGAATAAATGTTTTTGTGATTCTTTTTGTTGTTGACAAAAGTTGTGTATTGTAAGTTCATTGAGTTATACTTTTCTATACTCTTTTTTCCTTTTTTTAAAAAAATCTTGTTTCTAACCTAGACTAGTATATTGGATACTGTTGCTAGACCATTTACATGTTTTACACCAAGCTGAACCTTTTTTTGTTTTAGCTTAACAACAAATAACATGTGTCACAGGGGTTGTTCTTTAGGAATTTTACAGTCATACATTTGTAGCACTAGAACCACTCCCCATTATGAGTATAGAATATTTGTAATAGTGTTCCCATTAATCTTCTATAACTCGTAGAATAAATTTGAATTTTTTTTTCATGTTCGCATTACAATGACCTTTGAGTTCAAAAGTTCAACTACATTAATTTCTAACATAAAACTAATTATGTCTTGAATAAACTAATGATTACTTTCTTAATTGTTCAAAAATTGCAGATATTACGATTCCATTTATTGTATTTAAGGAAAAAAATTTAGAAATATTTGTTCTTTAATTATTAACATAGTATTGATATTACATATCAAGAGTAGATACTGATAAGGACCATTCGGCTGTTTAGGATTTGTTCCGAAGATTTTATCAAACAAAGACGAGCATCAAATGACGAGCCTGGTATTAAGTTGTACTGGACATATATCTTTTCATAAAACAATTACTTTTAGAACTTGTGTTTATCAATTAAGAAACGCAACGTCATGGAGGGAGAAAATTGCCTTTTGTATTACATCTTGACCCTGATGCCATGACTTGATCCAATTTGATCCATGTAGGTACGATTCTTCTTCTTCTTCTTCTTTTCTTCTTCTTCCTCCTCTTTTTAACTAAATGAATTGAATATTAGATATGGGCTATAGAAGTTTTATGTTTCCTTCATTTTTAACTAAAGATTTGAATTTTATAATTCATGTTTGGAATCTGGAATAGGTGATAACTTTATTTCTTATAGAGTTATTTTGACCATTTTAGGCAATGTATAATAAGTGTTTTTGTAATTATATTTGTATTTATTTATATTTATGCATATTTTGTTATTTTATGTAGCAAACTCAAAATAGGCAAAAAAAACAAAAAAAAAAACAAGAGAAATGAAGCAAAAGATTAAGAGAAAAAAAAGAAAAAGCAAAAAGAAGTAAGTGGGACTCACATGGGGGAAGAAGAGAAAAAAAGGGTAGAATCGCACAAAGTAGAAAAGGAAGAGAGCAAGGGCGAGTGGAAGAGAGAGGTCAGCAGGGAAATGAGCATCGGCGCAGGACGGCTGGGTGAAAGCCGACCGGAACGCTGTCTGCATTGCTTTCTCTGGCAGCTGAAACTTAGATGAGAGAGGGTGGTAGTGCGACAGCGGTTAATTACTGAAATTTTTAAATATTGCAAATATTATGGTTCCATTAATTTTATTTAATTTGTTTATTCAGAATGTTTAGTTTTGAATTATTAACATAGTTATTAAATATGAATCAAGGGTAGCTAGCAATAAGGACAACACAATAGTTCAGACTTGTTCATTAGATGATTAGCTTGATGTTTAAGTTGCATTTGACATGTATCTTTTCTTAAAGATATTTCTTTTTGAATTTGTGTTTATCAGTCGAGAGACCCGACATCATTTGCATTATGTCTTGAACCCGATTGCAATAACCTAAGTCAATTTGGCGCACGTAGGTAGATATCATATTTATGCCATTTCTTTTTCGTAAAAATAATTATAGAATTTTTTTTGACTTAGATGTTTACGCTGCACAAAACATTTCTCAAGAATAATTGCTTCTTGAGTGAACATTTCTCTGGTTAGATTTTAAAAAAACTACCTTTTAGAATATTTAGTCTTTTGTTCTTAACATGGTTACAATGGTGAGCATTGAACAATGAGCTTCCTTTTCTTTCCACGAGATGATGGCGAATTTCCGCAAAACCTATACCCGTGAAAAACATGCCGACTCTGTTCTGCCGATTAATTAAGAGACTAGATTCATCATGCTCCGTCTCTTTTACTTTTTCCTTTCCTTTTAATTTTTTTTTTCTCATCTTTGAAAATGAAACCTTTTGTCCAAATTTTCACAACATTGCCGCCCCTCTATCTTCCATGCCTACCGCTTTTTAGCTTAATAATAGAGAACTTGTTTCCTAGTTGATCTTTAGGACTTTTACGGTCATGTATGTGTGGAACGAGAACTATTTAACCTTATGAGTAATATAATATTTGTAATATTATTTCTTTTAATATTCTATAGTTAGCACAATAAATTTAAATTCTTTTTTATGTTCACATTACAATGATTTTAGATTCATAAAATTTAGTTACATTTGTCTCTTACACAAGGCTAAAAATATTGCATATAAATTAAGTATTAATTTCTAAATTTTTTAAATTATAGATATTACTTGTTTTCCACAAATATCCAGTTTAGTTGAAAATATGTGTTGACTAAAATTTCTTAATTTCAAATTCAACACTCAAATATGTGAATTAGTAAGTGGGTAAAAAGAAAAAAAGATATTACTTATTCCATAATCATATTTAAAAAGTTTTCTACTAAAATATTTATCTTTTAATTATTACTATAGTTATTGAACATAACGAATCAAAAGTAGTCATGCATAAAGATAATATATGTATTCTTAAATATAATTATGGCTTTAACTTGTGTTTATCCGTTGCACAGCATCTTGACCGGGGTCACGTCGGCAGGTATAACTTTTCCCCTCCCTGTCTCTGTCCGTGTCTGTTAAATGAATTAAGTGTCAAATTGGAACTTCTACCTCTTTATTTCTTTCCACGAAGTGATGGTCAGTTCCGCCGCAAAAGGCATATCTATGCAAACAGAAGTCAGGTCTGGTTTTAGAAATTAGCTTTTGCATTGTGTCTTGAACCCAGGGCAGGTCGGCAGGTATAACTTTTCCTCTCCCTCTCGCTCCCTCTCTCTCTCTCTATATCTAAATGAATTGAATGTCAAATTTGAACCTCACCTCTTTCTCTTTCTTTTCTTTCCACAAATTGATTGGCCACTTCCGCCGCAAAATGCATATCCATGCAAATATATGTCAAGTCTTGCTTATCTTTTATTTTCCTCCTTAGGTAAAGATGTCAAGTCTTCCTTATCTTTTCTTTTTTCCTTCTTAGAAGTAAAACCTTCTGTCCTCTTACCAACATTACACCCATCTTCCATACCCACCATCCGTCACACACGGTCCTCAGCTGGATGATAGACCCTCGAGTCCCGGTTGACATCCCTTCCATTTTCTATCTTCTTCTGTGTTTTGATGGTCGGAATTGCTTCTACCATGCCGTCTTGTTGTCGATGCGCTATTTGCTTCAAAGAGTTTTTATGGAGACTAATGCTGTCGGCCGATATACTTTATTGCTCCAAGCAAAAACGATAGTTAAACTTAATAGTAAATAAAAAATTGACGGACAAAGTAACACTAAAGAATATGTAATCTCGTTGACTTTTCTATTGAAATTCTGTACTCAGAGAAAACCCTTGTTATAGAATCCTTGAACCCTTCCAACCAATATACTTAAAATTATTACGAATGCAAAATATTCGTTGTAATAGATTTTCCAATATGTTGAACCTGATCTAATTATTTCATGTTTTCGTTACATCGACTTGCAAGTCAAAAGGTATGCTTTTTTGAGGGCCAAAAAAGAGAAGACAAAGGCAAAAAATGACCGAATTTATTCAATGTTAAAAGATAATAACCTGTTTAGGGTTTGATTGAGTAATTGGACCATTGCTTTTTTGCCTTGACTGAAACAACTTAATGCTTGGAAACTAAAAACCCGTTTTACACGGAAATGCTTTTGGGGTTTCACCGATGCCTTGAGGATTCATTTTCTTAATTCTGTTTAGTCTTATTATAATTTGGCTATCCAAACAAATCCTTGCCAAAGCAAAGGATTCTTGGTTTTAGCGGCGGTGAACATAAATAAATATTTTGAGTATCATATAGCTTCTTAGTATGAAATTATGCTCTTGCTAAAACAATGGAAATAAGCTAACTCGATGTTAGAGGCATCAAAACCTTGTAGGTTTCGTTATATTTGCATGCATAATAACTAATCCATAATAAGATTGGATCATCCTGTGATGTGCTTTTCTTTGTATTACCATTTTCTTTTACAAAAATATCTTTTTCATTACTTTGGTTGTACGAAAATTTTGGTCAGTTAAAAGCATTTCCTTTTTCCTTTGAGAGGGTTGCCTTTTGGAGTGTTTCCTTTTTTAAGAAAACATATCATTTATTTAATTGAAATCAAGAAAACTGAACAGGATATATCATAACCTAATCATTACATACCCTCACCAATAAACATATCATTTATTATTGCTTTTTGGAGTGTTAGGAATAACTAAAGGTCTAAAATAGCTAAACCCTAGCTTGCCTCCTATTTCCAGTGTGTAATTCACTGATATCTGGAGCGACCGTATACTTATATTTCAAGTTTTTGATTGTTTCAAGAGGTCAGTTGCAGTGTGTTATCGGACACTGTTTGGGATCGAGTGATGGTACACTGCACCGGCTGATCAAGCAAGAACAGCTCTGGGAACTTCTTCTTCTGCTCTATTTTGATAGTTCGTGAGTTATTTACTTAGTTCTCCCTTATAAATGGGAAACGTTCTCTGCAATCATACATTCACCACTGAGTGCGCATGCTCTGTTACCTCAGCGCATGTAAACTCCCATACGAAGTGCAGACTCGACCTGCTCTGACGGAGTAAACAACACGACACCCTAACGTTAACTAGACAGCTAACGACACCGTATACATAATAATACTAAAGACCACCGTTCACTGACCCGAAACGCTGTTCTCTTGGTGGATTTCCCAAGGTATCGTTGGCTTATACCAGTGTCATGCGCTTGTCCATTTACGATGAGAATATTCAATTTGCTTTAATTATACATTCTCGTACTTGGGTCTCTCTAAATCCAGTTCATCCTTCAGCTTTCTTCAATGTTGGATAATTTACTAATTGTCCAAACTTCTTATTTAGTTTGTTAATTTCATCGTGTATTGCAATTCTTCGAAATTTGTAAATCATGTCACTTTCACCAGTAGTTTGATTTCTTTCAACAATGATATGCTGCAAACTTTGGACATTTTCCTCGCGTCGGAAGTAAGTTTCGAGGCGAGTCTCCCGAGAAGCACTCCCATCGCTGCTAGGCAGTACGCGTTCCTCTCTTGAAAGCGGCAACTAGTCCACGGACTTTGCAGGAAGATAACCTTTCGGCATCGTGGCTTGTCCTCTATACCGCTGTTGTCTCTGTCAACCCGCCGCTGGTAATGTGGCCGGATTAGAATCCGAAACACAATAAGGCCCTCGGTCCAAATAACAATATCAAGTCTAAAATACTACCATGAACCACGCAGAAAGAAGAATGAATCGAACTTTGGCACATAATGTCATAATCAGTGCTTCAGTTTAGTCTTCATTCTCTCAGAGATCAGATAATGCCTCCTAATGTTTCTGTAGAAAATAGTTTCATGTCCTGGGCAAAACGTGTGTTCAGGTTCCATTCTTGACGAAATCACCTGCGCTTCAAAGGATTTATTTTAGACTGCGCCGCGCCGCCCAACTTCAGTGACAGGTTCACACATTCAAAACCTGTGAATAGTCCTTGAAGCTAAATTAAAGAAGTATGAAAGGTTAGAGTTCCAATTCCACGTTACGTTCGATTTTTCAAGATCATGGAATCCATGGCATCCATTGTCCAACACACTTTTTGACCTTCTCATTAAAAGCCTATAATAATCTTCCAAGGCCATAAACACAGCATTTCACCAGACATACCGGCAATGGCTTCCTCCGGATTCGTTCTCTTCCTCTCAGCAATTTTCATATTCACTGCTCAGGCCGTCGCGCAGCCGAACTTCCAATATCATCTCTGCTCAAACGATAAGGGTAACTACAGCGCCAACAGTACCTACAAGGCAAACCTCAATACCCTTCTTGCCTCTCTCTACGCCAACACAGAAATCAACTATGGCTTCTATAGTTCCTTTTATGGCCAAAACTCGGACGAGGTATATGCAATTGGACTTTGTAGAGGAGATGTTCAGTCAAATGTTTGTTGCAGTTGCCTCCAAAGCGCTACGTCTCTTATCAAACAGAACTGTCCCAATCAGAAGGAGGCATTTGGCTGGTATAACAACTGCACTCTACGTTACTCATATCGCTCCATTTTTGGCGTCGAGGAACTCTGGCCACGTTTCTATAGGTGGAACGGGCCCAACGTAACAGCCGCTGATGTAATTCAATTCAATGAAGACCTATGGACTTTGTTAGAGAGCCTAATGAGCCAAGCTGCTGCAGGTGATTCGCTTCGTAAGTTTGCAGCAAACAATGCAACGGGACCAGCTTCTCAAAAAATTCACGCACTTGTGCAGTGCACACCTGATTTATCTCAGCCAGAATGCAGCGATTGCTTACGTTCGGCGTTGGAAGATATTCCTAAATGCTGCGATGGGAAGAAAGGTGGGAGAGTCATTTTACCAAGTTGTAATATCAGGTTTGAGAATTACCGCTTCTATGACTCTACAGCTGCTGCCCCACCGCCATTATCCCCACTAGCACCACCAATATCTCGTCCTAATCCATCAAAGAACACCAATACAAAAGAAGGTACCCATTGATTATTCTTGTAATCTGAGAAATTATGTGGTCATAGGATGTAATTAGCCTATTTTCTCAACTTACAAGAATCTGTATGAGCTTTTAATATCTTTTATTTATTAGTCTTGTATATGGTAGATATGTTATAAGTTATCTTAATTGCTTCTCCAAATGTACACGAAATGCAATCTCCAGAATTCAAAACTCAGAATTTTCTAACTAGAACAGATTTATGGATTTTGCAGAGAGACAGAGCAACAGAACTAAGACTGTCATAGTCATAAATGTGCCGATTGTTGCTTTTGTCGTACTTGTCATCTCCATCTTCGTATATTTCAGAGCAAGGAGGTCCACAAAGAAAGTTGAAAGTAAGTTAAAGTTTGGCTTTCTCATTTATTATTCAAAAACTAGGCATCGAAAATGTCACAGACGAAACCATACATTCAGACGACACATACTTGGTGTCGCATAGGCATCCAAAGTAACATGCGTAATTTGAGGAAAAACATTTTGCTGCTTTGACGAGTACAACTTTTCCAGCATCTTTTGGCACGTTTGGTGATATAATTTTTTAAACAATTTCAATATGACCATATTTAGAACCGCCGAAGTAAGATCAATCTTCGAAGTTTTGTGGAAAACTGACTTCCAATAACAAAATGGAAATTGTTACATCAATAAGCATTACTTTGTCATTTGGCAATTGAAATTAATATTTTACGTGTTTGTATTAAAAGACCGTTGCTGTTGCATATAGGTAATAAACTCGTTATTCTAATTTTAAGCCTAATTGATTCATGTATCTAATATGTTGACTTTTTCCTTATGTGAAGTTGTTGATGAAATTAGAAGTGCGGAATCCTTGCAAATTGACTTTGGTACTATTAGAATTGCCACAAATAACTTTTCTGAAGAAAATAAGCTTGGGCAAGGTGGATTTGGTGCTGTCTACAAGGTAATTGACATAATCATATGTAGAATGGTGCCAAATATATGCCAAATCTTGATAATATTTTAACTTTTGGCTATTATGTGCACTTTATTATATTATATATTAACAGGGTATGCTCTCTGATGGACAAGTTGTAGCTGTAAAGAGATTGTCTGAAAATTCTAAACAAGGGGATTTAGAATTTAAGAACGAAGTTTTATTAGCAGCTAAGCTTCAACATCGCAATTTGGTTAGGCTTCTTGGGTTTTGCTTGGATTGTAATGAAAGGCTTTTGGTATATGAGTTTGTGCCAAATACAAGTCTCGACCATTCCCTTTTTGGTATGTTTACAATTTCCTTTTACGTCTAGTTGCATGGATTTAATGGTTCTCAAATATTTTGTCTAACTAAATTATTTACTTGGTTGGAACTATAGATTCAACTAAACGTCCACTTTTGGATTGGAAAATTCGTTACAAGATCATAAGAGGAATTGCTAAAGGAGTTCTTTATCTTCATGAAGATTCTCAACTTCGTATTATTCATCGAGATTTGAAGGCTAGTAACATTCTTTTAGACTCAGAAATGAATCCAAAAGTTTCAGATTTTGGGATGGCAAGATTGTTTTTGTTGGATCAGAGTGAAGAAAATACAAGTAAAATTGTTGGAACTTAGTAAGTATCCATGAGAATAAAATTTATGTTTAAATTTCACCAAAAATGATCTTAAGGCCCAAAGTAAGATTTAAAAAAAATCTCAAATTAAAAAATTAAGTCATTATTGATTTCAACATGCAGTGGATATATGGCTCCAGAGTATATAATGCATGGACAGTTCTCTACAAAGTCTGACATCTTTAGTTTTGGAATATTGGTGTTGGAGATAGTGAGTGGACAAAGGAACAATTGCTTCCGAAATGGAGGGAATGTGAAAGATTTTCTCAACTATGTAAGTGTCACTACACTTATATTTGTGCAATGAGATTGCTGGATTGATATTGTGCATGCATATTTGTAGGTGTGGAAAAACTGGAGCGCAAGGACTGCCTCAAATATAGTGGATCCAACAATAAGGCCACATATGACAAATGAAGTTATGAGATGCATCCATATTGGGTTACTATGTGTTCAAGAAAATGCAGTTCAGAGACCAACTATGGCTTCAGTGTTTCTCATGCTTAATAGTTACTCTGTCACTTTGCCAGTACCCTTGCAACCTGCATTCTTTGTGAACAATAGCATTGACTCAACAGAGTCTCGATGGGAGCGCAGTATCGAGCTTTCTGTGTCTAATGAAGCATCTAAAGACAATTTTGTCCAAGCTTCAACAAATGAGGTTTCAATTACTGAGCTTTATCCACGCTAATGCTTTACAAAAGCTACAACTAGGAAAATGTATTTATTACTACTTTCGTCTATGACTCTAGACCACAGAACTGTATTTTGTAGACAACTTGCTACTTGAATCCATAGCAGAAATTCTCCATGCAGGTTTCTCGTGCTTGGAAGAATAACTTGATTTAGTTTCTTCCACCGCCCACCGCCGCGCGCCCCCCCTCCCCCTTTAATGTGCAACTAGAATATTTTGGTGGTTGAGGAAATGAAAACATCTTTGTTTGGGAGATACAAACGAAAAAATAAATGGTTTGGTTTAGCTTTTGAACACCCTTTGCTGCAATTGATTCCATGTCTATCTCCCCACTGATCTTTTCACTCATAGATAATTTTTGTCCGTATTTCTGTCTTTATTCTTAATTTCTGGAGTATAGTCACTTGAATTTTCATTGGAAATCATCTATTAAACATGTCAAGAATTAATTTTTGAGGAGGTCAATTATAAGTTATTATCTTGGTTGATAAGAGCCAATTAATCTACAAAGATGGTCTGAATTTGGCAGTCAGAACTCATTTGTGTTACTATTCATTTAACGTTTGATTAGTTAAATTTTTTTCTCTTTTATTGTTTTCACAATTTTTGTGTAAGTGCTTTAATAGATCAAAATCTTGAAATCATGCACAATTTCCTACGAATATTCACAAAACAACATGTCAAATAAGTTATAAATATCATATCTGGTTGTTAACCAGTTTTTTAAATTGTATTTTTTCCCGTAGTATAATAAATAACAATAGAGAGAGTAGGGCCATTACCATCATAATTTATTTATTTTTTAATAAAAACAAACGTAGGGAGGAGGAGGAAGACCCCTACTCTACTTTGGTAGCATCCCGGGATGGGTTCATTTGTTATGGTCCTTAGAGGCATATGAGAGATCCAAAAATAGCTTTGTCGAAAGCTAGCCAATGAATTATAGAAGGTGGAATTAGGATTGTTTAGTTTTCACTTGAGCGGCACCACGCGTCGTTGTTCAAAATTACTGTTGTCTACTCATCTGAGATCTTGCTGACTGACTTTGTGGGAACAAAGAACTAGTTATTAGTTTACAGAATTCTCTTTTATCGAAAAATATTTCCGTTAAAATCGACTATCTTCTAGCCGCCTTTGCACGATATGATATCGCCAACGTTTGAATAGAACTTGTTATTATACCAAACAAGCTAGTAGCAGACCCATATGTAGATTTTACTTTTGTGTAGGTTAACAACATGGGTGGTTGCTTCTGTCTTTTCGAGGCATTATCAACCAAGAAAACAATCAAAAGCTTCCACAAGCCCGGGCAGAGTGGTTGAATACATCGTCAAAATGTAAAAGAATTGGATAATATGCTAAACCTTTTTAATTGTTTCTAATGGGATCAAAGCGATCAAACATCACTAAAAATAAGTATCTCAATAGATGGATTCATGTCAGACTACCAGCGATCAATATGATGTCTTTAACAGTGACCCTTTAAGAAAGAAGAAAGAAGGTAGAGGAGAAAAACAAAGAAAAGGAATTAGATTGGGGCATCATAATGGATTATTCATTAATTGTATCTCTAGTGAAGCAAGTACGTTCATCAAAACTTATGTTCTAAATATCATAGCTTATGTGAAGCCAAGGAAAATATTACTTCTAAAAGTATTTTAAATGCATTTTTTATGTATATATTCACAAGAAAAACTATCAGCATGATGCAATAGCAGCCATTCGGTCATCCTGTTGGCCACGTTGGAGCCCTACCAAACCCAACAATCTCCCCAAGTAATCTGCAAACAGTAGGGGTCTGCAAAGTGACAACACACCACAAATTGATCAAGCCTTCAATGTAGTCCGTCCTCAAATGGAGATTCATCAAGAAAAAACTAGAGCATAGCATGCTCTGTATGCTCCGCCTAGAACAAACCATGCTCTACATGCCCGAGCTTCATAGACAAGCATGGTCAACGAAGTCAACCCTAAGTTTAAAAACTACCAAGTCATCTCTAATCTCAAATCACCCGATCCACATCAGCCTTCACGAGATACAAGCGTGGTTCTACATCAAGGAAGCTTGTAACCTTAGTTGTTTGTGAAGAACCAAACTCGTACCGATCACCATCACTAGCCATCAGCGAAATAGTGAAAGAAAATTGCAAGTCCTCATGGTTGCCACCCAGGATGAAGCAGATGGCGAGGTCGGTTACCATTTGTCAAAGAGTAATTAGCTTGGAAGCATTGTCCCACCTGTAGTGGGCTTCTCCAAGTTTCGTTAAAGCTTCCTTATAAATGTAATAATAGAATAATGGGCAAAGTAACTTTAGACCAAAAGAATATGATACTCGATCTTTTGACATAAAAGGATAAGTCGAGCTTATGTATTGTTACCAGAAAATCAATAGGTGTTGCCCAATTTTTTGCTAACTGCCATACTGTTGAATACCTTTACATCTTTACACAGTATCAGAGCAAAAGGTCGCACTAGGCACTCTGCTTTCTTATTTATCTCTTTCCTTCTTTTCATTTTCTTATCTCTTTCATAGAGAATGGAGAGCTGAGCTTCCTTTGAGCTCCTAGTCTCCATTTTTTTCTCTCTAACATGCTTTGCTTTTGAGTTTCTCTTGGAATACCTATAATGGAAGGCTCATCACTCATCTAGAAAAAATAAAATTAAAAAAGGAAGTAGAAACTCAACCAGTGTTGGGCAAGTATTCATTGTATTTTTTTTTTGCTAAGCCACAAGCAAACACAAAGAAATCAAGCATAGGCCGCATAATTCCTCTTGTTGTCTAACTTGTCGTTGCATCTTGCATTCATCACACAAAGCAAGGCTAGAGTCTCCCTATCTCTCTCCCTCCCCTAATACTCTATAAGAGCTCAAAGAGATGCTGAAAGTAGAAAAAGAAAGTGTGGGAAGGGACAACTTTTCACAGGCCAACCTAGACCCAGCAAAGAAATCGACACAAGAAAAGAAAAAAAATGGATCTCTCTCTCTCTCTCTCTCTCTCTCCGCCCAAAAGAAGAGCTTTGGTTAACGAGTATACTTGAATCTCTTAGACCAAGTTTTCAATGAAAAGTTCAAAGGGGTATCATAACAAAAACAGCTCATCTTTGAAGATAGCGCAACAATAGATAATCCATCTTTAATATACAAGCATATTTCACTTCATAAGAGTCAAGTAAGGTACCTTGATACAACTCAAACATTCCTAAGAATATTGACAAGTTAGCCACAATGACAGATAGCCTATCTTCAGTATATGGGTATCTTTTACTTCATAGGACTTAAACAAGACACTTCATCAAAACTTGAACATTTCGAAGAATGTTGATGAATCAGCCACATGTTCTATCCATAAAAACATGTTCAACTACTACAAAATTTAGCCATTTATAGCCATTGCACACAAAACTTAGTGTTACCACATCAAGTTTTAAGGGGGGTTCATAAAGAGCAACTATGCACTATTCACACAGTGAGAAAAACTTCATCAAACAACAACATAAAAGTTGATGTTAATACTCTATTAAGTCCACATTGCAATAAGGAAGATCAAAATATCACTTGCAGTGCAAATAACTTCCTCATAATTTATCTCACAAGGGAGAGGCTTTGGCCCTTCCATCTCGCGCAATCAAGGATTCAATATGCATTATTCACGTAGTAAGAAAAAGTTCATCAAGTATCAACACAAAAATTGATGTTTATACTCTTTTAATTCCACATTTCAACAAGGGAGATCAAAAGATCACTCATAGTGCAAGTAACTTCCTCATAATTTACCTCACAATGAAGATGCTTTGTCCCCTCCATGTCAACCAATCAACTTAACACTTAGAAAACCTATAGGTAACTTTTTTTTTTTTTTTTTTTTTGGTGAAAGGTCAAATTATATATCACCCGTAAAAAAATTTACAAGATTGTTCGATTACAAGATATCATCATCTAAGCTCAAATATTGCACTTGGCAAATTCCAAAGCTCTTGTAAAAATTTATTACAATTTGTAAGCTTGACTCCTCTAGTAGATGAAATCTTTCCTCTCACATCCTTCTTGATTTTAGCAATAATGGTTGAGTTTTCTAGACTTGTATTGCTGAATCTTCTTCTATTCCTTTCGCTCCAAATGTGATACAATACGGCCTTGAAAGACATACTAAGTAAAGTTGCTGCGAAGCTCTTCCTCTTAACATTCTTGATCATCCAACATATTTCAGCTCTCCAGTGTTCAATTCTTCGAGTTAATCCATTCATACCTAACAAAACCTTCCAAATGTAGTTTGTGAACCTGCACTTAAAAAACAAATGTTCCTGTGATTCTTCTTCTTGTTGGCAGAGGTTGCATTGTAGATCCACTGAACTGTTCCATTTAGCCACCCAATCTGCTGTGGATAGTTTGTCTCTTAAAGTAATCCAACAGATAAAATTATGCTTTGGTACTCCTTCTTTCCACACAAGTGTTGCCCATTTGGCATCTTCTCTGTTCTCTCTTAATGCTACATAACTTTTGGCAATATAGGTAACTTCTTAAACATTGGAAATCGTATATCCATCTTTTGACTTTTGGTAACTTTTTACAAACACTCTCCCTAGGTATGTCTTCGTTAACTTATAGTGCAAACTTAGCCTTACTATGTCAAGTTTGAAGGGAACTATTAGTGCACCACATATTGATCAACCTTCAATGTAATTTGTCTAGAAATAGGGCTTCATTAGTTAGAAATTGGAGCTTGACTAAGGTTATTTGGATTGATAGCATTAGTAAACATAATTTTACTTACATAATTTTACTAGATGGGTTATCTGTCGAGATAAACGTTTTACAGTAAAAGAAATTATATGATGGCTTTCTTCAATTAATATATATTATGATTTTTGTTAGTTCCACATAGAAAATAAAAATCATCTCTTTTTCGAATGTACATGAACAATGATGATTTGGAATACTACCCTCACTCAAAATAGAGTCTGATGTCATATTAGAGTATGTAATGAAAAATTGTAATAAATGATTAAAGTAACTAAAAAAAGAGATTTGTCTACTAAACATTTTAAGATATCCTTTTTGTCTTTCTTTTTAGTATATAGAATACACTTTCAAAGTTTGGATTAATAGAATAAATGATCAAAGTTTGGATTAATAGAATACACTTTCAAAGCAAAACAACTAACATTCCAACTTTGTTAGCAAAAGTAAAGAAAATTGTACAATGGAGTGTTTCTTTGTTTTACAATATAAAATTTCCTCATGAAAATGTCATTTTAAGTGAGATTTAGAGGTTTTTAGCCTTCATTTTTTCATAGCTTTCATAACTTTTGTAATGTTAGGATATATGCTCCTATTCTCTTGTGCACTAAATTCTATTAACCCAAACTTACATTTCTACTAAAAAATGATGCTATCCAGTATTTTTTCTTATACATTTCCACGCTATTATAATTACATGCATACCGCTCGAGAAGGTCCCAACAAAAGCATATTTTGCCACTAGTAGAAGAGCTGTAAATACTTATTTGACTTTCCCCTAGCAATAGCTCTGTGAGCTCCCCCCTTATTAAGATCTTCATTACTGATGGACCAATCTGTCCGAGGACAGCGATGGTTTGATTTTTCATCTCCAGAATTTGGAAAGTAGTAAACTGAGACGAAAGCTTTCTAAATCCTTTCAGTAATAAAAAAAGTTGGGAGCCGGGCAAGTAAAACAGGAAGGAGGGGAGGAGCACCTGGGATGGGCGCATTTGTTTTGGGTCTTACCTGCACATGGGAGGCATAGAAGTAGCTTTTTTCAAGGCTAGCCAATAACATAAGGAAGCTAGACTTAAGATCGTATAGTTGTGATTTAAGATTACTATGGTCCGTGATTCTATATTATGGTAGTATATTCAACCGAAATGCTAGTGATGAATGGGGCAACAATAAACTGGTTGACTTCGTGTCCCTAGTTGCGTGAATCATGAACGAGTTTCATTGATTAGAACTATCTCATGGCTAAATAAGCTAGTTCCGGGCGGATTCCCATAATCATATCCATTGCTGAACACAACTAGGGATTGTCTCTTCCCTTTCTATCTTTATATGAATATATAAATATTGAAGCATTATTTTATAATCTTTGAATTCACGCAGCAAGAGTTCAGACATAATGTTGTGAACGTGGAGAATTTTCGAATCCTTCCACTTTCTCAACACGTACTCATATATTATCTTATTACTTTCAAGAGGGTCAAGTCAACCAGTAATTGTTGAAGAAAAGTGTATAAAAGTAGGGATCCACAACAGACCGCGCAACATCAAGGTGAGGCGTTTAGGGATGACCTTCTCTAAGAAATAACCGAGAAAGGTAGATGAAAAAAGAAAGTATAAGAATAAGATCATGGCATCACCATGGCTAATGCACCAATTGCATCTTTAGTGAAATATAAAAGTTAAAGTTCTGCTGAAATACCTAGTTTTTGTTACAAATATGATAGCTTACGTGAAACCCACCAAGGGCAAGATCCTTCTGAAAGTATTATGCATGTCTTCTTTTCTATACATATTATCAAGATAAAATATCCAACATACATCCCACACTCGTTTGTCATCTGGCATTCCTGTAAAATAAAGAGATCTTTCCTCATGCATGACCACCCACCCATGTACCGGTTAAGAAAAGACCGTTTAAAGGGTACAAGCGCTAACCTGTATTCAATAATAAGATTTCGTTGATGGCCAAGCTTCAAGGCCATAATTTGTTGATGAAAAGAATGCGAGTCTTAATTACTTCATAACTTTTTTCTGCCCTCAGATTACATGAACGTACATATTTCCTTTTAGGCTTTGGATTTTATATGTGAATACATGCAAGCACTCATATTTAGCTTGAGGAGGACATGATAGAATTCTAATATAAATTGTTTAAGAATTTTCAATATTTGAGTAAATTATTAATTTTTAATTATTCATCATTATCTTAGAATAAGTGATATTTGAATTTGAAATGACAAGATTGGCTTTGTCACAACAAATCAGAAATGTCAAGAAACTTAGCGATGCTTGCCAAAGATCTTAATAAGTTTGCTAATAGTTGACCTTATGATTATGAGTGCTTTGCATCAATAAATATGTATATTACCGTTTCAGTGTGTACATATCACAAAAAAACACTATCAAGTGTGTTCCTATCTTATGAATTGAAGACAACAAAAGATTTTTAAAAAGAATTTATAAATTATCTATTAGATAATGTTAATAAAATTGAGATTGTTTTGAAGTGAATATATATGGCTATAGTTAATAATCTGTAGATACTTTTCATTGAAATTTGATGCCATTCATTTCGATAGTTAGTTTTGGCAATAATGTGGAGGTAGGAAAATAGCTAATTTTTTCCTAGCTATTTCCTTACCAAGAAGGTTTATAGAGCAAAGTAAACACAACTGTATTTGGATACCTTTCCCTTTTGCTTCAAGCCTAATTCTATTTTTTATTTTATTTTATGAATATTTGATTTTATTCATCTAAGAATAATATAAATATAAAAACTTGGGGGCATTACCCTAATTCTAGTTCTATTTCACATGATAATAACAAAGTAAACATGTTCTCTCTTTAGATTTACGTCTGGCCTTGTGACTATCTGCAGGGAAGTAAGAAATGGAGGGAGGGCTTGGCTTTCAATCTTATAAATCCACTCTGGGGGCTAGTTCAACAAAGTGAAATCAAGCGATCCATCCACATAGGATTGCTTGATGAGGAGATTAAACCTTCCATTTTCATGTAAAAAGGGAAAGTCAGTTCTATGTTTCTTGTTGAACAATAATGTCACTTGTTTTATGAATCCATCCTTGATGGTTTACTATCAAAGTATCCATCTCTTACGCAGCCATCTTCAATGGATTCAAGGACAGGACAATCTCTGTTCTATTAACTGTCCGGTTGCTACCTGGCCTTTGATGTCGTGTACTAGCACAGTAATGACTCTGGACATTAATCATATGGATTAAATTTCCATAAACAATTAAGAGGCGTTTGTCACGCGAAGACGTCAACTTGTCCACGGACCATGCACGGCTTGTCCTAATCCACTTCCGTCTAGGCCAACCTGCTGTATAACCTGCCAGATTAATATTCCAAGCATGACAAGCCCCTCAATCCATGTTCGAAAAAGTTGTCGAACAACACCGAAGAAGTGGAAGAACTGAAATCTTACAAGACTGTAAATCAATCCACTAGTTCACCTTTCTCAATAAAAACCTATCACAATCTTCAGGGCCAGAACACTACAACTTAACGGAACACCCTAGCAATGGTTTCCTCTAGATTGGCTTTCCTCCTCTCTGCCAACTTGATATTCACTGTTCAAGCAGTTGCGCTGCCAAATTTCCTTAAATATTTCTGTTCAGCCGATAGGGGTAACTACACCGCAAACAGTACCTATGAGGCAAACCTCAACCACCTCCTCCAATCTCTCTACTCCAACACCGAAATTGACTACGGCTTCTACAATTCCTCTAATGGCAATAACTCCAACGAGCTGTATGCAATTGGACTTTGCAGAGGAGATGTTAATCCAGATGTTTGCCGTGGTTGCCTCTATAACGCTACCTCTTGTCTCAAACAGCTGTGTCCCAACGAGGAGGAGGCAATTGGATGGTACGACTTATGTATGTTACATTACTCTAATCGCTCCATTTTTTGCCTTGTAGAAATCATTCACAGTTTCTTTGTGTGGAATATCTACACGAACGTATCCTCCCACTATGCTGATCAATTCAATAGTGACGTTACGAGCTTGTTAAGAAGCCTAATGAGTCAAGCCGCAGCTGGTGGCTCTCTTCACAAGTTCGCGGTAAATAGTGCAGGTGGACCAGACAACTTGACAATATACGGACTTGTGCAGTGCGTACCTCATCTATCTGAGCAACAATGCAACGATTGCTTTACTTGGGCATTGAATGCTTTCTCACTATGCTGCGAAGGAAGGATAGGCGGGCGAGTCATCGGACCCAGTTGTAATTTCAGGTATGAGATTGGACAATTTTATGACTTGACAGCTTATCCGCATCTCCATCTTCTCCGGTAGCACCTGCAGTATCTCCTCCTTCACCATTAACCAACACAAATACAACCAAAGGTATCAAGACCTATTATGCATATAACATAACTAATTATGTGGTTATAAGATGTGGTTCATAATTCTCAATCGAGCTATTTTATAATTCATAAGGATCTAACGACAAATGTGTTTGAGTATATGAAGCTTCTAAGATTGTTTCACCAAATATAGATGGGATGCTAATTGTGAAATTCAACCTTAGAAATTTCTAATGAGAACTGATTTTTATGGTTTTTACAGGAAGTAAGAGCATCACATCTAGGACTATCATCATAATAACTATGCCAATTGTTGCTTTTGTGGTACTAGTCATCTCCGTCTGCGTATATGTCAAAGTCAGGAGGCCAGCAAAGAAACTTGAAAGTAAGTAGAAGTTCCATTTTATTTATTTATTACTCGAAAAGTAGGCCCAAGAATATTGCAAAGGGAACACATATTTAGATGACACATGGTTAGCAAAGCACAACATCCATAAGTAACATGCATAATGTCTAGAAAAACATTCTACTACTGCTACGAGTACAAACTTTCCAATATTTATTCGCACATAAGGTGATATAATCTAGGCTTAAATTTTGAAGACAATATTTAGCTCAAGTCAAGTAAGATTGAACGAGGAAGTTCTGTCCAAAAATTGACTTCCAATGACAAACGAGAAACAAGCCCATTAATTAGAGTTAATTTATCATTTGTCATTTGAAAATATTCATGAGCATAATTGATGCATTTATTTCTATGTGAAGCCATTGATGAAATTGGAAGCGTGGAATCCTTGCAATTTGACTTTGGCACTATTAGAATTGCAACAAACAACTTTTCAGAAGAAAATAAGCTTGGACAAGGTGGATTTGGTGCTGTGTATAAGGTGATTAGCATACTTTTAAGTGGAAGAGTATATACATGCTGAAACTTGGTGCTTACATGCATTTTATTGCACATTTACAGGGTATACTACCTAAAGGTGAAGTTATAGCTGTAAAGAGATTGTCTTCTAATCCTAAGTAAGGAGATTTAGAATTTAAAAATGAGGTCTTATTAGTAGCAAAGCTCCAACATCGTAATCTTGTTAAACTCCTTGGCTTTTGCTTGGAAGGAAATGAAAGACTTTTAGTATATGAGTTTTTGCCAAATTCAAGCCTAGATCACTTCCTTTTTGGTATGTTTGCACTTTCTTTTTCTCTTTTTTTTTTTTGTGGAAAGGTAAATTGTATTAATACATATTAAAGTACAAAAGCACATGGGCATACCCTAGTATTACAAAAGTAACCATATTTACGAAAAGATGGAAGTTGGAAGCCTCCAAATCTCACTCAAAATAACATTGCATTGAGAAGATTTTATATTTCTAAACAAAGAAGCTCTCCCTCGTACTATTTTCTTTATTTTTGCTAAGAGAATAGGGATATCCATTGTTTTTCCCTGAAAACGTCTTCTATTTCGTTCAGTCCATATACAATAAATACAAACTAAGAAAGATATCTTGAGAAGTTTGGCATCTAAATCCATTTCTTTTATTGCTTTGATAATTCATTGTAGTTCTTCATTCCATCCTCCAATGTCCCGTCATATTCTATTCTGAGCAAGAATACTTTTCCAAATCATCATTGTCCATGCACATTAAAAAAATAGATGACTTCTATTTTCTAAATGAGATTGACAAAAATCACAATATATGTTTACTGAAGGAAGCCATTGTACAATTTCTGTTGTTGTAGAAAGTTTGTCCCTACAAACAAGCCATCCAATGAAATTATGTTTGCTAATGCCCCCTATCCAAATTAAATCATATCAATCCACTGTTTCTTCAACTTGCCGAAGATCATTATAAATCTTTTAGCAACAATATATAGGACTCGATAGAACAAAAGTAAGTGTGGGCCTTAACTTGAGGAGACCTTGCCAACTCTAAGCCATGGTACCTTTTTTGTCCAACTGCATTACTAAGGTTCTATTACACTTTGTATTGTGAATCCATTTACTCCATAATGAGGCTTCTGGGAGATTTATAAGATTCCAAAGCATACGTCCTAAAAGGACTTCATTCCAAATTTTGAGATTTAATAAACCTAATCCCCCTTCTTTCTTCGGTGAACATGCCAAGCTACTTTGTGAGAATGATGCATATCTATATTACTTGCCCATAAGAATTTCCTTATGGATGAAATGCTAATTTCTTTTTATCTCAAGCTAATTTATATTGGATGAAATGCAACATATTACAGTTTACCACTTGATTGGAAATGCATATCCAATTAAGCATAAGCTTTTAGATTGGGATAAGCGTTACAAGATCATAAGAGGAATTGCTAAAGGAATGCTTTACCTCCATGAAGATTCTCAACTTTTGATTATTCATCGTGATTTGAAGGCTAGCAATATTCTTTTAAATGCAGGAATGAATACAAAAATTTTAGATTTTAGTATGGTAAGATTGTTTTTATTGGATCAAACTCAAGAATATACTAATAGAATTGTTGGAACCTAGTAAGTATCTTTTATAATAGATTGTTGTTTATTCCATATCAAAATG
The DNA here is from genome assembly GCA_028551395.1 of Casuarina glauca. NCBI lineage: Eukaryota > Viridiplantae > Streptophyta > Magnoliopsida > Fagales > Casuarinaceae > Casuarina > Casuarina glauca. Next base: position 23,643,684 of record CM052352.1, on the reverse strand, counting down.
ATAATACAAAAGTCCAATCTAAGATTTAACCAATTTTTGAAATTAACTACTGAAGGGTCAAGTACCATTCATATTAAGTTGTTATTAATGTTACATGTAGTGAATATATGGTACCAAAATATGCGATGTATGGACAATTCTCTACAAAATCTGATGTCTATAGTTTTGGAATATTGGTGTTGGAAATAGTAAGTGGGCAGAAGAATAATTGCTTCCTAAATGGAGAGAAAGTGGACGATCTTCTAAGTTTCGTAAGTACCACTGTAATTGGTTGCATTTCCTTGTCATCTATTTCTAGCATCAGGACGCGTAAATAACTAAGAATCTATTATGTTGTGCTTACGCATTTAGGCATGGAAAAACTGGAGAGCGGAGACTGCTTCAAATATAGTACATCCAACAATAACGACAGGCTCAACTTCTGAAATTCTAAGATGCATCCACATTGGGTTACTCTGTGTTCAAGAAAATGTAGCCGACAGGCCAGCGATGGCTTCAGTGGTTCTCATGCTCAATAGCCCCTCCATCACTCCTCCAGTACCCTGGGAGCCTGCATTTTTTATGCACAGCAGCCTTGACCTTGAAGCATCCCGATGGGAGCAGAGCTCAGGCGTTTCGGATTCTGGCGTGAAATCTCAACACAACTCTGTTGAAGTCTGCTCAGGTGAGGCTTCAATTACGGAGCTCTATCTGCAGTAATGCTTTACAGAAGCTAAATTTAAGAATATATGTTCGTGAAAACTCTGGTTCATGATTCTGTACCACTCTAGCCTCTTCAACCCACAACTTTGTGATTGAGTCCGTCGACGCGATTCTGTTCCAGCTTTGTTGAGCTTGGAAGTACAACATGGTCTAGTTTGCTGTTTCTGCTTGAAAGCAGGTAGAACTATGTAGTGATTGAGTGAAAATAAATGTATCTAATAGGGAGATTCTTCAACCAGTTATAACTCATACTTGGGAAAACGAACATTCTCTTTCTCTGATTCTACAGAGGCACTTCGCTTTGGTCTGATGTGAGAAGAATTCATAAACAGTTAATAAGAGTTCCTTTGGTCACTAAGTTTTTGGGTTACATGCTGCTCAAGTGAGCTTTGATCTTATCTTTTTCTCAGTAATTCTCAGTTGCCCCACTTTAGCTTCACTTTTTTTTCTTCCTTTAGGGGTGAGTCATCTGCCTTTGAGTTGTTTGGTCGGCGGTAAAACGTGGAAGTAGCTGTTGCTGCTGATGACATGGTCCTTGTGTTTCACATTCTTCCATTCGTTGCTGGCGGATTAAGGAAAAATGTGTGGAATGTTGGAGAAAAAACATGTGTGATACATACACGAATTCGCTTATCTCAGTAGATGGCGTGACCAGCTGTGTGGTTTCCTTTCTCGTCTACTCTAATTTTTTTCCTTTAGGTAAGAGCAGTATTGATTGAACGTAGGTCCTAGTGGATTACTATTTTCGGTCATTTTGATTTATAGGAATGAAAAGCTGGAATACAAGGCTGACATATATCGGCCTCATGTATTCCATGTATCTGCTTCGATTTTGGAGCAGCCATGTTAGGTTATGCATGCTACGAGCAGTACCTTTAATGCTAGATTTCATCTCCATGGACCCATTTGGGAGGTTGAACGTTATCCTGTTTGATTCTGTGCGTTTCTTGACTCATGTTTAATAGCAGTTCATGTATTAATTTTTATAGGTTTATCATCCGCCAAGTATTCCCCCATCGTCTAATGGTCTATTGCTGAAGTTTGGGTTTCCAAGGAAAAGCGTAAGGCTAAGAAAGGAAAGAAGAGGGAAGAGAAGAGAGAGTCTGAATTTTGCGTAATTGGTTTTGGGTTCTCTCTTTACTATTTTACATTCTTTCAGTACTTCTTACAAAAACTAGGCCTCATTAAACGGCATGGATTGGCTGTTTCCGATTCCGACGCCACACCCAATAGGTATCAAACGCAGCACTCAACAAAGCAGTTCTTTCTTTTGTTTGGAGGTTGATATGTGTGCTAATGGTATGTAAATAAAGCTATCAACACCTACTTGCTGCTTCGAGCAGATTGACAAAAATTCCATTTGCATTAATCATAGATCGGGAACTAGATTTCTATCTTCCTTTCGTTTGGTACAAGAAAGAATTCTGAGTATATGGTTCTGTAATAAATGCAGGTCGTTGAGATTGAGGCTTTTCTAGCAGGCGAGGGTCGTTTCTCACCAAATGGCCAATGACCATGTTCTAACCAAGCGAAAAGTTTTATCCCCTGGAAAGATCTTTCACTCCCTGGCGTCCTTGCAAAACCCCAAAATCATTATCAAGACGTGAAGTTTTGGTTTGGTTAGCATAGAAAAGATGAAAAACAAAGTCCATTTGAAACTTTTTGTAGGCAATGATCTAAATCTTGTTTAACTGGTCTAGGATAACTATCCTAAACTTACGTCGCCTCAATGAAAAGCCTAGGATAACTATTCTAAACTTAATTTTAGAATTAAAGTTCTGCACTTAAACTCTAGATATTCTTCCCTTTTCTGATTTTAAACAAATAATCACGTAAATCCTCAAATAATCACAATATACACTAAAAGGAGTATTACAGGAGTTACACAAGTATATCGACAAATATTGTCAAAATGAACGGTAGAATAAGATTCTCGGTTTTCGGTTCATGCTCATACTGAAGGCTTCTTCTCTTTTTCATTTCTTGCTTTCAATTTCGCCATTTTTTGGTGAATCATGGACTCTGCAATATTAGTAGGCAGCTGAGAACGAGGGATTGTTTTCTGCTCTTTCTAACAAAACGCCTAGCTTGGTTTCCCTCTTCTCTACAAAAGTTCACCATTTTAAGCTCAGTCTTCCGGATGCTCTTAAAAAAAGAAAAAAAAAAAAGAGAAAAAGGAAAACCGCATAGGTTTCCTTCATCTAACAAGCACACGATGCTGTGTGGCTGAGAACTTTGCAAAGTGTTTGTGTAGAACAAGAGTCTGCAAGAAGAAAATACCCCTAAGATGAAACCTAAATTAAAAGAGGGCCCCCAAGAGTTGGAGGATCTTCATCATCTAAATTGGTCACAAGAATTAATTTACTCGAATCCTTTATGAGTTAAATCTCAATGCACAGCGCAGAAGAAGAAGAAGAAGAAGAAACAATCACTAATTGTCGTTGCTCCTTTGCTTTTCCTATTACCATTTTACAAGGTGATGACATAAAGAATGATCTCATATACATCTTTATAAACATTCATGTCAATAATCGTTATGAAATTATGTAAGACAAATATATTCCCAGCCATAATTTAAAAACCTTAACAGATAAATGTTCATGCAGAAATATCAGCACAAGACATCTTCTCTACATTACCAAGCGGTCATAGATCCATCTTGCTTCAATTTGATGAGACTCTCTCAAACTTTCGTAGCACTCGTTTATATCTGCAAACTTTATTAAAAGAAACCAAGAACATAGTATCCATGATTCCAAATAGGATGAATTTACAACAAAGAAAGAGAAGAGTTGTGTGTGTGTGTGTGTGTGTGTGAGAGAGAGAGAGAGAGAGAGAGAGAGAGATCCTCTACAGTTACGCAAGAGCATCACATGTTTGTGTGACTTGTTAAAGTCATTCTTAGAGTTGCATGACCTCTGCAGATAGTGCTTCCTCACTGCTCTATTCATTAGCAAGTAGGCCCTATGAAGACAAAACCAAAAAGGTATTCGCTTAGAATTTTTAGCATCCCAAACTCGGACGCGTAGAGGTCCAAACAAAAACCAAAGTAGTAATCAAAATCTTCTGTAAAATATGGAAGAGCCCATCCGGGAAATCCCATCTATTAGAGTTTAAAGTTTTTTCCGTAGTAGGACTTGCTCTGCTTTAAGTCACGTTCACATAACAAAAGGAATTAGACTCCTTTCCTTAAATCAACCATTAACCTTGAGGGAATATAGTTAGGCACTAAATGCTGCTAAAGTTGGCTGTCTCAGTTACCTTACTTTCACGGAACTCCTTATTTTGCTTAGGACAGTCTTTCTCCTGAAAATCCATAGTCAGGTAGGTCATACTTTTGAGAGAGAGAATTGATAATATGGCAATTATCAACAGTGACAATGTCCACTCTTCATCACCAACTTACCAAATGCCACCATGTATCATGACTCGGTTGCATCAAGCACCCTATTTAATGGTCGCTCCAAGGCCAGCATGAGTTGTTTCCAAAGTTCAATCCACGTTGACCTTCCAAGGTGTTATCAAAGGTTTAGTGAAGGTAAGGTCAAACTATGGCTTAATTCGTCCTTAGGAGCATGCACAACAACTTACCATTTTGGCTTTCCGTTACTGATTTCCCAAGGTGTGGAGGGATTAGGTGGCAACACCGTATATGATAGTTGCTAAAAGATGGGTTGACTGTATACAACAAAAAATACTCAATGTGGACAATATAAATGGCAAGTACCCATGGCTTAACACTATAATGTTCAATGGTTGATATATAACAAGAGGACCAAAGGATAATAAGATGGAATGCATCAGGTGGCAGACGCCTTACACTACTGAACGATTGGCAGATTGCGTTATTCAGCAAATAAATTTTTAAGGGCACTAAACGGGTCAAGCCTTCCTAGTAGACTTTGCAGTTTAACATCTCTAGCTTTTAAGGAGACTTCATGGATTTTTGTAACTTCAGAGTTCACGTCTCTTCAACCCAACAGTGATCTGAAATTTAATTAGTCGTCATCCTCACGTAACATTGAGTTCAAAGATCCAATATAGGTTCAATCACAAACATTTGCCTTTGTATCTATTTCTGCGGATAGTTTTTGTTATCAAAATTCCTCAAACTCACCATTTCTCAATTTCTCCATGTCTCCACGAAGATGTTCAGTGTATTATGAAAAAAAAAAAAAAAAAAGTTAGAGACAGACATTTTTACAGCAATCGACCAAAATCGAGTCACTCAATGGATGCGGCTTGAACACGACAAGCTCCGGTTTTCACTGAAGCAGAGCATGTACATGTTCTGTTCCGTCGTCCAATATTTGGCCACCGGCTCATCGAGAGAGTCAAAACTGCTAGATCAACTTGAATCCCAACTCCCATTCGGCCAACTCAGCCTGTGAGATACAACCATGGCACCCAAAGTCCAAAGTCCAAAGTCGAGAACCTTGCATCATCCTCCGTCATCAGGACCTACCTTGGACTACCAAAAAAGTCAACGACCAACCTATTCTCTCTTCTAGAAAACAAGCCTCAAACCACCCCCATTGCTGACGAAAGGGGAAAGCGAGGTGAAAAAAGTTTTGTAGATGAACAATGTGACATGGTGGCAGCTTCCCACCGGCCATAATCCTATCCTGACTGGAAGCTTCCTAGGAAGTGGCCCTTTAATTGGGCTCCATTTTGAAACTAGATACTCAACTACTTTTACTATTTCTGTTGTGCACTTTTGTATGGAGTCAAGCTAAATGAAATATGTACCCTTTTGTTCTTAACTGTCTCTGATTTTCTTTTGTCATGTGATATTTCTAGTAATACCGGCAAGCAAAATCTTAGAAAAAAAAAAAAAAAGGAAGCAAAAAGCACATTGATTCCCTTGATCAAGACAAGATATTGAGTCAAACATGTGAAAGATATGTTAAAGGGAAGAAGGACAAAACTACCCAAAAAGAATAAAAAATAAAAAATAAAAAATAAAAATCCATGTAGCAACTAAAAAAAAACCTTGATTTTTGAAAAATTCTCTTTTCGTGTCTATTATGTGGCTTAATAGACAGAGGAAGTTACCCAGATTACTAGATATTCTAGAAGATCTTTTCATTTACTGGATCAACTTGTCTTCATTTTTCTTATTCCTATCTATTAAATGAGCTCATGGAATTTCCCCAAAGCATTCTTAAGGAATGAAAGACACCAACTCATATATGGCTTCAAGAATATAAACTCTACATTTAGTGCGGGATGAAATCCCAACATATTCCCTCCATATTAAGTGGACCTCACTGTATTCTCTCAAAAAGGCTCAAGGTTCTAAGAATAAAACTCCACTTTTGGTATGGGACAAAATTGCAACAATAATTGCTATCCTGTATATGCAATAGGAACGGAACCTTTTGCACTAATAATGACTGCAGTAGTTTAATACGATTAGTCTTTGCTTAAGTTTATCAAAATAACGAAGAGAAGTTATATAAGATGTTAGGTTTGAATAAAAGAGCACTAGATGAATGTTATGATTTTGCTGCATGATTGAACGTGTTGGGAATTCTCCCACATCGGAATGGACGGCGAAGTAATGCGCGTTATTAATGTCCAGGGTTGTGAGATGGGCCTCATGGTTTTGAGATGGTACTAAAGCTAAGTATATATCCTGGGCCGGACCTAAGTTGGGTTGCTTTTCCCGTTTGGCTTTCGGCTCCTTGGGCTCTCTCTACGGTCAATAGGGCACTAGTCCCGCGTGGGGAGGGGTATGTTGGGAATTCTCCCACATCGGAACTGGACGGCGAAGTAGGGTATGTTGGGAATTCTCCCACATCGGAACTGGACGGCGAAGTAATGCACCTTATTAATGTCGGGTTTACCACTCTTAGCTTATGGGTTTTGAGATGGGCCTCCCCGCTTTAAGAGAACGTGTGACTGGCCTCTGTAGAGGGAAAACTTCCCAAGGAGTGTTGTGTGTTTTCTTCTTGCTGTAACCTATGATGTAAATGCACTGAAACCAATTAAAGGAAATGGTAGAAGGGTGAGAGAGGAAGAGAGATGACGTAGGTGACACACTAAGAGGGAAAAGCCCTAGGGTACAAAAGATTGTTCAACCATGCCCATCCTGTGCTCTACCTCCTCCCTTATTTAATACCCTCTAGTCGTATAGTCGGTCTCCTCAGGTGGCCGAATATCCCCAGTTGCCAATAAATAAGACGGCTGTAAACTATGCTACTGCCGGCCTATAAATATCAGCGGAGTACGTCTGTAAGGGCACGCCTCCTGCTTGGTCGGCTTTCAGGGGTAAGCGTGGCTTTTGTCTGTCCTTCGCCGGCTTCTGTATTCTGTTCTTTAACCTCCTCTGCAATAACCACTCGTCACTACCGTGTCCGTATCATCGCATGCATGCCGCCCCTTCAGGCGTGGGTTCCCAGGTGACGCTTGGTGATGCCTGGTGCTTACGTGGCGCCAGTCTGCAGCAATGAATTGTCAGATAATATTTGGTTGTCAGGTGGTCAGGGTTCTCTGCACGCTAAGCCTAATCAACGACTGCAGCGGTTTAATACAATTAGTCTTTTGTCATTGTCCGAACAAAAACCAAAAACGAAAGGAAGCGAAGAAGTTTGTCTGGGGAAGTTCTTTCCCGGGAAGAACAATCTATGTGAGAAATTCAACAGACTTATGCTCCTCTATGATCGCTTCACTTATTGTAGGCTTTCAGATAGTTACGTGACCTGTATTTAACAGAAAATAGCTTCAGGCCGGCCGACGCGATAGGGACTGCAATTATTCAACACAAACCATAATTGACTTGATAAAAAGGGAAGGATACTACGCACCGCGTTCAATGGTCCCAGCTTTTGATAACTGAGCGACTTTCAGAGGCACCTGCGTGGATAAAAACTTGAGAATCTTTCTTTCTCCCTCACTCTCAACCACGTGATCTCCATCTCCTCCTTTTCCATGGCTGCTCACTACCTTTCATCACCCCCTAGAGTTTGGTGGGATCATGATGTCTTCTTGAGTTTTAGAGGTGAAGACACTCGCAAGAACTTTACCGATCACCTCTATAATTCCTTAGTTCGAGTTGGAATTCGTACTTTCGTAGATAACGAAGAGCTTCAAAGAGGGAAGACAATTTCTACCGATCTATGCAAGGCGATTCGTGGTTGTAGAATTTCTATTGTAATTTTCTCCAAAGCTTATGCTTCTTCTACGTGGTGCCTTGACGAACTCGTTGAAATAGTGGACTGTTGTAGGGGAGCGATCGGCCACACTCTTTATCCCATATTTTATCACGTTGAGCCCTCAGATGTCCGAAAGCAAACCGGAAGTTTTGCAGAGGCATTTACTTGGCATGAAAAGCAGTTCCAATCAGAACCAGAGAGGGCGAGAGTGAAGAGGTGGAGAGGAGCTCTTACTGAAGCGGCGGACTTCTCCGGCTGGGATCTCTCGAGTTTCGCAGACGGGTAATGTTATGCTACGTGACATAATCAATTGTTAACGTTTTGTGTCTTATATCGAGCCTACCCCATCATTAGATCATGCTACCTCAAAAGAGATGCTGATTCTAGAGTCGTGAAAATTAGAAACGCCTAATAAAAAAATAAAAAAAGGTCATTAACCGGAATGATATTGTAAACATAATTTAATTGGTTCTTACGTCATCGAATCTGAAATAACCAAGATGATAATCTCCTTATTTGTTAATTTTTTGTTTTTATTCCCCCTTAATTCCCCCTTTATTCTGCTTATCTTATCGTCTTATATATTATATTTACTGATTAGGTACGAAGCAAAGTTTATCGAGAAGGTTGTTGATGAAATATTGTGTGCAGTGAAACCCACTCGCTTGGTTGTTGCTAAGAATCCAATTGGTATAGAATCTTCCGTTGAAAAGGTCAAAGCTTTATTAAATATTGGAAAAAATAATATTGGCACTGTAGGCATCTATGGGATGGGCGGCATTGGTAAAACAGAGATTGCAAAAACTGTTTATAATAGAATATCTTATGCATTTGAAGGAAGTAGTTGTCTTTTAGATATTAAAGAAACTTCAGAAAAATTCAATGGCTTAGTTAAGCTACAGAAAAAGCTTCTTTGCGATATATTGAAAAAAGATTTCAAAATTGACCATAGTGATGAAGGAATCACTTTGATTGAGGAAAGGCTTCAATGCAAAAGAATTCTTGTTGTCCTTGATGATGTAGATAGCTTGGAGCAATTATATAACTTACTTGGAGATTTAAGATGCTTTGGCTTAGGAAGTAGATTAATTATAACAACTAGAGATGAGCATTTATTAACTCAACTTGGAGCATATGACAAATACAAGGTCAAAACCTTGAATATGTCACACTCCCTTGAACTTTTTAGTCGTCATGCCTTTGATTTGGCCCATCCAAGGCTAGGTTACAAAGAGCTTTCAATCAATGCAGTGAAATATATTGGAGGACTTCCATTGGGCCTTAAGGTTTTGGGTTCTTTTTTTAAGGGAAGGAGTGTTGGTGAATGGAAGAGTGAATTGGAAAAATTGCAGAGAAAATTGCATGATAGAATTCAGAAAGTGCTTCAAATAAGCTTTGATTCATTGGATAGCTTTACAAAGGATATATTTCTTGATATTGCATGTTTCTTTATTGGTTTGGATAAGGAGCATGCTATGAAGATACTTAAAAGTTGTGGCTTCTCTCCTGATAGTGGCATCCAATTTCTTGTGCAAAGAACTCTTGTTGTAATTGATTATGGATAGAAGGAATAGAAGATTTCAACAAGTTCATAAGTGATGCAGAACTTATAGAACCAAACTTTGTAGGACCGCTCCTATCATAGACGAACAAAGGTAAAGGAATAGGGTTTAAAGGCAGTAAATTGGATAGATGTTTGGTAAACCCTAAATGGCTGCAAAGTAATATGGATTTCTCCATTGAATTTAGTACTCCTGGATTGTCAGATCACAGTCCTTGCTTTATCAAGGTGGGCAATAATAGACCAAGTCAAAAAAGGACTTTTAGGTTTTTCAACTTTTGGCCAGACAACCCCCAATTTATGACAATAGTGAAGAATATTTGGAAACAAAGGGTTGATGGCACTATGATGTACAGAATAATGATAAAGTTGAAGGAAATGAAAAAATAGTTGAGAAAGCTAAATAGAGAGGAATTTGGAGAACTACCAAGGAAAACAGAGGTAACAAGGAAGCAGCTACAAATAGCACAAGCAAAGCTCTTTGATGATCCTTCAAATACCCAATTGCACAATGAAAAAAAGGAGTGGTTAGGAAAGTTACTAATATATAGCAAGCATGAAGAAATACTTCTGAAGCAAAAATCAAGGAATAATTGGGTGAAAGAGGGAGATTGTAATAGTAAAGTCTTTTTTGGAAGCATGATGAAGAGGAGAGCAAAAATCACATTGTCAAGTTGGAATTAGATGATGGGCAACTTACTGAAGATCCTGAAATGATAAAGACCAAATTCTAAATTATTATCAAAACTTGCTAGGGAGGGCAAACCAACCTCAACCATCAGAAACAAGATTAAGAGAGTTATTTCCTATGGAAATTCCAGAAGAGATAAAGAGAAGCCTTATAGCAAACGTTCAAAGAGAAGATATACAAAAGGTCCTTAATACTTTTGGTGATTACAAAGCTCCAGGTCCTGATGAATATAATAGCTTATTCTTCAAGAAAGCATGGAGTATTATAGGAAGTGACATAGAAGATGCAGTAATAGCTTTCTTTCAAAGGAGACAGCTACTGCGAAGCATAAATTCAACAGTAATCTCTCTTGTCCCTAAGAAAATTAATGCCACCAATATGAAAGATTTTAGACCAATATCTTGTTGCAATGTGTTGTACAAGATCATATCTAAAATTGTGGCAGGAAGACTAAGTTTAGCTTTGCCTCATTTCATACATCCGTGTCAGACAGCTTTTGTGCCAGGAAGGAACATTAAGGAAAATATTTTATTGTGTCAAGAGTTAATGCACAATTATCACAAAGATATTCATGGGAAAAGGGTGGCAATTAAGGTTGATATTATGAAAGCATATGATTCAATAGACTGTAATGCAATCCTAAATACACTGAAAGTTTTGAAGTTCCCAGACAAATTTAGATTGCTGATTGAAAGCTGCATCACTACTGTGGGATATTCTGTGAATATCAATGGCTTTCATACAGGTTTTTTTAAGGGGGCAAAGGGACTTAGACAAGGAGACCCTCTCTCTCCTTTTCTCTTTGTTATTGTGATGGAGATTCTTAACAGAATTATACAAAATAAAGTATCTTCTGGAAGGTTTAAATTTCACTAGAAATGCGCTAAAGAAAAGATCACTCATTTCTGCTTTGCTGATGATCTCTTTTTGTTTGCTCATGAAGATATTGAGTCCATATTATGTTTACTAGATGCTATGCAAGAGTTTGAAGATATAACAGGTTTGAAGATGCATCCAGAGAAGTGTCAAATTTTTTTTTCAGGCTTGTCAGAATAGGAAAAGGCTCTAATACTTGATCATATTCCTATCCAAGAAGGCCAACTTCCCATAAAATACTTAGGAGTACCATTGATTACTAAAAGACTCTCCAACCTAGATTGTACTATCCTGACAGAAAAGATATTGAGAAGAATTGAAGGTTGGGAGTCTAAGCATATTAGTTATGGGGGGAGACTGCAGCTAGCCAAAAGTGTTCTGTTCTCATTGCAAACATATTGGATGCAAATTTTTCTACTGCCAAAACAGACCCTTTATGAAATTGAAAAAAGGATTAGAACTTTCTTTTGGACAGGTAAATCTAATGGACGATGTGTAACGAAAGTGGCATGGAAAGAAGTTTGCTGGCCTAAAGTTTCTGGAGGACTAGGTTTGATAGACATTCACACTTGGAATAAAGCAGCAATTGGAAAACTCCTATGGTCTCTTGTGCACCCCAATTCAAACTCCTTATGGGTTAAATGGATGATAACAGAAAATTTGAAGGAAATGAATGTATTAGAAGTTGAGATGAAAGGATCACTAGCTTGGAGTTTTAGGAATATTTTACAAGTAAGAAGTGAACTAACACAACTAGTGACAGACTCAGAATACAATATTGCCAAGAGTTATGTAGCACTAAGAGAGAACAGAGAAGATTCCAAATGGGCAACACTTGTTTGGAAAGAAGGAGTACCGAAGCATAATTTTATATGTTGGATCATTTTAAGAGACAAACTATCCACAGCAGATCGGGTGGCAAAATGGAATAGTTCAGTGGATCTACGATGCAACCTCTGCCAACAAGAAGAAGAATCACATGAACATTTATTTTTTAAGTGCAGGTTCACAAACTACATCTGGAAGACTTTGTTAGGCATGAATGGATTAACTCGAAGAATTGAACATTGGAGAGTTGAAATATATTGGATGATCAACACTGTTAAGAGGAAGAGCTTTGCAGCTACTTTGCTTAGTATATCTTTCAAGGCCGTATTGTATCACATTTGGAGCGAAAGGAATAGAAGAAGATTCAGCAATACAAGTCTAGAAAACTTAACCATTATTGCTAAGATCAAGAAGGACGTGAGAGGCAAGATTTCATCTACCAGAGGAGTCAAGCTTACAAATTGTAATAAATTTTTACAAGAGCTTTGGAATTTGCCAAGTGCAATATTTGAGCTTAGATGATGATATTTTGTAATCGAACAATCTTGTAAATTTTTTATGAGTGATATATAATTTGACCTTTCACCAAAAAAAAAAAAAAAAAGTTTAGAATGCATAGTTTGATTCAACACATGGGAAGAGAGATTGTTCGTAAAAGAGCATTCAACATTCCAGAAAAGTATTGCAGATTGTGGTCTCATGAAGATGCCCTAAGTGTGCTTCACAAACATACGGTAAGAGGCATATACACAAATGTGTGATGAATATGTTATATGGGAATGTTTAAGAGTTTTATATTTTCTTCAAGCATGCATTATATTTTGAATAGTACACAAACATTACTCTTAGCTAAATAGCATCAATGATTGATACTTTGCAACTTTAAAAAGCATTAATCAAATTCAATGGTATCCAAATTTTATTAGAACATGAAGATGTAAGTTGTTCATTTAATTGCTTGTTTTGCTAGGGATCAAAAGTAGTGGAGGGTCTCAGCTTAAATTTGCCTGTACTTGAAGATTTGAAAACTGAAGCATTTGCAAATATGACAAACTTGAGATTGCTCCAAATGAATGTTGTTCATCTTGCGGGAAGCTTTAAGAATCTATCCAAAGAACTAAGATGGTTATGTTGGTATAGGTGCACTCTAAAATGTCTACCTCAAGACTTTCATCTAGAGAACCTTGTTGTTCTTGACATGCAACAGAGTAGAGTTGTAAAAATATGGGAAGGCTACAAGGTATAAAATCTTACAATGCCTTTTATGTTTTTATTATTTTTTAGGAGTACGATTAATGATAACTTTTCACTTATTTTCTTTTCTTATAATTTCATTTTTATAGATACTCAACAACTTGAAAGTCCTAAATCTTAGTTACTCTGAAGATCTTATAAAGTCACCAAATTTCTTAGGAGTCCCACAATTGGAGAAATTAATACTTGAAGGTTGCATAAGACTGGCTAAACTTCATGAGTCGATTGGATGTTTGGAAAGGCTTGTTTTGCTGAACCTAAGAGGATGTGTACGCCTTAGGAATCTTCCCAGCAGCATTTCTAATTTGAGATCTCTTAAAGCTCTTGACATGTCTTATTGTTTAAGACTGGACAAGTTATCGGAGCAAATGAGGAGTATGATGACCTCTACAGTCTTCAATGCAGACGGAACTATTGATGATCAACAATTCTCCTTTGATCTTTTGGAGAATTGCAACATCGAACTTTTTGGATGTAGAAGAGAAATCTCAAATTCTTGGTCATCATGCTTGTCATCCTGGATATCACCGAGTATCTCGATCCGCATAAGTCTGCTACCGTCTTCCATTGCTGGGCTTCGTTCTTTGGAGGAGTTAAATCTCAGTTATTGTGATTTGTCTGAAGACGAGTTTCCTGTTGATCTTGGGAGTTTATCTTCCCTAATGATTTTGAAGTTATCTGGAAATAATTTTCGTACCCTACCTCATAGCATCAAAAGCCTTCCTAAATTATTTGATCTAGAGATAGACAGGTGTAAGGATCTTCAATCAATTTCAGGACTCCCTCCAAGTTTATCAATGTTATATGCAAGAGGCTGCACGTCATTGAAAAGGCTCCCAAATTTTTCGGACAGGGAACATTCAACAATTTTCTCTCTACACAAATGCCACAATTTGGTTGACTTGGAAAACTTATGGCGTTTGAGATCGTCGTTCACCATCATGGCAGAGTTACTATCTCCAGGGTTTTTTAAGGTTCGCTCTCTCTCTCTCTCTCTCTCTCTCTCTCCCACAATCATTGCTAACAATGTAAATCTTTCTTTTGATATAGAACCAATTGAGCAAGGGCATCGTTGAATTTCGAACCATTTTTCTCCAAAGTGGTGACATTCCAGATTGGTTTTTTACTCAAGCAGCAGGATCTTCAATATCCTTTCGTGTACCTTCGCTTTTAGAGGGTGAATTTCGTGGGTTACTTGTTTGGGCTTCTTATCAAGAGATGTCGTATGGTCCAAATTCTACTTCAATTTCTGATGCTCTAGTGTTATTCTTCATTTTCAATAAAACTAGAGGCTTCTATCAATTTCTTGTCACAGAAGCATTTCACAGTTTACACTTCCATTGCCTAGTATATAAGGTCCCGTTCATAACCAAAATGATTGGAGGCTACCAACGGTATTTTGTGCCAGAAATTTGCTATGTTCCTGAGAGATTTTTAAAGAGTTGCTATATCCACTGTGCAGAAGAAATTAAAAATGGAATGGAGATTGGAAGTGGAGACGAAATAGAGGTGTCCGTAGAATTCCGTGGAGACTTTGAGGTGCTTAAATGCGGAATTCATCTACTAGTTGATGAACCCAATGTGATGGATGAATATGAAAATGACTCGGTCATTGAAGGTTGTGCTTTTACAGATGACGATTTCACTGGAAGTGATAGTGGGGAAGATGACATCTTCTAATGTATTGTTACAACAAATGATAACGTCTCCTGAGGTGAAGTTGCTACAGAGGATGGGATCTTTGAAGATGATGATTTGCTGCTGCTTAAGATCTCAAATGGGGGTACTGATAATAATTGAGACTGGAAAGTATATTCGTAGATTAGTTAGTCTTCACATGGTTTTCCTCATTTTGCATTGTACAGGAATAAACTGATCCCGATTTGTGTAATAATATATGGAGAGGGAAATAAATATTATACTTCGCCAAATGCATGTAACCATATAAATGCAGTGTATGTCTGAAAAGAACTGAAACTCGCTTTTGGAGAATTCAAGTTATCAGAAGCCCTTGGCCGGGATGGAACTTGTCTTCTCTCTTTCCATCCTCATCGAGTATCACGCACATCGACAGGCAGAGTTTCTGGCTGCCACTTGCGACTCTGAAGTTTGATCCAAAGGTGATGGATCCGTTCTTGAAGCTGAAGTGCGACCAAAGCAAAAATTATTTGCCGTTAAGTTTTAGAGAAGATGCAACCTGATAGGTTCGAAGTCCTACATATAATCACATCCAACTCTCAGAATAATTGATCTGTCGCGGCTGGTAAGGGAGCTCAAAATCCAGAAACGATGCAAGAATCGCAATTCAACCTGCTAAGATCAGCCACTTGGGATGCGAGTTGGCATCAGTTGCAATCACAAAGGCAATAGGAACTACGATTTGATTTTTCCGGCTACACACGTTTCAAAGTCAACAGGCAGAGTAGGTTAGCAAGCGTTAGAGCTGGGTTTCATCTATGGAGGGGATGAGAATCACGTCGACATCGAATTGCTTAATCTTTTGCTTTGCTTAAATGTGAGATAGACATTTTAAGCTTTCTTTGACCATAGAGTAAGTAACACCCAGAGAACACTATCGGATCACCTGCCATTGAACTTAAAGACAAGTCAAGACAGCTGCTATTATGATCCATCAGTATTATGTCAGACTATGATTTTCATCTATTTGTCCTCTCTGTCTTTATCTATTTTCCCGTTTCCAACTATGGTCCCTATAATTTTTAAATGGGAATAATAATTAAGCCAAGGAAGTACGAGCCAGACACATAATAAGATTAAACTGAGTTAAGTAAATTAATCGACCAAAGTATTGATTGTAAATAAAACTTAAATCATGTCAGGATCATATGGTATCATCATCACCTACACAAGTTTGTCGTTCTGGTTTAGTCATGATGCTAGTTAAAAATAAGGTTCGTTTGTGTCAAACCGAGCTCAAACTCAAGCTCAAGATCAAGATCTTAGCGCAGTGAAATGTTACTTAGGTCAGATTAAGAATTGAATGCATTTACGACATGGCTGAGTTTGAAATGTTCAAAACTTTGGACGGGGTATTTTAGAGATAGGCTCAATGTGGACTGGAGAGACTACCTTAAGAATTGGGGAAACCGTATAAATTAATAATGCCAGTAGTCATTAAACTGATAAAACCGAAATACTGTTCCTGGTCAATGCCGGGATGATAGCATGGGCAATGAGTCCTCTGTGATTGTAAATTCATCGGAGAGTTACAGGGGATCTTGTAGAGCTAGAAGCCAACTAGAGAACCAGTACATACAAGAAGTCTTCTTTTTCTCTCCCCCAATTTCAGCTGCGCACTCTCTAGATCCATAGGCCCTTCCATGGCTGCTCAGAACCTTTCATCGACTTCCGAAGCTTGTTGGACGCACGATGTCTTCTTGAGTTTCTGTAAAGAACTTCCTGCAAATTCACAGAGATTGCACGCAACGCAGCACACCACAACCAGTTCTATCTCCTCACACAACAAACTACAGCAAGCATAACCATGAAAATACCTCCATTACAGCAACTACCATTACAAGAGTTCTAAAATAAGGGCATTCTACAGCCACTCAAACTACCAAGTTTACACTACAAGCTACGTTACAGATCTACGTCAGTCTACTAGAACCTACAGCACTAGGCAAGTCATGCCACCAACGGCATCACAGCAAGTCTACGGTTCTTCTCTCCAAAAGCTAGGGCATGGAATCGTGTTTTCCCCCTTTCTATCTTTCACCCATGGGCCTCGTTATGTCTTGGGCCACCCTGGGCCGTGGGTCATGACAGTTTCAGAGGTGAAACTCGAAAGAACTTCACCGATTATCATTACAGGGCCTTAATTCAATTAGGAATTTGTACCTTCCAAGACAATGAAGAGCTTCCAAGAGGGAGGATCATTTCTACCGAACTCCGCAAGGAAATTCGTGGATCAAGGACTTTCATTGTGGTTCTCTCCAAAGGTTATGCTTCATCTATATGGTGCCTTGATGAACTTGTAGAGATCATGGATTGTAGTAGAGAAAACGAACGCCACACTCTTCTCCCGATATTTTACCATGTTGACCCTTCGGACGTTCGAAAACAGACAGGTCTTTTGCAGAAGCATTTGTTGAGCATGAAAAGCGGTTTCATGCTGATATGAAGAAGGTTGAGAGGTGGAGAGAAGCTCTTACTAAAGCTGGAAGCCTTTCTGGTTGGGATGTCTCAAGTTTTGCAGATGGGTAATTCCATGTTGCAATTGTCTCTTGCTTTTTTCATGTCTTTTCTATATCTTTTTCTTTATAAGATATGCAAAAATTCATGACAAAGACATAAAGTTTACCTAAAATGGATTGAGAATAAAAGAGTATTTTTTTCGCTCAGTTCCCTAATGCTTTTCTCTGTCATGTCTAGTCTTTTATAGGATGACAATATCTTTTTCTTTCATGTCTACACTACCACGATGTAAAGATGATGCCACTTAAAGGAGATGTTGGTTCTAGAATTGTTAGGATTAAAAGTTGCCTTTCTAATCAAAGGTCTTACCCTTAAGGGGAATTATATTGTAACCATACTTCCCTTAGAGCATTTAATCTATGAATTTATCCACGAATTGCAAATAAGGAAAACAATTATTCATAGGAAAGCCATAATGTTACGACAAAAACACTCTGAGATATATATCTAAATGCTATCCACGCTAAATCTGATGCAACTTAGTTGCTTGCTATGATGAAAGTGTTTCAAGTGATTAAGATGATAGTTTCTTTTGAGCAAGGATGACTCTTTTCTTCTTTTTTATTTTTTGTTTCATTGTTTATATCTTATTATTTTAAACTCTATTTTACTATGATGATTAGGTATAAAGGAAAAGTCATCAACAAGATTGTAAACCAATTTTTACATGAACTAAATCAAGTGCATCTTTATGTTATTGAACATCTTATAGAAATAGATTCTAGAGTTACAGAGGTGAAAGCTTTATTAACTCTGGAAACAAGTGATGTTCACACTATTGGTATTTATGGAATGGATAGCATTGGGAAAACTACCATTGCAATAGATATTTATAATCAAATATATTTGGATTTTTTAAGGAAGAAGTTGTCTTTTAGACATTAAAGAAATTTCAAAAAAAGCTTGAGGTTTAGTTAAATTGCAAAAGAAACTTCTTCATGAAATCTTGAAAATAGATGTGAGGATTGATAACATTCATGAAGGAACTAAATTGATTAAGAAAATGCTAGATGGAAAAAGAGGTCTTGTAGTTCTTGATGATGTGAAGGACTTGGACAAGGTAAACAAATTGGTTGGAGACTTAGGTTGGTTTGGCTTGGGAAGTAGAATCATTATCACAATAAAAGATGAACATTTACTAACTCAACTAGAAGTAAATAGAAGATATAAGGTATCACCCTTAAGTGAATCGAAGTCCCTTGAACTTTTCAGTTGGCATGCCTTCAAAAGGGTAGATCCAATAAAAGGTTTCTTAAAGCTTTCAATTATTGAAAGGAAGTATGTTGAACAACTTTCATTAGCTCTCAAAGTTTTGGGTTCTTTTTTGAAAAAAAAGGGCCATGATGAATGGGAAAGTGAATTGGCAAAGTTACAAAGACAATCACATGATAAGATTCAAAAAGTACTTAGAATAGTTTTGATTCATTGGATAATTGTATAAAGAATATATTTCTTGATATCACATGTTTCTTTGTTAGTATGAAGAAAGACTATGTCGCCAAAATATTTTACAATTGTGGTTTCTTTCCCAATAGTGGCATGAAAATTCTCAAACAAAGATCTCTCATAACAATTGATGACATGGATATGTTATGGATGCATAGTCTAATTCAAGATATGGGAAGAATTATTATTCATGACAAAGCAGCTTATGTTCTAAAAAACTATAATAGGTTGTGGTTTCATGAAAATGTCTACAATGTACTTAGCAACCATACGGTAAGAGAATTATGCATTTATCTTTTTCTTTTCCCAACTATGCATCTTTTAGGTTGAATTAGATGATAACACTAGTCATAATTGCATGTAAGTCAAAAATTGATACTTTCAAGTTTTAGTAAGTTCTAATCCAATTCAATGGTGCTCTAGTTTTACAAAACTTGAGAATATGCATCACTTATATATATCTATATCTATATTTTTGGTCAGGGTTCACAAGATTTGGGAGGTCTCAACTAAAATTCACTTGAATTAGATGACATCAATTTGAAAATTGAAGCATTTATAAATATGAATGATTTAAGATTGCTCCAAATCAATGCTACACATCCCATAGGAAACTTCAAACATATATCATACAAACTCAAACAGCTTTATTGGCACAAGTATCCTATGAAATTTATACCATAAGATTTTTATTTAGAAAACCTCGTTGTTCTTGACCTACAGCAAAGCAAAATTGTACAAGTTTGGAAGGGTTACAAAGTACAACAATTTTGTAATACCTTTTATTAATAGATGTTTAATTTATGATACACAAGGAACTTCCACTAATTTCCTATTCTTTTGATTTTGTTCTATAGATACTTAACAAGTTAAAAGTCCTTAATCTCCAAAATCTTTAAGATCTTGTCAAATCACCGAATTTTTCTTAGTTTCCAAATTTGGAGATATTGATACTTAAAGGTTGCACTAGGTTAGTTGAAGTTCATGAATCCATTGGATGTTTAAAATGACTTGTTGAACTAAACTTGAGAGGATGCATGAGCCTTACAAATCTTCCAAGCAGCATTGGTACCTTGGAATCTCTTAGAACTCTTAATATGTCTAATTGCTTAAAACTTTTTAAGTTGTCAAAACAAGTAGAGAATACGATGGCTTTGACAAAGGTCCATGGAAATGGAACTACTACTACGCAAAAATGATCCTATTTGGGTCTTTCAAAGAATCACAAATTTGAATTACTAGGGTGCCAACAAAAATTCTTAGATTCTTTGTTGTCATGTTTGTCATGTTTGTCATGCTATACAACACCCAAAAGCTCAGTCAACATAAGTTCACCACTAGATTGCATTTCTAGATTTCATTACTTGGAAGAGCTCAATCTCAATTATTGTGGTTTGTTTGATGATAATTTTCATATTGATTTGGAAAGTTTATCTTCACTCGTATATTTGAACTTATGTACAAATAATTTTCACAACAAACCTCATGCCATTGATCGCCTTCGTAAACTAATGGTGTTGGACCTTGACTATTCTGCTGCTCTTCAATCAATTTCTGAAATTCCTACAAGTTTATAGGGCATAAGTGAAAAAGACACTCCTTTATTGAGAAGATTCTCAATTTTTATTGGACAGGGAACATTCACCAACTTTTTATGAATATGAATTCCATGATCAGGCTGATATCTTTTTCTCTCATATTAGTTATACTATTATAGGATTCCATCCAAGTTCTCCTCTTTCTCTCTCTCTCTCTCTCAATATATATATATGTATACCTTTTTTTTAATTTTAAATAACATCAATTCTTTTTGTTTAACGCAGTAGCTGCCAAGTGAGGGCATTCAGTTTCCTATCATTTGTCTCCGAAGTACGGAAGTTCTAGATTGGTTCAGCCACCAGGCAATCGACTCTCTTATATCCTTTCGAGTACCTTCACCTTCAAAGGGTCTAATTAACGAGTTTGTTGTTTGCGCTTGTTATGGACCGATGCCATATCCTCCAAATTTGACTTCAACTAATGGTCCCGTTATGGCAATCTCATTTTGCAATAAAACTAAGGGCTCCACTGCATCGCTTCATACATAAGTCCCTTTACATTTTGCTGCAGCTTGTTGTCATCTATAGCGCATCCGACTTAACTTCGCTACGTCTAAAGACAGCCAATTCTATTCACTGGAACAACCTTATCACTTTCCTTCAGATTCACGCCGCATTTATTCGGTATTAGACTTTAGGCGGTCAAGTGATTTGACGTTTAAAGTACGCAAATGTGGAACTCATATGCTATCTCGTAAGTTGATTGCAATAAATGAATTTTAAAAATATAATTTTGTCAATTTTGATATGATTACCAATGTAAAGGTCGGCGATTAACAATAGATATTGATATTTTTTAAAGTAATGCTACTAAAAATGATAATATCTTCCTTATCTCCATGAATTACTGTCTCCAAAGATGATGTTGTTACTATTAAAAGGTATACCAGTTGATGATATCAGATAGGTGATATTGCTTTGCCTAAGCTCTATGAACATAATAATGCTTCCGATAGTAATGGTAATCAAGAAATATTTGTAAGCCTTCTCTTTTAAAATTAAACATGATGAGTAAATACATATTATTTTTCCACAATTCCTTGACTTTCTTCTTTCCTTATTTCTCCCCTACCCAATCTTTGCTCTTTGTATTTTTTTATTTTGATAAAGTTGGAATTTCAACATTATTATTGTCTCCTTTGTTGACGACTTCATCCATAATATGGATCATTTGATTATTTTTGGCTTGAAAGTTTAATATTCCATCTTGAACTCTAGAATGAAATTTCACTCTAAAAAAAGAACCTGTATTAATATAAACTCTTTATCTTTATTGTCACCCAGTTTCATTTGAACCATCCACTCCTGAATTTGCTTCTGTGGACTGAAGACCGGAATGGGCATCAATAACCTATTGCGTAGGAGTCAAGCCAATAAATCAATATGGCACGGGTGAAGTTGCAGCCTAACTTCATCAAGTTAAGCTCAGGCGTGTTAAAGCACTTTAAAACTAAGAAAATATAGAAATGGTAAGATGAAATAAACCAATACATTTGTGGAAATTGCACGCTATCAAATTAAAATATGATGAAAATATTGATGCGTGTTCATAATTCAACGATCTATTTTGATAGATATCAGAAGCAACAGAAGGTGTTCCTCCTAGATATGCATGACTGAACCATGTACATTTGAGAATCCAAACCTTCCAAGCGTGTTGGTCAATTTTTGCACAATTTTCCTCGAGAGTGTTGCGGCGCCAAATTAGTTCAACGAGAAGTAGATCTTCAATATCCTTTCTTGCACGTTCGCTTTCACGGGTTTAAATTCTAAAGATTGCTTGTTTATTCTCTTTGTAAACCATTGATTCATAAGCAAATTAAGCAAACTACCCATCTACATCTAGTGCTGTTTTCTCCCCTCTTCCTTGACCGCTAATTGTCATGAGTTAGCTTCATGATAGATAAAAGGTTATGGCCAAAGCAAGGTGCAAATAAGATATGTTGGATAACCAAGTGTGGGTTAGGCATGTATGTTTCTATATGGGTGACAAGACTATGGGTTTTATCAAGTAATTGGACAAATAGAGGTGATGCACATGGATAATAAGATGCCAAACTATGCAAATCACAGGTGATGTAGTTAGTTCTCCCTAAATTGATAATCCATAAAATAAAATAAAAAATGGAGTGCGTATACCTATAAAGTTCACAATTGGATCTGAACAGCCCATCTAATTGAGGAAATGGACCAATTTGCTTTGCTGATCTATGGTTAAGTTCAACCGGGTGGATCAGATATAAACACTTCTAGGAGAATGAGGCATAAGGCCTAACAGACCTAGACTGGGAGTAGGTGGTGGATATGTTCTCCCATAGGAAGGAAGACTTCCATAAGTAATGAAGGGATAAGCCTAGTTTGTATACTAAGACCTAAACCCAAAAGGGTTAGGTAAAGAAGAAGCATTAGCATAAGTATTATAGGCTGTGGGCTTAGCCCACCCAAAATGTTTCTTCCATCTTCCTCGTTGTTTGGGCTTCCAGTTAGGTGGGTACCCAATAAGGAGGAAGTAGGACTCCTTAGCATAACCCACTTTCTTGTAATGGCTACAAATGGGCTTTGGCCGAGGTAAACTAGTCCTAAGGTAGGATGGGCTAGACCTATAAGGCCTAATCGCAAGGCCTTAGGGAAGAGCTAACCCAAAAGTAGAGAGATGGCCTGTGCGTGCACTCACCTATCCCACATGACTTAGATTTGATGTAGAATCATTACTACTACCAAAACCATATCGAAGAGTGGCAAATGCCATCCTATTGCCAACTAAGGGATCACCAAAAGTCTTTTGGTGGATCTCTTATTTTGCCATGGCATAAGTTTGCTTAAAGGAGGGGAGAATGGGAGGTTGTCACATGGCAAAATCTAGGTGCAAACATTCTAGTACTCCTTCGGTAGCTTGAGCAAAAACTTCATCACCTTGTCCTTTTGATCCAGCTCTTGTAATAAGTCAATTGACACTGCACATGCAAGAGTCAAAGATGCAATGAATCAAGGCTTGCTAGGTTTCTAGTTCACTCCATAGATCATGCAGGCAAAAGTAAAAAAGGGTCACATTTAAGCTATTATGGCCTTCAGAGAGCTTTAGCTCATCAATACTTGCTTTAGATCAAACTTTTAAGTCCCAAACATCTTGTTGAAGCTATCCTATAGCAAGCTCCAAATCTCACTTAGTTTAGGCTTGTTAAACCGTGCTTACAAGCAACCATTCCATGAAATTCATTCGCTAGGTTTTAAGGTTGGCATGGCATGGTCCCACCATGCAATGGCTAAAGACTTCAAAGATCGATCCAAAAAAGCCAAGCTTATGGCACACGATGAAGATGGTGCACACTTACTCTGACTAGAGACTCCAAATCAACTTGTTGGCAAGCTTTTGTGGGACAATACTTTTGGTTTGCAAATCAACAACGATCAAGGAAAGGGGGTTGCATAAAGGAGGCATGACAGGGTTGCGCAAAGGAGGCACTCAAAAGGATGATAGGTTGCTAGTGGAAAGGATGTTGGATTTAGACATGGCAGTGGACGACGACTAGGATTTGGAGGGCAATTAGGAATGTGAGAAAGAAAAAGAAAAAATAAATAAAAAAAAGGTAGGATGGATTCTCACTTCAAAATTCATTTGTGATGGCCATGAGGGAAATCATTTGCAAAAGTGATTAGTATAGAAAAAAAACCTAGCTTTGATACCATACCACAAAGTATAAATATTGGGAAAAGAAGGGAAGAATAAAGAGTCGACAAGTTAAGAGAATTCGATTATATTGAATCTACGATGCAATAAGCTTCACAAGACTCTGTCTTTGTATATATTTCTAGACTTAGTTATACATGGAAACTATATACCTAACGTCAATCAAGAAAATCCAATATAGTTAGAGGATCAAATAAAGAATTATACCCAATCAGGGAAATCCAATACAATCAAAGGACCTAATAAGAAATTGTATCCAATATCTAATTAGGGAAACCCAATGCAATTAGAGGACCTAATTCATAAGGAATTGTACATTAATTGTATTATTAATAATTACACAATCTATCACACATCAAACAAAATCATGTCTTTAATCTACTGTTACCACCTCAGAGAACCAACAAATGGTCCACTCTCCCACTCCTTCTAATCTTAAGAACAAAAAAAAAAAAAAAAAAAATAGAGGAAAAGAAAAATGAGGAAAAGTGAAGAAAACCAACGTGTCGTACCCTCTAAAAAAAGCCATAAACATAATTGGCAATACTTAGAGCAAAAAGGAAAATTTTATACCGCTTTCAATTTCATGAACCTCAAGCATCGCAACCATGAGCGCTAGCATCGCCACAGGCGTCAATGTTGGCCATCCTAGACATATGCACTTCACCCTTCATAGCAACAGCTGGGCCGCCATCAACACCACCAACATTGGCCTGCATAGCCCGATTGTTAGCAGAACCTCAATTCAGAATTGTGGGAGTCTTTGTGCTATATAACAAGCACTTTAAAATGTTCTAAAACTTTAATCATTAATATGATTAATTGGTCAATTATTATTGTTGGTATAAAATCAAAAACAAAAGCACCGGTTCGAAAACTTATTGGTCAATTTTTTTCCCCCCTTATTCAGTACAAAGCTTTTCCACCAATGTTCATATGCCCGCCAACAATAATGTTGATAAACCGAAAGATTCCTTAAAATAGTGAAAGCCCACAAAAAGTGTTGGGTTTAATTGTACTAAAAACAACACTACGTGGCATACAAGGACATGATATTTAGTTTACCAATCCTTGATAGAGTGTCGGGAAACATGAACATAGAGTAATTTTGTCATTCTCTTTTCTTCCTTTCCTTCCTTTCAAATGATCATGCTATTACTGTACATATTTGCACTTTTCACTTTTAAGATTCTTTTTCCTTGTGAGGATCTAGTAAAATTTACCCTTATGATCTTCCCACTTCTACCTCTACCTAACCACAATT
Source organism: Casuarina glauca (assembly GCA_028551395.1). Classification (NCBI taxonomy): domain Eukaryota; kingdom Viridiplantae; phylum Streptophyta; class Magnoliopsida; order Fagales; family Casuarinaceae; genus Casuarina; species Casuarina glauca. Next base: position 23,618,401 of record CM052352.1, on the reverse strand, counting down.
ATACCACCGAAGCTGGAGCTCCAAGGCTAATCAGATTAACAATGCTAAGCCAATGTGTAAAACCGATTTTGACATATTGATAACTATATTTTTATAGAGTTATTTTACCTATTTTTAGGTAATAAATAATACAATGCTTATAAATTTTTTTTTTGAATTCCTCTTTAGTTACTTGAATTTGCCTTGTTGTTGTAACATAAGGAGGCATGGAGAAAAAGGATAAGCATAGAGAACCTGATGTTTATTATATAGTCAAAATATCAAGATCAAGAAAATCAAGATGGGCTTGTACTTTAGATTTTCTATTGTTATTAGGTTTTCTAATTATTTAGAAAACCTAGTCATGTTAGGAGTTCAAAGCCTAATCAATATAAGCGTTCAAAACCCAATTGTCTTGGGTCTCCAAAACCGACTTCTACTAAGATAAGAGATATGTCTAAACTTAAACCCCATTTAAAAGAAGAGAAGAGGCAAAAGAAGGGAATGAGGAAATTGAGCACAACTCAAGACAAAGGTCAGGAATTCAAGGTTTTCTTGAAGAAAAGATAAAAAGGATGACAAACTTCTTATTCTTGGATTCAAGATGCCTTCTTTATTTCTTATTATTATTGTTCCTCATTATTTCTTTATGTTTTAGTTTATTTTTATTAGAGCTACGATGTAACCTAATTATGATGATATGAATCTTATGATTATTATGTTTTGCAAGATATTTTGTTTATGTTAAGTTACATATAAATGTGTCTAATGCTTTTAAGTGATTATCTACCACTTGAATAATCTGATTTGCATGTTTGAGACCGACAAGAGATGATATGTAGTTGTTTTTTGTAATATATAACCATAAATTAAATATGGATAGATATATACCATATTATTTGTGTGGCTTCCGGGGTAAACTGGGAATATTCACAGATCCTAATGCATTTGATTTTTTTCAATTCACATATAGAAATATAGTGAATTAATAAACCAAATAGGTTTACTATACCCAGACATAGGATAGTAAATAAATTAAGAGATTCCGCTATTATATAAATATTATTCCTCTTGCAAGCATACATAATTTACATTAATACCTCATAGTTATGGTGAAATCAGACACTCTAAGATGTTTTGTGTATTTAGTTTTATTAAATTTAGTTAATTAGTCTATCATCTATCAATTTGGTTTGTTAGATAAATTCTAGGAGTTGTTCACCATTAATAATTAGTTGACTTAGTAATCAGTTGGCTTAGTAATCACTAATCTTTGTAAGACGATATCTTTTTTACCACTATATTACTTGTTTGACATGTTCACTTATATTTAAATTTCACCGAACACGTATCTGTAGAAGATATTCATTCTACGAGTTGAGTATTCTTGTTTGGAGAACTCATGCAAAAATATCACCACAAACTACTTTTTGTGAGAGTGTTTTCAATGCAGTCATCCAAATAATGGTCATAGATCCACCTTGCTTGATCTTGGTGATACTGCTTTCAACGTTGTGTCAAGGATTTATATTTGCAAATTTTACCAAAGAAATAAAGAAAAAGAGCATCGATGATTCAAAATAGGAATGCATTTGACGAGAGCAAGAGAGACAGAGAGACAGATAGACTTATAAAAGATCATTATATGCTTGTGTGACTTGTTGAAGCTGTGTAGAGAGCTGCAAGACCTCTGTTGATAGTGCTTCTGCTCTCTCTATTCATTTGCTAGTTGACCCCATGAAAACGAGATAAAAAAAGCCGGCAGTTACACAGATGCGCAGAGGCCCAGACAAAAACCGCATAGTACCCAAAATCTACAGAAGAATATTTGGAGAATCCATTCAAACAATTCTAATGATCAAATTTTTAGTTTAGAAAAAGGAATTAGACTCCGTATCCATAAAATAACGTTGCATACATTACTCTTTCTTGAACTTTTCAATTGGCACGCCTTTAATGTGGCCCATCCAAGATCAGAGTACCTAGAGCTTTCGATTTGTGCAGTGAACTACATTGAAGTACTTTCATTCGCTAGGTTTTTTTAAAAAAACAAAAACAAGACTAAAAGTTGAATGGGAAAGGAATTGGAAAAGTTATGATGAAGACCATATGGGAAGATTCAAAAAGTACTTAGAATAAGCTTTGATTCTTTAGATAGTTATACAAGCGATATATTTCATGATACTATGTGTTTTATAATTAGTATGGACAAAAGAATGCAACAAAAATATTCAAGGTTGTGAATTGTTTTGAAGTAGTGATACCAAAATTCCCTAAAATAAATCTCTTATGATAATCGATGATGAAAACATGTTGTGGATGCATAATCTAATTCAAGACATATGGAAAAAAGTTATGTGCATAATCCAATTTAAGATGTCTTAAATGTCTTAAAACAACATATGGTAAGAGACTTTTACATTTATCTTCTTTTTTTTTCTAACTACAGATTCTACTTTAAATTAGATGATAACACTACTTGTAGTTTCATTTAAGTAACCACCAATATTTCAAAACTTCAAAACCTTTGCAGTCTTTTTTTGAAGAATCTCAAAACTGAATTATTTTATTTAACAAACAATAATTGTGGAATATATAAAAATAAATAATCTCACTTGTAATGATTTAAGAGGCAATTATTTGTGATCTGGTTTCTAAAAGCATTAATGATGGATAATTCTTGAACTTCCTCGAACCTCTATCAATGAATTTCCTAGCAAATGTCAAATTGTTTATTGGAGAAGTCTATGAATGCATGGATGTTTCTACTAGCCTGAATTTCAGCCACTACTATCCTAGTGTTATCGACGGGCGATAGCAAATGCATTTTCGGAAAAACATAGAAGGGTGAAGAAAAGGTAGATAGGACGAACACAAACGTCCCATAAAGAAAATGCAAAAGAAAAAAAATATAGCCACATAACTATCTCAAAGATAACATCAAAGTAAAGAAAATGAGGAAAAAAAATCCGCTTCACAACTCAAAAAATACTATGTCATAACTTTAGAAAATTTATATAAAATCAATTAAGTTTCATAACATTCATAAATTATATAAAAAATGGGCAATGAGGCATTCTAAAAATATTTTGATTCAGTAAAGACATTTCATACTCATTATCTTGTATGTTGCGTTAGGCATAGAATTTTTTAAGTTAATATGTTTTTTTTCTTTTTGGTAGAAATGTAAGTTTGTATTAATAAAAAATAATGTACTAAGTTAATATGTTTTCTTCTGTGATAAAGACTGCAATGAGTTAGTTGAAGCACTCTTTGTTTGAGCTTTTCAAAATAATGGTGGGAACTTATGTAAGATGTTAGGTTTGAAGAAAAAATTCTTAGATGAATTAGAAAGTATTATTTCATTGTCGGTGGTCCTAGTTTTCCTCCAGGTACAGATAATCAACATTAATCTATCATTTTCCAACTTCTCAAATACATAATCTACTTGCTTTCTCTTTACACACAAAAAGGAAAAGTTAGAGCACAAGGTTTATCCTGGGAAGGCCTTTTCCCTAAGGGCAAATTTCAACAAAATCTGAGCTCCTCCATGACTTCCTTTAACAATGTTATTGATGGGCTATACCAAATGCATTTTCAAAAGATGGCAGGGTAAAAAAAAAAAAAAAAAGGGTAGATACAATCAACATAAACCTCCCATAAAGAAAATACAAAAGAAAAATATAGCTACATAATTATAGCAAAGATAACATCAAAGTAAAGAAAATGAAAAAAGAAAAGAAAAATAAAAAATCGGTTCACAAGTCACAAAATACTATGTAGTAATTTTATAATATTTATTTAAAATCAATTAAATTGCATAACATTTAGCATAAATTACATAAAACTTGGACAATGAGGCATTCTAAAAATCTTTTGACTTAACAAAGATATTTTTTTTTTGGTAAAAAGGTAAATTGTATTAACAAATATTAAAGTACAGAAGCACATAGGCATACTCTAGTATTACAAAAGTCACATATCTATGAAAAAATTAAAGTTAAAAACCTCCAAATCTCACTCAAAATAACATTGCTTTGGAAGAATTTTATATTTCTAAACAAAAAAATATAAATGACTTAATACAGGCATTGCATACTCATTATCTTGTATGTTGTATCGTGCATAGAACTTTTTAAGTCAATGTGTTATCTTTTGTGATAAAGATCACAATGACTTAGTAGGATTGTTGTCTATTTGAGTTTTATAAAACAATAGTGGAAACTTATGTAAGATGTTAGGTTTGAATAAAAGATGATTAGATGAATTAGAAAACAATATTTCATTGTTGTTAGTCCTAGTTTTCCTCAAACTAAAGCTAATCAACATTAATTTATCATTTTCCAACCCTTCAAACACATAATCCATTTGCTTGCTCTTTACACACAAAATGAAAAATTAGAGCACAAGGTTTGTCCTAGGAATTCTTTTTTCCTAAGATCAAATTCATTTAAAAGAAATGGAAGAGTAAAGAAAAGGTAGATATGATGAACATATGCCTCACATAGAGAAAATGACAAAAGGAAAAAAGAAAAAAAAAACTATTTTACAACTCAAAAAATACAATGTCATAATTTAGAATATTTATTTAAAATCAATTAAGTTTTATACCATCCAAAATAAATTATGTAAATAGTGGACAATGAGGCATTCTAGAAATCTTTTACTTAGCAAAGTCATTTCATACACGTTTTCCTGTATGACGCATCAAGTGTGGAATCTTTTGTGCTAATATGTTATCTTCTGTGATAAAGACCGCAATGAGTTAGTAGAATTGGTCTTATTCAAATTTACCAAAGCCACAAGAGAACTTACGTAAGATGTTAGGTTTGAATAAAAGAATTATTATATGAATTAAAGAATAGAATTCCTTTGGTAGATTTGAATCAAAGATAATTGGATGAATTAAAAACAATATTCTGTTGTTGTGGTCCTGGATTTCCTCAAGCTACACCTAATCAACATTGATCTATCATTTTTCCACCTCTCAATCATATAATCCACTTCCTTTCTCTTTGTACACAAAAATGAAAAGTTAGAGCTCGAGATTTGTCTTGGAAAGACTTATTTTCTGCAGTCAAATTTCAGCACAATCCGTGCTCATTTGCGATTTCCTTCAGAGATAACCGGAGATGTTATCAATGGGCTATTACAAATTCATTTTCAAAAATAGGAAAGATGAGGAAAAGGTAGATACGATGAACATATACCTCCCATAAAGAAAATACAAAAAAAAAGCCATATAATTATTGGAAAGATAACATCAAAGTAAAGAAAATGATGAAAAAAGAAAAAAAAAATCCATCTCACAGCTCAAAAAATACTGTCTTGATTTTAGAATATTTATTGAAAATCAATTAAGTTTCGTACCATCCAAAATAAATTATGTAAACAGTGGACAATGAGGCATTCTATAAATCTTTGCTCTTAATAAAGTCATTTCATATTTGTTATCTTGTACGTCGTATCAAACGTAAAATACTTTAAGCTAATATGTTATCTTCTATTATAAAAAACGCAATGAGTTAGTAGAATTAGTCTTTCTTTAAATTTATCAAAATAATAGAACTTAGGTTTGAATAAAAAAAATTAGAAGAATTAAAAAAAAAATTTTTTTTTTTTTGCTAGATTTGAATAAAATGTCATTGGATGAATTAAAAATAATATTTGGTTGTTGTTGGTCTTGGTTTTCCTCCAGCCACACGTTATCATCATTGATCGCTGATTTTCCCACATCTCCAACATATCCGTCACTTTGTCTCCCTTTGCACAGAAAAGTGGAAAGCTAAACCACAAGGTTTGTCCTGGGAAGGTTTTTTTCGGGGAAGAAACATCTGTTGTCAAATTTCGGCAACATGGGGGCTCCCATGTGATTGCATTTAAATATGGTTATCGTCGCATCAGCGTCCGTTGACCCTGAAGTTATAAAAGGATTATATCTGATCCGTACACATTCTTAAGAGAAAAAGTGGCCGGAGAAAAAAATCTTATTTCACTCAAAATCAACAGCATTGATTAAACAAACATAAAACCATTTTGTTTTTCCTCTCCCCCACTCTCTACTACGCACTCCCAAGCTCCTTCTTTGATTGGTTCTAGTTTCTATTCGAGGACTGAGTTTAAAGTTAAGGAAGAAAGATACTTATGATGATTGATTATGGACGCACCGGATGTCTCAAAATAAGTTGACATAATGTAAAGATAACTCAAGTAAAGGTTTACCCTTCCTCGTCTACAGATATCCAAATTTTGATACCTAATATAGCATGCATAGTTGAAGATGTATATGAACAATAATCAATTTTAACTCAAATGGTTTGAAGAGGAACCCTACCTTCTTTGATTCATTTGACACGCACAATTTCTTTTCTATCGATACATCTTCCAATTTGTACTTAAATCTCTTTTGTACTTGCCTATTTAGTTAATTCAATAGCCTTTTTTTTATTGCTTTTTGGTAAGAGAGAGATGTGCACATTTGATGAATATGAGAATGTTCAAATACACATATCCATGATACATGTGTCATATGAATATTCATGAAAGTTTTATAATTTTTCCAAATCAAACTCCTAGTTTTAAAAGATATTAACGTTTCTAGTTATTATGTTAAAGTTAACAATTGAGACTTTGAAGCATCAAAAAGGTCTAGCACAATTTAAGAATATTTTGAATTTTACAAAATTTAAGGACGTGAATTACTACTCCTATTATATATCTTGTTAGTGATTGAAAGACATAAAGGTTATCAAAATAATTCTACTTGTATCTGGTGAGATAGCTTTTGAAAGTGCAACATTCTCAAACGTAAAAAGAGTTGAGATTGCTTCAAATCAATTTTGTACATGTCAAAACAAAATTGAAAAATCCAACTAAAGGGCTAAAATGGCATTATTGGCATTAGTGCCATTAGAGAGATCTCTACCTGAAAATTTTGGTTAAGAATAAGAGAATATAAAATTTTTAGGGCATACTCCAACATTATTATTTATTTAAACGAAAATTAAGTTTGGAATCTTCTAACTGTAACATAATAAAATATTCATCAAGAGGGTTTAATTTTTTTAAATAGAGATATTGTTCCACATACTACTTTTTTTATTTTATGCAATAAAATTGATATCTTAATAGCCTTATTTTAGAAACATCTAAGATTTCATTCAAACCATATACAATAAATACATACGAAAAAAGAAAGTTTAAAAAGTTTTATAGTCAAATACTTTCATTTAATTACTTTGATTATCTATTGTAGTTCAAAGTTCTAATTATTAATGATCTTATGAAGGCTTTGTTGTGTAAGAATACTTTACCAAATTTCTCCAGTCTAAATATACTAAAAAACAAGTGTGACTCACTTTTAGATTAAAGCTCATAAAAATTACAAATAAGTCAACTAAGGGAAGCTATGTAGATAACATTTCTGTTATATAAAGTTTGTCTCTACATACTTCATTTTCTTATAAATATGAAATTTGCAAGTTACTTGTGTTGCTTCTTACAAAGGTTCCAAATGATTTTTCAATTATTAACGATCTAGTAGCAGTCCATATTTACAATGGAAGAGTATTTTCCTATTAATATCTTTGTACAAAACCTCATTTGGTTTACACATTATCCTAGTTTTCTTGGGTATTAAGGTTAACCTAAACTATTCATGTCAACAATTAAGATTTTGAAGTTCTAAAAAGGTCTAGTCCAATTCAAAGTTATTCTAAATTTTACAAAATTTAAAGATGTGGATTACTAATTGCATGGGTTTATGTCAAAATCAATTATTAGCAAAAGGTAGAAAACCTTCACCAAATATAAAGCATAGGCCTTACACTCACACAACCAATATAAGGCAATTAAATCTTTGACACTTCCCTTTATGTGGAGGCTACCACAAGCATTGCAACAAGGATTGACAAAAGCCTAAGACAAAGGCCCAACATTAGGGAGGACATAATGTAGACTCATAAGACTCCAATACCATGTAAGTATCTATTCTAAAATCAATTAATAATGTGAAACTTCACAAAATATAAAGTCCGGCACCTATGTTCACATAACCAATGTGGAACAACCACATCTCTAACATTAATCTAATTATATATCTTACCAAGGATTGGAAGACATGAAGGGTACCAACATAAGTCCACCTATACATGATAGATTATGAAAACTACAACATTTAGAAAAAGATTAAAATTGCTCTAAATCAACTTTACATGTCAAAGGAAAGTTACAAAGTCTATTTGAAGGGCTAAAATGGATTTATTGGTATATAAGTGCTATTTGACATTTCTATAAAAAAAAATTTCATTCCGAGAATCTTTATCCTTAACATGAACGTAAAATCTCATATAACTAAGGTGGTCTTATAATATTTTTCACTTTTCTATTAATAAGTAATGATAATCCACAATTGCTTCTCTTATTTCATTTTCTTATAAATATGAAATCTGTGGACAACTTGTGTGTGCTTCATATTAGGGGATATCTTATGCTTCAAACGATTCTTCAACTCGTGACCCTCTAGTGGCTGTCCTTACTTACAATCGTAGAGTATCATCCTACGTGTATACAAACTTTTGGTAGAGTTATAGGAGGGGGTGTAAACAACAGTGTGTGGATAAAAATCTGCAGCACTCTTAAACACAAATTCCCATAATCGAAATTTGAAAATATTCAAGTCATGGAATTTATAGGAGAATATTATCCATAATTGAAGATTTTTCTCCCAAATAATTCAAAATATACCATGTACAGTTGTATACTAAATACTAGGCTCTGTGGGAATGCACATTATCTCTTGGCATATGTATTTACAGAAACAATTTACTTAGCGTCACTTGCTCTAAACGATTTTTGATGATATTATCCCATAATTCCTATAATTACAGCGAGTCGATAGAGTCGTGCGAAGCAGACATTAAGATCAGCAGCAGCAGGGGTATTTTCGAAAAAAGGAACAAGAAGAGAAGGAGATTTCAGGATGGGGAAAAACGACTTATGGATATGTGTTGTTGACTGAGCCATGTTTTTTTTTTTGGGGAAGGAAAAAAACCACACAGTTGAGCTCATTTTAGTAAGAAATCTCATTATTTATTAGTTTAAAAGTTTACGTGAAACAATACTCTCTTTAGTATTAAAACAATGATGGAAAGTCAAACCAAAGCAAAACAATACACTCTTTAATATTAAAACAATGATGGAAAGTCAAACCAAAGCAACTTTAATCAGCCATTTTCCTTCCTCCCAAACAGGGTTCACTCTCTCTCTCTCTCTTTCCAACAGTAAGGAAAAGCTTGTCACCGAGCTTGTCAACATGTGGGCCCCCGCGGCTGCTTCATTTTCCCGAGTCAGATGTTCCACGTGCCGAACTTTGCACTTACGTCACATCAAATTAATGGGTGCGCCATCACTGTCATCGACTTGACTGCATGAGATCCGCTACACGACTTTCGCTGCCCGCAGCTGAAAAGCAAGCGCGTTGATTAAACAGACGATATGCCTTCATTTTCTGTTCCCTCCCTCGATTACACGCTCCTTCACCGTGCTCTGATTTTCAAGCCTTTCCATGGCTGCTCAGATCCTTTCATCTCCTTCCGAAGCTCGATGGGATTATGACGTCTTCCTGAGTTTCAGAGGAGACACGCGCAAAAACTTCACCGATCGTCTCTATGAGGCCTTGGTTCTAGTTGGAATTCGTACTTTTCGAGATGATGAAGAACTGCCACGAGGGAAGAAAATCTCTGACGAACTGCACAAAGCGATTCGAGGATCAAGGATTTCAATTGTGGTTTTTAGCAAAGGCTATGCTTCCTCAACGTGGTGCCTTGATGAACTTGCAGAGATCGTGGACTTTTGTGGAGAAAATGAACGCCACACTCTTCTCCCGATATTTTATAACGTTGACCCCTCAAATGTTAGGAAACAGACCGGGAGTTTTGCGGAAGCATTTGTTGAGCATAAAAAGCGGTTTCACACGGATACGGAGAAGGTGGAGAGGTGGAGAAAAGCTCTTGTTGAGGCTGGCAGCCTTTGTGGTTGGGATGTCTCGAGTATTGCGGATGGGTAATTTTATGTTGTGCTTGTCTCTCGTTTTTCCATGCCTTTTTTAATCTATTTTTATAAGATATGCAAAAATCTATCACAGACTCAGAAAGTTTACCTAAAAATGGATTGAGAACAGAAAAGTGACGTTTGAGTTCAGTTGCCTGATGTTTTTCCTCTTTCAAGTCCTGTCATATTGGTTGTTTTCCATCTCCGTGTCCACCCTGCCACGCCATAAGGGTCATGCCACTTAAGAGGAGATCTTGGTTCTAGACCGGGGGGGGGGGTTAAAAACTGCATTTCTAATCAAATGTCTTACCCTTAAGGGGAATTATATTGTAACCATATTTTGTTTAAAACTGTTGAATTTATATTTGGGTTGGGTCATATATAACGGCCCAACATTTCATTATTTGGATGCCGGCTTTGGGCTTGTCCAACCTGGCCCACAGTCGCATCTCACAGTTGCGTATTCAACCTATTTGTTTAACAACTAGGTTGATTTTTTCTTAATTGAGTTTAATCCCGATTTTTGAGAAAAGAGAGTTTTGTTCTTCAAGTTTTCTGATTCCTGTTCCTTAGACAATTTTGGTTTCTTAAATGGTATCAGAGCCTACCTCAGGAATCATTTTTCGTTTTGGTAAGATTTTTTCTCTTTTTTGGTCCTCTTTTTGTCCTCTACACAGTTTAGAGCCAAAGTAGGATTTTTTTGTCTTGATTCCTTGATTCAAAGAATTATCCAAGAAATTGAAATAAAAACTTAAAAAGATTATCCGTTGCAATAACTTATAATATTTTGACAAATACACTTTGTAGAAATATATTTAACCACTATTTACGCTAAATTTTATACAACTTGGTTACGTGCCATGATAAAAGAGTTGACTTTTCCTATCTGAATTTTTTTCATTGTTTATATATAATTTTAAATCCTCTTGTACCATGATGATTAGGTATGAAGGAAAGGTTATTGAGAAGATTGTAGACCAAGTTTTGCGTGAACTAAATCAAGTTCACCTTCATGTTGCTGAACACCTAATAGAAATAGATTCTAGAGTTGCAAAGGTTAAAACTTTATTAACTTTTGGAAAAAGTGACGTTCACGCTGTTGGAATCTATGGCATGGGAGGCATTGGAAAAACCACCATAGCAATAGCTGTTTATAATGACATATATTTGGGTTTTGAAGGAAGTAGTTGTCTTTTAGATATTAAAAAAAATTCAAAAGAGGCAAGTGGTTTAGTTGGATTGCAAAAGAAACTACTTCATGAAATCGTGAAAAAAGATGTGAGGATTGATCACATTTATGAAGGAATTGTATTAATAAAGAAAATACTTGGTGGAAAAAGAGTTCTCATTGTTCTTGATGATATCGATGACTTGGATCAAGTATATGAATTACTTGGAGACTTGAGTTGGTTTGGCTTGGGAAGTAGAATTATTTTCACAACTAGAGATGAACATTTACTAGCTCAACTACAAGTAGATGAAAGGTATAAGGTCTCACCCTTGGATGAATCACAGTCCCTTGAACTTTTTAGTTGGCATGCCTTTAATAAGGCAAGTCCAACAAAGGGTTTCCTAGAGCTTTCAATTAGTGCAGTGAAGTATGTTGAAGGACTTCCATTAGCTCTCAAAGTTTTAGGTTCCTTTTTGAAAAATAGGAGTCATAATGAATGGAAAAGTGAATTGGAGAAGTTACACAAACAACCACAAGACAAAATTCACAAAATACTTAGAATAAGTTTTGATTCATTGGATAATTATACAAAGGACATATTTCTTGATATTGCATGTTTTTTGGTTGGTATGAAGAAAGACTATGCAATCAAAATATTTGATGGTTGTGGATTCTTTCCTAATAGTGGCATGGAAATTCTTCAACAAAGATCTCTTGTGACAATTGATGAAATGGGCAAGTTTCGAATGCATAATTTAGTTCAAGATATGGGAAGAAACGTTGTTCGTGAAAAAGCTGCTTATGTTCCAAAAAACTATAGTAGGTTGTGGTTTCATGAAGATGTTTATAATGTTCTAAGCAAACATATGGTAAGAACCTTATACATTTTCCTTTCTTATAAGTATGCATCTTACTTTTAATAAATGATAACACTACTCATAATCGCATGTAAGTCAACAAGTGAGACTTTCAAATTTTTATAAGTTCTAACCCAATTCAATGGTAGTCTAGTTTTACAAAACTTAAGAATGTGTCTTACTTATGCAACTTCTTTTCTTTTCTTTTTATCTTTTTTTGGCTAGGTGTCACAAGATGTGGAAGGTATCAGCTTAAATTCACCAAAATTAGAAGGCATAAATTTGAAACCTAAAGCATTTACAAATATGAAGAATTTAAGATTGCTCCAAATCAATGTTACACATCTCATAGAAAACTTCAAACTTCTATCCAATGAGTTAAGATGGCTTTGGTGGCATAAGTGCCCGCTGAAATTTCTACCACAAGACTTTTATCTAGAGAAGCTTGTTGTTCTTGACCTCCAAGAAAGCAGACTCATACAAGTTTGGAAGGGTTATAAAGTATAACATTCTTGCATTACTTTTTATTTCTCTATGGAAGTTTAATTTATAATGCAAAAGAAGTTTTCATTTATTTTATTTTACTTTGATTTTGTTTCTTTAGGTACTCAATGAGCTAAAAGTGCTTAATCTACATAACTCCAAAAATCTCACCAAATCACCTAACTTCTCTGGGGTTCTACGTTTGGAGACATTGATACTTGAAGGTTGCACTAACTTGGTTGAAATTCACAAGTCTATAGGAGGTTTGAAATGCCTTGTTGAGCTCAATTTGAGAGGGTGCATAAGCCTTACAAACCTTCCAACTAGCATTGGTAACTTAAAATCTTTAAAAACTCTTGACATATCATATTGTTCCAAACTTTTTATGTGTTCAGAACAAGTGGAAAATATGATGGCTTTGACAGAGCTTCTTAGAAATGAAGCTACTACTAAGAATAGATTATCCCTCTTGGGTCTTTCGCAGAACTACAAATTTGAATTATTAGCATGTCAAACAAAATTCTCAAATTCTTTGTTGTCTTGTTTGTCATGCTATATGTCACCCAAAAACTCAATCATAGCTTTCATTTCTGGATTTCGCTACTTGAAGGAGCTAAATCTTAGTTATTGTGGTTTGTTTGAAGATAACTTTCCTATTGATATGGAAAATTTGTCTTCACTCAAAAGCTTGACCTTATCTGGAAATAATTTTTATAATACACCTCGTGGCCTTAGTCGCATTCCGAAGCTATTGGAATTGTACATGGATGATTGTATGAATCTTCAATCAATTTCGGAAGTCCCAACAAGTTTATGGGTCTTGCATGCAGTTAACACTCTATTTTGGATACAATTCTCAAATTCAGTGGACATAGAAGATTCACCTATTTTTTCTGAATGTGAATCCCATAATCAGGTTGATTTGCAGAGGTTGATATCATCACCTCTCATATTTGTTAACTTGGGTTTTATTCAGGTACTCTCTCTCTCTCTCTCTCTCTCTCTCTCTCTCTCTCTCTCTCTCTCTCTCTCTATATATATATATATATATATATATATATATATATATATACACACACATATATATACACACATGCACACATACACATATTCATACACACTTTTTTTAACAACATTAATTTTTTTTCTGGAATATATAGGTGCTGCCAAGCAAGGACATTCAGTTTCCTATCATTTTTCTCCAAGATACAGAGGTTCCGAACTGGTTCAGCCACCAAGCAATTGCATCTTCAATATCCTTCCGAGTACCTCCACTTTTAGAGGGCCGAATTGACGAGATTACTATTTATGCTTGCTACCGACCGCTGTTCTCTGCTCCAAATTATACTTCAGGTGATGGTCCCATTGTGGCAATCTCACTTTACAATAAAACTCGGGGCTGGAATGAATCTCTTCGTACAAAAGTCCCTCTACATTTTGCTGCAGCTTCTTGTCACATGTACCGCATCCCAATTGACATCTATGGGCCTGACGACCCTCACTATGCTGTGGGATTCCGCGACTACTTTACTTCATATTCACACCGCATTTATCGCGTATGCGAAGGGACAAGAAGTATATTGAGAATTGAGAGCAGAGATGAAATAGAAGTGTCCATAAAATTTCGTGAAGATTTTGAAGTGCACAAATGTGGAATTCATCTACCACTCCGTAAGTTGACTGTAACACAAGAACTTTAAAATGTCAGATTTTTTATTTTGACATTACTACAAATGGAAAAGTCAGCTGAATAATATTAGAGATGATAACGTGTTTTAACATAATATTGTTATAAATAATAATTTGTCTTAAGGTGATGTTCTTACAGGTGATTTTCCTCCATGGATTACTATCTCTGAAGATGATGTTGTTACTTATAAATGATAGGCACGTTGCTCAGATGATGATTTTGCTCTATATAAGGTCTTTGTACAAGATACTGCTACTCATAAATATGTTGACCTAGAAGTATTTGTAAGTCCTTTGCTTTAAAATTATGCATGAAGGGTCAATATAGATATTGTTCTTCTCCAAATCCTTGACTTCCTTCTTTTCGTCTTTCCTCTCTCTCCCCTCTTCTCTCGTTTTTCTTGGAAAGTTGGGATTTGATACTGTTCTTGTAAACTTTCTCGACTGCTAAATCTATATTTTGAATCATTTGATTATTTTTTGCTCAAGTGATACGGAATTTCACTCTGAAAAAAGAAATACCATATTAATGGAAGGGATTTCTCTTATTACCACCTAGGTGAACCATCGGCTTGTACATTTGCTACCATGGACTGAGGAGTGGAACGGGCATTAATAATTTATTGCACTGGAGTCAAGCCAATAAATCAAGATGGCTCGAGTAACATTCCAGCTAACATCATCAGGTAAGTTCATGTGCGTTTGTAAGAAATGCACTTTCAAAACCTGAGAGGATATAGAAATGATAAGATGAAATCAACTAACAAATTTATGGGAAGAACATGCTATCAAATCAAAATATGATAAAAATGTCGATGCGAGTTTATAATCCAATTCTCTATTTTACTAGGGATAAGAAGCAACCGGTGCTGTTTGGCCTAACTATGCATGAGCTTGAAGTCGAATATTTGAAAATCCAAGCCTTCCTAAGTGTGTCATTCAATTTTACATTTTCCTCTTGAGCATTGTAATGTCAAATTGGTTTTACAAGGAAAATTAAATATCCAATATCATTTCTTATATTTTTCACTTCCAAATGGTTAAATTAAAGGAGGGCTTGCACATTCTCATTACAATCCAGTGATTCATAAGCAAATTGAGCAAACTATGCTCCGACCTCAAGGACTATTTTCTGCCACCTTCCTTGACCTTTACTTCTATGACATCAAATAAATGTTTGCTCCGTGAATTATGGATTCTCTACTTTTTATCTTGTTTACCTTATACTCTATCATGAATATCATATTAAAAAAGGCATTCAACATTAATACAAAAAATTTCACTATGAGTAATTTCCACTATTTCTTTTATCCTTTTACCACTCAATTCCGATTTGTTTTTCAACGCAAAGGCACTATACATATCTTTGTAAGAACTAAGGAATACAATGAAACATAATTTTACTGGTGCCTCCCCAAGCTCCGTGAAATTAAAGGTTTCTTTTCTTGGTGAATAAGAGATTTCACAAATTTAGTAGGTTGAAGAATTTTATACATATCTTTGAGGTAATTAGTTGTCACATTTGGCTTAAGGCAATTGATGAGGGGCAAGAACCGATTCCTTCACAAAAAGAGAACCATATTGAATCTATGAAAGAAATCACCATAATATATAAATTTTTTGGTTTTCAGAATTTTGAGTTGATTTGGTCTTTTGTTAATAGACTCTGTTGTAAGCCTGGGAATAGAAACACATGAAGGGTTCTAGAACCAGAACGTGGGGTGGTGACGGCCGCTGACGACTCTCCCAAGCGGAAGAAGTCAGAAGTGTTCAGTTTAGGTGTTAATAAAGTTTGCAGATAGGAATGAATTCCTAAGGCCGTCGATCGAAAACATATAAATATTCAGCTAGACGAAAGAAGTAGGGCATCTGTAATCACTTGTTAATCTTGATCGATCATTACAACGCTTAAACCCCGTAAACCGATGATTGTGACAGAACATTTGAGAGAAATCTATTACAGAACCGATAAAGCTACACATGATGTTATAATCACAGGGACTGCATAATGTAAATTCAAATTCACATCCTCTTTTATTACAGAATCTGTCGCAGATTAAACAAAATCATGGCTCTGATCTACCCTCACCACCTTAGAGGAATTAACAGATGGTCCACTCTCCCACTATTCCTTCCAATCTCAAGAACCAAAAATAAAAAATAAAAAATAAAAAATAAAAAAAATAAAGCAGAAGAAAAGAAAAATGAGGAAAAGTGAAAGAAAACCATTTTGTCCGTGAAGAACTACCTGAGTCCTGAACTTATTGGGATCACGATGCTTTCTTGAGTTTCAGAGATGAAGACACCCGCAAAAACTTTATCGATCATCACCACAACACTTTGCACCTTCCGTGATGACGAGGAGCTTCTAAGTGGGAAGACCATTTCACTGAAACGTGATTCATGGATCAAGGATTTTCACTGTTGTTCCGAAAGCCATGTTCTTCTCTTATCATTCCGTATTGGGGCCTGAGAAATGAGCTCCTACTACTCTTTTCTGAGTTTTGGGCGTAGGAGTAAAATTACGTGAAGGCTTGTGATGAAAATGGGCCTCCAGGAAATTGTGCTGAAGATGAGTTTTTCCAAATCAAACTCAAATCTGGGTGATTATACTAACTCACAAATTAATTCAAGTAAATTAGCATTTCTATCAATATCTAAATTTTAATCAGTAATTTAAACAATGCATTTTTTTCTAGATATAGAAATGATATTTTCAGTAATTTAAACAATACAATTTTTTTTTAGATATACAAATGATATTTTATGTGTCTTATTTTATGGTTTAGTGTTATAACTATATTTGTTTTCTCTAAATATTAAAGTACATATCACGCATCAAAATAATATTATTTTACATGATTTACCGATTCGCATTGACCAAGAGTTCCCTGTAGTAGTTCACAAATAATATGTGGAGAATCAAATAGATATTATTCTTCTACTGAATTTTTTATTCTCTATCATTTTTTTATTTTCTTTCAAAGCTTGGATATAAGAAGGATTATCTCTTCCTTTTCTTTACTAGAAGACAAGTGATGCCATCCATCATTGTTGTGGAACCTACGAAATTTTTTATTAGTTTAGTCTTGAATATTTTACATTCTAATCCCTTCACAATCATACACAAAGTTGTATTAAAAAATTAAATCATACAATAATATAGATAATATACATTGTTACTAGGTATTATGGATGGTTTTTATTTTCTTCTTACTTCATATCCTTAAACCATTATGGATTGAATCTAGCGGTGACTCATCTTGTCAATCAAGTTGCTTAATAAACTATATTACATAACTTGTGGAATAGATAAAAATAGATAATTTCACTTTTAAAGATTTATTGTACTAGAGTGATGCAGATCGTGATGGGCAAAGGAGTAAGCTTTTGATTATAAAGAGCCTGGAACGGAATAATAATAGAAAATTTTGGAAATATAAAGGTTGGGAAGTTAAAGACTAGGAAATAAAGTACTGAAATGTAAAGACGATAATTTAAGTGCAGGAATTAAGATAACTGGAATTTAGAAAGTTGGAAAGTAAGGGCACGAAATCTAAAAGTAAAGCTTAAAGAAAATGAAATTTAATGACTTCTCATAATGTTCTCATAACGTACTCAAGGTTCTGCTTACAACTGAAAGAACAATGTCTTTAAATAGACGATTAAGCCTAGTGATAGAAGGATCTAGAATTCATAAAACCAAAGTCTGATAGAATTCAAATCCCTAAAATTAAGAAAAAAAACTAACCAAATTAAGATAGGATCCCAACAAATTAGGAATAGGATCCCAACAAACTAGGGCGATCTGCATCTATTCTAACAAATTAAGGATATCAACAAATAAGGAAATTCTAAATAATTAAAAACTTGACAATTTAGGAATCCTAAAACAACACAGTTAAGGAGTCTTAAACATATCAAAATTCCTAAAGAATCTCTAGGACGCCATTTTCTTAGACCCAAACATGTAATTGCTAGAACACTTAACTTATGAGTTGGGCCATTAGTTTGGGTTGGCATGGTTACTCCATATCATAGAGTCACACTAATAGGTCTCATTATTAGAAACTAGGACTTGTACATTCTTTCTGGTGAATAAGATTAACAATATCAATGAGTTGGAACTCTAGACATTTTTAAGAGGCAATGATTAATGATATGGCTTCCAAAAGCATTAATGATGAATAATTCTTGAACTTCCATAAACTTCTTCTATAGACAAATTTCTCAACATTGTTTACTAAAGAAATCTATAATTGCATAAATTTTCATACGGGGCTGAAATTCAGCCCCTTTTATTCCAATGTTATCGATGGCCTATAGCAAATGCATTTTCATAATATGGAAGAGTGAAGAAATGGAAGATACGATTAATATATACCTCCCATTAAGAAAATACAGCAATAATATAGCCATATAATTAAAGATGACATCAAAGTAAAGAAAATGACAAACAAGAAAAGAAAAAGAAATCTATTTCATAACTCAAACAATTATTAAACATTCAGTCTCATGTTAGAAATAAAAATATTGTGAAGTGCCTTATAAACCTTAGACATCCTTCTCTCTAATAAAGCCTTTTGGGGAAAGATAATCTTAGGCCTTTAATATGGTATCATAATTAAGCCTTTTTTCGTGTGTATTAACTTAAATCATATAATTGAACTAGCCCTTCACCAATAAATACTCAATCCTAAACCAGAAAGACAAACACTAAAGTACCTTATAAGCTTTAAACACCTCTTTCTTCAATAAGGCCTTTTGGCAAAAGGCCAAAATACTATCATAATTTTAAGAAATTTTATTTAAAATCAATTAAGTTCAATAATACCTAGACTAAATTACATAAATAATGGACAGTCTGGCATTACAGAAAGCTTTTGACTCAATGGAGTCATTTCATACTCTATATCTTGTATGTCGCATTAGGCATCGAATTTTTTAACCTAATATGTTATCTTCTATTAAAAAAAAAACACCAAAATGATTTAGTTGAGTTGGTCTTTGTTTAAGTTTATTAACGCATGATGGAAACTTACAAGATGTAAGGTTTCAATAAAATAGTCATTAGATAAATTAAAAAAAATTAAGCTAATATGTTATCTACCATGAAAAAAACTGCAGTGATTTAGTAGAATTGGTCTTTTTTTAAGTTTATTAACGCATGATGGAAACTTGCATTGATGTAAGGTTTGAATAAAAAATCATTAGATGAATTAAAAAATAATATTTTTTAAGCTAATATGTTATCTACCATGAGAAAAACTGAAATGATTGAGTAGAATTGGTCTTTGTTTAAGTTTATTAACGCATGATGGAAACTTGCATTGATGTAAGGTTTGAATAAAAAATCATTAGACGAATTAAAAAATAATACTTTTTAAGCTAATATGTTATCTACCATGAGAAAAACTGCAATGATTTAGTAGAATTGGTCTTTGTTTAAGTTTATTAACGCATGATGGAAACTTGCATTGATGTAATGTTTGAATGAAAAATTATTAGATGAATTAAAAATTAATATTTTGTTGCTGGTGGTCCTGGTTTTCCTAGGGCTACACCTAATCAACGTTAATCTATGATTTTGGCACCTCTCAAACACATAATTCACCCTCTCTCTACACACAAAATAATCGGTCTATTACTCAAAAGCAACCGCGTTGATCAAAGAGACGCGAAACCTTATTTTTCTCTCTCCCACTCTCCCGCAGTACAAAGCTCCTTCTCTAATTGGTTGTTGTTTTTATTTGAGATTGGTTTCAGAGTTCTTGAATAAAGATTACTCATAATAATTGATTATGAAAATAAGTTACCGATAAACCGTTTGTTTGAGGATATGTGAAAGGTAGTAGTTCTTGAAAAGGTAACACATAGAAAGGTTCTCTGTACTTCGCACAAATGTGGCAAAAGACATGAACACATTTAATGTATATACACGTTGAAATACATATACCCATGATATATATATATATATATTTTTAACTAACATACTTGTACTATTGGGTGTCAAATCTAGAACTAAAAATTTTTAGATAATATCTATTCGCAACTAAGTTAAGAATTTATTGACACATCATATACATGTTATATGCGGACTTATTCATAAAATTTTTATTATTTTTTTGAAATCAAAGTCTAGTTTTACAAGATATTGACATTACCAGTTATTGAGTTAAAGAGGCCCGCATATAACACATCTTTGTCAAGAGGCCCCATTCCGTTCACACAGCAACTCGATATCGTGCATTTCACGATTATAACAGAAGGGGTTCAAGGCTGCCAACGCTGGTTTGTGCCAAAAATATCTACAAAATGCCTGGTAACTTTGTATAGAGACACGCACGTTGTTGGCTCATTCCGGTGTCTGCAAAATTCACCGGTGGTGCCTTTTCAAAAGAGAATCCAGGATCATCAGTCCCGTCCTTCCAGCTTAAAGGTTAAATGTTTCCGGTTGTTCTGTGTCCGAGACAGTGGAATTTCAGATTCATAGGTGCTCTACGTGAGCATGTTGCATCGCTGGGGAAGCATGATGCGTAAGATTTCGGGATTGTTTTTCACAACAAAGCAAGAAGTTAATGATATGTATCGTCCCAGGATAGATATTATGTTAATGAGTGGTCATTGGTATCGCTAATGCCATTAGGGAAGTCAGGTTGCTAATCAACTTTAATGGATGGAATCCAACTAAAAGTCATTATCAAAATTTCCATCGATGGACTTCCAATGCTTGGAACCGTCGGGAGGATCAAGCGTGAAACAAAACGTCAAAGTATCCTCTAGAGTCTTTTTGGTTCTTCTCTCTCGTTCATGGGCTTTTCTTTTTGTGGTCCTTATCATTTAGGGTATCCAAGAAAGAGATGGGCAGGAAGCTCACTCCGTCAGCTTCAAGCCCCATTATTCAATTCCAATGGGAAAGGACTTCCTGTGCGAGAAGAAGACCTGAAACTTCCCGTAGGTTTCTTCCTCCAAATTTTTTCTTCCTTTCTTCATTCCCCCCTTGGTTTTGCTTTTGCTTTCGCCAATGCCGTAGCTATTGGGAGTCAGCTGACCAGAGATTCTTCCTTATCTTTTTGACAAAACGTACAGCGCGGTTCCCCACTTTTTTTGCTTTACGAAAAGCTCGCCCTTTTAAGCTTAGTCTTCCGGATGCCCTTTGGAAAAAAGAAGGCGTCACTTTCCTTTCTTCTAACTAGTACAAACGATGTCGTGTGGATGGATATTCCTTAATGGTTTTGAGAGAAGCGTCAACTGTCATATGAATAAATAAAGTCTTTTCACTAAGTCACTGTTTTTCTTTCTTTTGACAGAGTTATAAACGATGCTGTGAGGATAGAAAAAATATGAGAGACTCTCAATGCATTGATTGTTGTCAAGTAATGCATTACAACCTGCAGTCTTTAACGACAGCCATGCCCACCCTCAGCCTCTAAGTAATAGTGACAAGCATGCTTGCTTCCTTTCTTTTCCCGAGTCCCACGCACAGGGCACGCAGTGCAACTCACCAGCTACAATTTGGCCGATAGAAGACTAAATGTCCGGCACATGTCTTTAGTAATTTAAAGTCGAGGTGAAATTTAAACGTGGGCTCCTCTGCGTCTTATAGATGTAACTCATTGTTTAGAAAAAGAATGAAATTAGGTATAAATGATTGATCCATCGCTAAAAAGCAACCTTCCTGTGAAGATTTCTTCTTGGTACTCCGCACAAAGAGACATGTACACACTTACTATATATGAACATGTGCAAATATACATACCCATGGCATATGTGTTGTATGCATATAGATGAAAGTTTTATCATTTTTTGAAGTCTGTGTCCTAGTTTTCTTGGGTATTAACATTATCCTATACTATTATGTCAAGTAGACAATTGAGATTTTGAAGATTTAAAAAAGTCTAGTCCAATTCAAGATTATTATGAATTTTACAAACTTGAGGGATGCAAGTTATTAATCCAACTATATATCTTATTAGGAATTGGAAGACATAAAGGATATTAACATAGATTGACCTATATCTAACAATGTGGTTATGAAAACTGCAACACAAAAAATTGAGATTGCTTGAAATCAACTTTGTAAATGTCAAAATAAAATTGGAAGATCCAACTAAAGGGTTAAAGTAACTTTTTTTGGCATAGATACTATCATAAAGAAACGTTTGAAAAAACTCTATAGTAATTTCAAATGGAATAGGACTTCCGTCACTAACCAATTTTTTATTATCTAAGTTTAGGTTTCGCCTAGTTCGCCTATAAATCTCACATCAAATCCCTTGTAAATGTAAGTTGGAAAAACAAGTTTCACTTTTTAACACAACAAACACAAAGGCCACCCCTATTTCTTAAACTTGAGATACTGTAGTGCTTTTAATTTAATTTTCATGGTTTTGAGGAGTATGCCATTCTCGTTGTTAAAGGACACGTCATCACCACACGGCACCCCGTCAGCGCCACGTTCGCAACTCAGCCAAGTCAGCCCTAACCCTAGCGGAACCAGGCGACCCGACATGAATGCGCGACCCGCTTCATGACCCGGTTCCGCCGGCGCTCGTGCTCGTCCCTCTCCTCCGAAGATCTCTCCAGCGCCGCTACACGATTTTCTTCTATATTTGTCAAGATCTGTTTTGTAAAGATTTTAGTTTTGTAAATCGCTGTTCATATATATGTTTTGTAATCACGTTGTAAAGGGATTATCGGGAAAGATCAATCGATAGAAGCTTTTCACAAATCTGGGGTTTACCTTTGTGTCTGTTCATCTTCTCCACCGCCGGAATCCCAAATTCCGGCAATCCAATCCGATCCTCTTCATTCTTTCACTCGTGACTCTTGTTTTGCTGTTTTTCCCTAGACAACATATGTTTATCTTCACCACTCTATTCCCTTATTCATGTCGCGTGCATCTGAAGTATATCAACAAATATTTCTCAAAAGGAACGGTAAAACGATTTTCAGTTGATACTTGTACTGAAGGCTCCACTCTTTTTTATTCGGTGGATCCTCTCTTGTTTGCATGTCTTTGATTTTAGAACGTTAGACTCTGCCAGTGAGAGTTCTGCAGCAGAAAGATGTATGATTTCGCTTTCGCCATTTTCAGTGAAGGATAGACTGGCAATGTTAGGAGGCAGCCAATGAGGGATTTTTTTTTTTTTTTTTTTGCCTTTTTGACAAAACGTACGGATTGGTTTGCTCCTTTTCTGCTTTACAAAAGCTCACCATTTTAAGCCTAGTCTTCCGGATGCTCTTAAAATAACGCAGAGCTTTGCTTCCCTTTAACAAGCACAAACGTTGCCGTCGGGATGAGAATTCTGCAGTTTTTCTTTCTCTGTACAGAACTAGAAACAACATTGGATGGATAGAAAAAATAGAAACGATAATATACAGCACCCTCAATAGAAATCAGTCGTGAAGTGATGCGTACACATTAATGACAGGCGTGCCTACCCGGTAGCCTATAAGAATAATGACAATAGCTGTCTGAGGTTCAAAGTCCAATAGAAATCCAACTGTCTGTGGACCTCAAAGCGGTTGCTTTATTGACTCGAGAACGTGTTGATCATGGCATCTGTACTTCGCACAATTAAGCAAGCGGGTTGATAGAAGAGACTAAAAGCCTTCTGTTTTCTCTCCCTCATTCTGAACTCCGTGCTCTCTCCTTAGTCCCTTCTCTGATCCATACGCCTGCTATGGCTGCTCAGTCCCTTTCATCTCTTTCCGAAACTGGTTGGGCTTACGATGTCTTCCTAAATTTCGAAGGTGAAAACACGCGCTATAACTTCACTGATCATCTCTACAACGCTTTGGTTCAAGTTGGTGTTTATCCTTTCCGAGATAACGAAGAGCTTCCAAGAGGAAAGATCATCTCTACCGAACTGTGCAAGGCGATTCGTGGATCAAGGATTTTTATCGTGGTTTTCTCCGAAGGCTATGCTTCTTCCACGTGTTGCCTTGGTGAACTTGCGGAGATGGTGGACTGCTGTGGAGAAAACGACCATCACATTCTTCTCCCGATATTTTATCATATTAAACCTTCAGATGTCCGAAAACAGACTGGGAGTTTTGCAAAAGCATTTGATGAGTATCAAAAGCGGTTTTAGACTAACATGGCGCAGGTGGAAAGGTGGAGAGAAGCTATAACTGAAGCTGGGAGCCTCTCCGGTTGGGATGTTGCAGATGATGGGTAATTTTATACTACCTTGTTTCGTACTTTTTTCATGCCTTTTTTTATATCTTTTTCGTTATCATATAGAAGAAAATTTATTACATACACATATACCATAAGTTGACTAATGGTTTTCTCCTTCATATCCAGTTTCTTTTGGGTTTAAATAAGTTGATGTTTTCTTGTTCATTATTTCCACCCCACCACGATGGAAAGATCATGCAAAGAAAAGAAATATTGGTTCTAGAATTCTTAGGCTTAGAGTTGCCTTTCTAACCAGACGTCCTACCTTGAGGGTTGTCGTTAAAACATTTAATTTATGGATTTATCTCTGAAAAATAGAATAAAAAGATTATTCATAGCATACCAATCGTTTTTTTTTTTTTGTAAAAAAAAAAAAAAAAAGTTTGTAAAAATATATTTAAATGGTGTCCGTTCTGAATTTGATATAACTTTGTTGCGTAGTATGATGTAAGAGTCTCAAATGCTAAAGATGATAATGTATTCTAGGCATAAAGGAAATTCTTTTCCTTTATTTTTTATCTTATTGTTTTATATTCTATTTGACCATGATGATTCGGTACGGAGGAGAGCATAAAGAAGATTGTTGATCATGTTTTGGGTGAACTCCCTGTTCACCTTCATGTTGTTGAACATCCAATAGGAATAGATTATAGCGTTGAACATGTGAAAGCTTTATTAAATCTTGAAACAAGTGGTATTTGCATTGTTGGCATTTATGGTATGGGCGGCATTGGTAAAACTACCATAGCAAAAGCCGTTTATAATCAAATATGTCTCAAATTTGAAGGAAGTTGCAGTCTTTTAGATATTCAAGAAAATTCAAAAGTGGCTGGTGGTTTAGTTAAATTACAAAAAAAAATTCTCTATGACATCTTGAAAAAGGACTTTAGGATTGATCAGGTTGATGAGGGAATTGAATTGATCAAGCAAAGGCTTACCAAAAAGAAAATTTTTGTTATTCTCAATGATGTGGTTGACTCGAACCAAGTAAACAAGTTACTTGGAAACTTAAGATGGTTTAACTTGGGAAGTAGAGTTATTATCACTACCTGAGATGAACATCTACTAAATCAATTAGACGTAGATGAAAAATATATTGTCTCACCCTTGAATGACTCACAATCCCTTGAACTTTTTTGTTGGCATGCCTTTAAGATGACCCATCCAAAAAAGAATTTCCAAGAGCTTTCATATAGTGTGGTGAACTATGTTGAAGGACTTCCATTAGCTCTTGAAGTTTTAGGTTGTTTTTTGAAAGGAAAGAACTGTTTTGTTTGGGAAAGTGAATTGGAAAAGTTGAGAAGACAACCAAATGAGAAGATTCAGAAAGCACTAAGAGTAAGTTATGATTCACTAGATAATTATGTGAAGGAGATATTTCTTGATATTGCATGTTTCTTTGTTGGTGTAAAGGAAGATTATGTGACTAAAATATTTAAAGCTTGTAGCCTTTTTCCAAAAGGTGGTATAGAAACTCCTAAACAAAGATCTCTCATAATAACTAATGAGGCCAATGACTTGTGGATGCATACTCTAATTCAAGATCTGGGAAGAGAGATTGTTCGTGAAGAGGCATGCAACATTCTAGAAAATTGTAGCAGGTTGTGGATTTGTGAAGATGTCTTGAATGTTCTAAACAAACATATGGTAAGAGATTGCTACATTTATCTTTTTCCTCAATATGAATAATTATTCATAATTGTATTTTAAGTTAACAACTAATACTTCATAACTTGGAACTCAATGGTTTCTTTTGCTATAAAACTTGAGGATGTGAATTACTTATCCAATTGTTTCTTTTGCTAGGGTTCGCAACACACGAAAGGTATCAGCTTGAATTTACTTGGATTAGATGTACATTTGAAAATAGAAGCATTTGCAAATATGAAGAATTTAAGATTACTTCAAATTAGCAAGGTTCATCTCACAGGAAACTTCAAATTTCTATTCAATGAATTAAGATGGTTTTGGTGGCATAAGTGTCCACAGAAATTTCTACCACAAGACTTTTGTCTAGAGAAGCTTGTTATTCTTGACCTCCAAGAAAGGTATAAAATTCTTACAATGCTTTTCATTTCTCTATAGATGTTTCATGTATAATGCAAAAGTAATTCTCATTTTTTTTTTCTTTTCTTTTGATTTTTTTTTTCTATAGGTACTCAACAAGTTAAAAGTTCTTAATCTCCGAAATTCCGAAAATCTCACCAAAACACCAAACTTCTTTGGAGTCCCACATTTGGAGATACTAATACTTGAAGGTTGTACTAGCTTGGTTGAGATTCATGAGTCCATTGGATATTTGAAATGTCTTGTTGAGCTAAATTTGAGAGGATGCAGAAGCCTTAAAAGGATGTCACAAAATTGAATTACCAGGATGTCAAAAAAGATGCTCAAATTCTTGGATGTCATGTTTGTCATGCTATATATCACCCAAAAACTCAGTTGGTATAAATTCAATGCTAGCTTCCATTTCCAAGCTTCGTTACTTGGAGAGGTTAAATCTCAGTTGTTGTGGTCTAATTGAAGATAACTTCCCCATTGATTTGGAAGGTTTATCTTCATTCATAATGTTCAACTTATCTGGAAATTATTTTTGTAATACACCGCGTGGGATTAGTTGCCTTCCTAAACTATCAAGATTGTACTTAAACGATTGTCGGAATCTTCATTCAATTTCGGAAGTCCCAACAAGTTTATAGCTCATAGTTGGGTTCGGTACTCCACAGGGACCATTCTTAAATTTATTGGACATGGAACATTCTCCTATTTTTTGTGAATGTGAATCTTGGGATCATTTGCAGAGGTTGATATCATCACCTATCATTTTTTTTTTATATGCTGTTTACCAGGTTCTCCTCTCTCTCTCTCTCTCTCTCTCTATATATATATATATATGTGTGTGTGTTAATGACATCAATTTTTTGTCCTATTTTAATATAGGTGCTACCATGCAAGGATGTTGAGTTTCCTATCACTTTTCTCCAAAATACAGAGATTCCAGATTGGTTCAGCTACCAGGCAATCGGTTCTTTAATATCCTTCCGCGTACCTCCTCTTTCAGAGGGTCGAATTGACGAGATTACTATTTGTGCTTCCTATCGACCACTACCCTCTATTCCAAATTGTACTTCAAGTGAAGGTCCCGTTGTGGCAATTTCATTTTGGAATAAAAATCGTGCTTGGTATCAATCTCATCGTACAGAAGTCCCTCTACATTTTGCTGCACCTTGTTGTCATGTATACCGCGTCCCAGTTGACATCCGTGGTTATGGACACTATGCTCTGCGAAAATGCTGCTACTTTTCTCTAGATTCGCACCGCATTTATTGCACATGGAGTTTTGGTGGAATTACAGATGTAAGGTATTTTGAAACTGGAGATGAAATAG
This sequence comes from Casuarina glauca, assembly GCA_028551395.1. Lineage (NCBI taxonomy): Eukaryota > Viridiplantae > Streptophyta > Magnoliopsida > Fagales > Casuarinaceae > Casuarina > Casuarina glauca. Next base: position 23,590,598 of record CM052352.1, on the reverse strand, counting down.
AAGTGTCCATAAAATTCCTTGGAGACTTTGAAGTGCACAAATGTGGAATTCACCTACCACTTCGTAAGTTTAATACTATACGTGGATTTTAAAATGTGTTAACTTGTCTACTTTGATGTTATTACAAATGACAACTAACAATATTAAAGATGATATATATTTTCAAATAATACTACTACGAATGATAATGTCTTGAGGTGATGTTGTTACAGGTTTTTTTCATCCAGAGATGATGCGTGTACACTTAGTGTGAACGGTTGACGAAGTCAAATAGGTGATAACACTTTACATAAAATCTCGTTGGGGAAGGAGCCCCAACGCAACATGGCGATCACATCTATGTCAAAAGCAACCTTTCAAGAAGAGGAAAGCCTTCATTCTCTCCCAGAAAAGCCACTACCTCTCGATGGAGCTACAGAACGAGATCTTTCCATTTAATAAGTATATGTCCGTTGGGGTTTTAATTTTCATAACAGTACCAGTTTACCCCGCTTTTGATCATAATACTGCTAACCCTAGGACGTTGGGGTTTTGGTGAAGATTAGGGATTTTCTCTGCATACCTCAAAATTGATTCTATCTCTATATTATTTGATAAGATTGAGGTTATTAGGAAAATATATATCTGTGTTGCTTGTTTATATCTTACGGATTGAAGTCGTATTTCTCTGTAATCCAGGAGATTAATGAGATTCTGATGTATTACATTGTGTAATCTAAGAATTGATTTTAAAAGTGTACCCTTTAGTTATTTGCTAAAGGAGATGAAATAAGGCTAAGTGATATTGGTCAGAATCACGTTAAAAAAATTCCAGTTGTGTGATTATTCCCTTTTAAAGCTCTATTTTTGGATTGATTAATATTTCTTTACATTCTTGATTATAGTTTGATTACCCTTGTTCATTTGATTGTTCATCAAGCCAAGATTACTTGGTTAATTGAAATCTGCATAGATTATAAAACCTGATTGGTGCAGTATATTCCAGCATAAGTGTACCAAGGCACTTATTGAAGTAATGCAAATTTTTCTGTCAGCTTTACTGTGAGAAGAAAAGGCTTGTCGATGATCAATTTGACTATTTAAAGGCCCTTTGTGATATTGGTGCAAGCGGTTCAATTAAGCGGAGAGAGAAGGGTATGTCTTCCTTGATTTCTGAGCATGCATATTTTATTTTTTGAAGCAGATTTCCTTTAAGCTTACCCTGTTTTATTGCTGATAATAGTTGATACACACTGAAACATATTTATATATAAATTTAGATGATTACCTCTTGATCATTTAGACTGGTTTGATGGCCTCTGAGAAGATGGTTGGATCCCTAAGAACAAAAGACTACATGTCATGCATAAAAGAATTTAGAATTCAAGGGAGGTGATGCATGGATCATTTCCTCTAGCTCAGCTTTCTTGCTCTGCTTTCTCTAGCATAGGCGCTTTGTTTGATTGTAGAAACCGTAGAAGTGATATTCTCTATTATTTCCTTTTTTCTTTAAAATTTTAACTAGGGTCCTCGTATAGTGCTTATGTGTTAAGGATGTGGCATCTTTCAATCTTTCTTTAATATGCCGCTGGAGAAAATTGATGTTCGGGTTTGGAGATCACACTTTAGTGATTATAGTCATTGTTTGGCTTGCATAAACACCTCAGCAACTCTACTGTTACTTGATTGATTTGGACAATATGATCTGTTGCCTATTAAGTTTTTCTAAGGCCAATCAAAGTAAAAGACTTTCTTTGGTTCTAACAAAGCCCCTTTTATTGCTGATATTTATTCTGAATCTTGATCCGAATAATTTTGAATTAATTATTTTTCTTGCTTTGTTTATATTCAGGAGAACTTGCTGCTTGTGTGAATTCATTTGCCATCTTAACTAAACCTCTCCTACCATTGCTGGACAAATATCATGGTCTAACTGAAGTGGATAAGCGCTACCGCCAAGGGTGACTTACTGTTAATGTTGTGGTTGTGCATGCACATGTGTGCATTTTTGTGTAATGCAAGTGTGAAATTGTTTCCACAAGGGAACTAGGCTTGAAATGATTTCAAAATATGTCTACAAATGTAGGCGATCATATATGAAGGATGTGTGAAATATTTATTGAGTTATTTTGACTTTTCTAGTTGTACCAAGGCCTTCTGGTTATAGTATATGGTGTGCCAGTTGAGCTAATTAAAATTCTGAGTAAATCCTGGATGTGCATTTTGTATAAATTTGTTGTGGATTTATCAAATACGAACTACCAATTTCAATTGTGTTCACTACAAGTCTTATGTAGTAAAGTGTTTATCTTCACATCTTAGCGTTTTATGTTCCTTTAAGTTACTAAATCACTCTTGCAATTAGTTGTATTGGTTTGTCCATATAACAACAGAATACATTGCTGAAGTCCTTAAATTCACTTTTGGCAATGGAACATCTTATATATGTATTCGACTTCAATTTTTACTTTCAAGGGTCATACATGTTTCCTTCTTAACAGCTGATTCCGCATTTAGGTGCGAGTTAATCTGGCTGCCTGCAAATTGTTTGAATCCTGATATCTGGACTGTATCTGTATGTTACCTTTTCAAACCCTGAAGTGGCTGATATATTCAGGGAAAGAGCAAACGTAGGTTATTTTCTTGTCTTCCCTTTCTGAAAGTTAGACGAAGGCCTCCAGGAGCATTCAAGTTTTCATTATATTTTCTTAATAAATAATTATTTATAATTTGACTGAAAGGCTGCCAGCTTTATGATACTTCCGGACTACCTCATGCTACAATTTGCATATCCGTTGATACTTTTCATTGAACCATCAGTAGGATGATATTTTTCCCTCGAAAAGTACTTGTCCAACATTTTATTCCAATGTTAGGTTGGGATATCATTTAAGAATTTGATTCACTGAAATTAACAATTTTATTATGACATTAAGCAACATCATAAAGTGTATTCTGTGGGCAGCACTTAAATGTGGTGACTTTCCAATGCATGGAGCAGATCAGACTACCAAAGCGTGATGAAGATGGCGGAGGAAATTGTTCGTAGATGTGCTCGTGCAGTTCATGAGAAGCTTAACATTGACTGCCAGGTAAATTATTTCTCACTTTCGGTTCAGTAGCATATACCGGGTACCTGCTCTTTAGTGAAATCTACTCCCGTTGGTTTGTTTCCTAGTAAATGAAACCAAAAGTAGCCAGTCGATAAAACTTCAACGAGATACCACCTTTTCTCATTTCAATATTGCTTGTTAAGATTGGCTGATATTCTTTTTCCCCAAGCTTTAATGATCTGGGGTACTGTTATTCAAGGCATTGTCAGTGTTGAAAATTTGTCTCAATTTAGGCATATGCCTCTTGCCCCAGTTATGAGTAAACTTTAACAACTGTTCTGTCATAGAATAGAGTTATCAGTTTCTCATATATGATAATTCGGTAGTTTTTAGGCAGCAAAATGTTATGTTGTGATCAGTTCTGGTTGCTTCTTAGTTTTCACATGTGAGCATGCTGTTGATTGCTTCACATGCTTGGAGTTGCTGTGGAAGCAACAAATGCACAATGACGGCCCTTCACGCACATAATCTGGTGACCAACTCTTTTGATTTGTTAAAGCTATTGTAATATCAATAGTAAGGGTGTGGGGATATGTCTTGAGCGAACTTGGAGGAGGGAAACTATGCACAATCTTGTAAAAGAAGCCGTTTTTGTTATGTACGTGTTCCTTCTCGTTGGTAACTTAGTACCCAACACTCTTAACATAATGCTGCTAACCACAATAATGCTGACCAAGTGGTATTTGTAAGTCCTTTCTTTTGAAATTATGCATGAAAAGCCAATATAGATATTGTTCTTCTCCAGGTTCTTGCTTTTCTTCTTTTCCTCCTTCCCCTCTCTCGCCTTTTCCCGTTGCAGATTTTTTGTAAGACTTTGCATGTCACATTCAAATTCTTTTTTCCTCTAGAGAAAAGAAATAGAAGAATAACGATAAAAAAGAAACAGGCAGGAAGCTACCTATGTCTGCTTCAAGCCCCAATATTCAATTCCAATGAGAAATGACTTCCTGTACGAGAAGAAGACCTGAAACTTCCCTTAGCTTTCCTCCAACTTTTTTCTTCCTTTCGTAATTCACCCTTTGTTGACCGAGTCAACGAAGGACCAACCTTTCATCATCTCATAACCAAAGACCCAAATCTTCATTCACATCATCCTCTTCTCCGTGCAGTTCCGAACTCTGCTCAGTGAAGAAAGAAACGACTGAAAGAACTCTAGAGTTGGGATCCCTTAATCTCCAAACAGAATAGGACTTCCACCATGAAAGAGTTTTTGTAATCTTGGTTTAGGTTGCAATTACTTTGCCATAAATCAGATACGAAATCCCTTGAAAATGTAAGGTGGAAAAACAAGTTCACCTTTTTAATGCAACAGACACAAAGGCCTCCCCCGTTTCGTAAGTCCTCATTCCCTGAGCCCTTGCAGCGGCTGTGGTGGACACTGTAGTGCTTTAATTTAATTTAATCTTCTCAAGGACTCCATAAGCTTCTAGCTTTATATCATTTTAATTAATTCAACATTTACATCTGTATATTACACAAATACAATAAGCATACATATCTATAAACAACTAATTCCAATTGACAAATTTTAGTTTGTATATTGATTAAGAGACACTTGTATTTTTCATCTTAATGGATGCATACTTAAAGTCACGGGAATAAATATCACAAAAGTGACGATCTTCGCAATTACATTACATTGGTACAACATTAAACTAAGGTGGAGATAATGGTGTCGGTGCGACATCACTGTCATCGACTTGACCACAAGAGATACTCTGCACAACTTTTGCCTCCCCTAGCTTAAACTACGCGACCCTGAAAAGCTACTGCGTTGATTGAAGAGACGATAAGCCCTCTTCTTCTTTTCCCACTCTCGATTACACGCTTCTTGACGCCTGCTCTGATCTTTAAGCCCCTTCCATGGCTGCTCAGATCCTTTCGTCTCCTTCCAAAGCTCGTTGGGATCACGACGTCTTCCTGAGTTTCAGGGGAGACACGCGCAAGAACTTTACTGATCGTCTCTATGAGGCTTTGGTTCTAGTCCGAGTTCGTACTTTTCGAGATAACGAGGAGCTTCCAAGAGGGAAGATCATTTCTGATGAACTGCGCAAGGCGATTTGTGGATCAAGGATTTATATTGTGGTTTTTTCCAAAGGCTATGCTTCCTCCACCTGGTGCCTTGATGAACTTGCAGAGATCGTAGACTCCTGTGGAGCAAATGAACACCACACTCTTCTCCCCATATTTTATCATGTTGACCCTTCAGATGTCCGAAAACAGACCGGTATTTTCGCAGAAGCATTTGTTGAGCATGAAAAGCGGTTTCACACGGATATGGGGAAGGTGGAGAGGTGGAGAAAAGCTCTTGCTAAGGCTGGGAGTCTTTCTGGTTGGGATGTGTCGAGCATTGCAGATGGGTAATTTTATACTCTGCTTGTCTATTGCTTTTTCGCGCCTTTTTCATAATTATGTTTATGAGACATGCGAAAATCTAATACAGACCCGTATAGTTTACCTTAAAACTGATTGAGAAAAAAAAAGTGATTTTTGAGTTCAGTTGCCAGATGTTTTTATCTTTCGCGTCCAGTGACATTTGAGTTGATATACTGGTTGTTGTCTCCTATTTCACATCCATCCTAGCTAGGGGGACCCCTGGCTTAGTGGTCTTTTCTAAGCCAAATCCTAGCCAGTGGTCCTACCGGTCATGGTTTCAAGTCTCCTCTCCTCTTGGGTGCATGCGAAAAAAAAAATGTCCACCCTAACACGATATGAAGATCATGCCCCTTAGGAGATCTTGGTTGTAGAATTTTGAGGATTAAAAACGGTCTTTCTAATCAATTGTCTTACCCTTAAAGGGGAATTATATTATAACCATACTTTCCTTAAAAGATTTAATCCCTGAATTTATCCAAGAAAGTAAAATAAAAATAAAATTTAAAAAGATTATTAGTAGTGCAATAAAAGAGTTTCAAGTGTTAGATGACGATATATTTTGGGTATGGATGACTCTCTATTTTCTTAATTTTTTTATTTTTGTTATATAAATTTTAATTCAATTGTACTATGATGATTAGGTATGAAGGAAAGGTCATTGAGAAGATTGTAGACCAAGTTTTACATGAACTAAATCAAGTTCACCTTCATGTTCCTGAACATTTGATAGAAATAGATTCTAGAGTTGCAGAAGTAAAAACTTTATTAGATTTTAGAAAAAGTGATGTTCACACTATTGGCATCTATGGGATGGGTGGTGTTGGAAAAACCACCATAGCAATAGCTATTTACAATCACATATATTTGGACTTTGAAGGTAGTAGTTGTCTCTTAGACATCACAAAAAATTTAAAAGAGGCAAGTGGTTTAGTTGGATTGCAAAAAAAACTTCTTCATGAAATCTTGAAAAAAGATGTAAGGATTGATCACATTTATGAAGGAATTGTATTGATAAAAAAAATGCTTGGTGGAAAAAGAGTTCTTATTGTTCTTGATGATGTAGATGACTTGGACCAAATACATGAATTGCTTGGAGACTTGAATTGGTTTGGCTTGGGAAGTAGAATCATTTTCACAACTAGAGATGAACAATTACTAGCTCAATTACAAGTAGATGGAAAGTATAAGGTCTCACCCTTAGATGAATCAAAGTCCCTTGAACTGTTTAGTTGGCATGCCTTTAAGATGGCAAATCCAACAGAGGGTTTCTTAGAGCTTTCAATTAAAGTAGTGAAGTATGTTGAAGGACTTCCATTAGCTTTGAAAGTTTTGGGCTCTTTCTTGAATAAAAAGAGTCGTGATGAACAGAAAAGTGAATTGGAAAAGTTGCAAAGGCAACCATATGAAAAAATCCAAAAAGTACTTAGAGTAAGTTTTGATTCATTAGATAAATATACAAAGGACATATTTCTTGATATTGCATGTTTCTTTGTTGGTATGAAGAAAGACTATGCAACCAAAATATTTGATGGATGTGGTTTGTTTCCTAATAGTGGCATGGAAATTCTTAGGCGAAGATCTCTCTTGACAATTGATGCCATGGATAATTTGTTGATGCATAGGCTAATTGAAGAGATGGGAAAAAATATTGTTCGTGAAAAAGGTGGAAATGTTCCAAAAAACTATAGCAGATTGTGGTTTCATGAAGATATTCATAATGTTCTAAGCAAAAATATGGTAAGAGGCTTGTACATTTATCATTTTTCTAAGTAATGCATCCTACTTTGAATTTGATGATAACATTATTCATAATTGGTTGTAAGTCAACAAGTGATACTTTCAAAATTTACTAAGTTCTAATTCAATTCAATGGTACTCTAGTATTGCAAAACTTGAGAATGAGCATTAATTATGCAATTTTTTTTTTTTCAGGGATCACAAGATGTGGAGGGTCTTAGCTTAAATTCACCTAAATTAGAAGGAATAAATTTAAAAACTAAAGCATTTGCAAACATGAAGAATTTAAGATTGCTACAAATCAATGTTGCACATGTCATAGAAAACTTTCAACTTCTATCCAATGAATTAAGATGGTTTTGGTGGCACAACTGCTCACTGAAAATTCTACCACAAGATCTTTATCTAGAGAAGCTTGTTGTTCTTGACCTCCAAGAAAGCAAACTCATACAAGTTTGGAAGGGTTATAAAGTATAATATTCTTGCAATACTTTTTATTCCTTCATATATATTTAATGGATAACGCAAAAGGAATTTTCGTTAAATTTCTTTCCTTTTGGTTTTGTTTCTACAGGTACTCAATGAGCTAAAAGTCCTTAATCTTTGTAACTCTCAATATCTCACCAAATCACCAAACTTCTCTAGGATCTTACAATTGGAGATATTAATACTTGAAGGTTGCACCAGCTTGGTTGAAGTTCACGAGTCCATTGGATGTTTGAAAGGTCTTGTTGAGCTAAATTTGAGAAGATGCATAAACCTTACAAATCTTCCAAGTAGCATTGGTAACCTCAAATCTCTTAAAGCTTTTGATATATCTTATTGCTCCAAACTTTTTAAGTGGCCAGAACAGGTGGAAAATACAATGGCTTTGGCAAAGCTCCGTGGAAATGATGCTACTACTATGTATAGATTATCCTTTTTGGGTCTTTCAAAGAATCACAAAATTGAATTACTAGGATGTCACAGAAAATTATCGGATTCTTTCTTATCATGTTTGTCATGCTATATATCACCCAAAAACTCACTTGGCAGAAGTTCGATGCTAGCTTTCATGCCTAGATTTCATTACTTGGAGGAGCTAAATCTTAGTTATTGCGGTTTGTTTGAAGATCACTTCCCTATTGATTTGGAAAGTTTATCTTCACTTACAGAATTGGACTTATCTGGAAATAAGTTTTGTAATACACCTTGTGGCATTAGTCGCCTTCCTAAATTATTGTGTTTGCACATGAATGATTGTATGACTCTTCAATCAATTTCGGAGGTCCCTACAAGTTTATGGGTCATTGGTGCACTAGGCACTCCATTGTGGAGACAATTCTCAAATTTACTGGATATGGAATATTCACCTCTTTTTTCTGATTGTGAAGTCCACAATCAGGTTAATTTGCAAAGGTTGATATCATCACCTCTCTTACATGTTCATACAGATTCCATTCAGGTTTTTATCTCTCTCTGTGTATATATAGATTCACAAATACATATGTACATTTTTCTTAACGATATCAATATTTTTTTTCTAATATAGGAGTTGTCAAGCGAGGGTGTTCAGTTTCCTATCATTTTTCTCCAGAATACAGAGGTTCCAGATTGGTTCAGCCACCAAGCAATCGGATCTTTGATATCCTTCCGAGTATCTCCATTTGTGGAGGGTCGAATTGACGAGATCACCATTTGTGCTTCATGTCGACCCCTGGCCTCTACTCCAAACTATACTTCAAGTGATGGTCCCATTGTGACAATCTCATTTTACAACAAAACTCGTGGCGGGAATCTATCTCTTCATACAAAAGTCCCTCTACATTATGCTACAGCTTCTTGTCATATATACCGCCTCCCACTTGACCTTTTGGTTGATCCATACCAGTATTCCCTGGAACGCAATTACTACTTTTCGTTAGATTCATACCGCATTTATCGCACAGGTAATGCGGAATCATCTCGTCTGCGGATTGATAGTTTAGATGAAATGGAAGTGTCCATAGAATTTTGTGGAGGCTTTGAAGTGCACAAATGTGGAATTCATCTACCACTTCGTAAGTTAACCGCAATAAATGGATGTTACAATACTATTAGTTTGTCGATTTTGAGATTACTTCAGATTACAAGGTCAGCAACATAATCACTTACAATATTAGAGATAATAATATCTTTTAAATTAATGCTACTACAAATGATAATGTGTGTTGAGGTGATTTTGCTATAGGTTCTTTTCCCGCAGGATATACTGTCTTGGAAGATAACGATGTTATCCGTAGAAGGTATGTAAAGTGTGTCAATGGAACAAGAAAAAAGTATTGTAAGTGTTTTCTTTAAAATTATGCATGGAGAGTCGACATAGATATTGTTCTTTCTTGGGTCCTTTGACTTTCTTCTTTTCCTTTTTTTTCCCTTTTTTCCCTCTTTCCTCGTTTTTCTTGAAAAGTTGGAACTTTAATATTACTTTTGTAAACTTTCTTGACTGTCACATCTATATTCTGAATCATTTGATTTTTTTGCTTCAATGTTTCATATTTTCTTTTAAACTCTGAAATAATTTCACTGGAACAAAAAATCTCATATTAGTGATTTCTCTTATTATCACCCAGATAAGAGTACGAGCACTCCGACGAGGATGAGGACGAGGGCGAGGACAACTAGACTGGGCACTGACTGTTTATCGCACAGGAGTCAAGCCAATAAATCAAGAGGGCATGAGTAACATCGCAACTAATGGCCTCAACTTGAGTTTAGGTGCGTTTGCAAGACATTCGACAATTAATGCAAAAAATTTCACTTGCTGGTAGGTACTATGAGGAATTTTCACTTTCTCGTTCACTCTTTAACCTATCAATACCATTTTTTTAAAGCGAAATAGCACTATATGCATTTTTGTTCGGACAGAGGAATATAATGAAAGATAATTTCAACGTTGACCCCCAAGGTCCGTAGGGTTAAGGGTTTCATTTCTTGGTGGATAAAATATTTCATAAATTTGGTATAAATGAAAAGAATTTTGGATATATCTTTGAGACAATTAGTCATTAGATTTGGCTTCTAAAGGCATTTTATCATAGGCAAGACTAGATAGATTGATACCTTCACAATAAGGAAAAAGAGAACCATTGGAATCTGTCAAAGAAATCATCAGAGTAGAGAAAAGTACACACAAGAACTTAAGAAAAAATTCATTACAGAACTCATAAAGCTATGCATGATGTTATAGTCACAGAAGATGAGAAGTATTTCAAACTCACATACTCTCTTACTACTCACTCTATCACGCACCAAACAAATCCATGCCTTTGATATACTGTCACCACCTTAAAGAATTAAAAGGTAGCCCACTCTCCCACTCTTTCCAATCTCAAGAACAAAAAACAAAGCTGAACAAAAGAAAAATAAGGAAATTTAAAAGAAACCAACACGATGTCCCTTGTCAAAAACCAAAAACACAAAATTGACAATTATTAGGGCAAAAAAGGCGAAAGTTATACCGCTTTCAATAGTATTAACCTCAACCACGACCACTACCATCACCACAGGCGTCAGTGGTGGTCATTGTAGACGTGTGTGCTGCACCCATCTCAGAAACAGCCATGCCGCCATCGACGCCCTCAATCTTGCATCGCGGTGGTTGGCAACATGATCACCGGGGGCTGTAGAAGCATGTCCCACTTCACTTTATGTTTGATGTCACCCTATACTATCTTCTGGGAAAATGCTCCTACATTTCTTCAGACTCACACCGCATTTATCGCGGATGGGTAAACAGTGATGATTTTAAAATCGTAATTGGAGATGAAATGGAAGTGTCGATAGAATTCTTTGGATACCTTGAAGTTCACGAATGTGGAATTCACCTACCACTTCATAAGTTGACTACAATGCATAAATTTTGAAATGTATCAATTTGTTGATTTCAATATTACTACAAATGATAGTTGACAATACTAAAGATAATAACATTGTTTAAAATAATGTTGTTACAAATGACAATGTCTCTTACCGTGATGTTGTTACAGGTCCTCTTCCTTCATGGATTACTGTCTCTAAAGATGGTATGGTTACTCAAAAAGGTTGACAAGTTGATAAAGTTAGAAGCTAATATTGTTTTTGGTAAGGTCTGTGAACATAATACTGCTACTTATAATTATGTCAATCACAAAGAATTTGTAAGTCCATTATTTTAAAATTAGACATGAAGAGTCAATATAAATACTCGACTTCTTTTCCTTTGTTCCTTTTTTTGGTTAACATTATTTTTGTATACTTTCTTAATTGCTACGTCTATATTTTGAATCATTTGATTTCTTTTTGTTCAAGTGTTTGTTATATCTTGAACTTTAAAATGACATTTCACTTTGAAAAAAGAAATCTCATATTAACACAAAGGACTTCTCTTATTATCACCCAAGTGAAGCATGTGCTTTTACATTTGCTACTGTGGACAAAGAAGTGGAATGGGCATTAACAATTTATTGCGTAGGAGTCAAGTCTATAAATCAAGATGGCATGAGTAACATTGCAACTAACATCATCAAATAAACCTCAGTTGTGTATGTAAGAAATACACTTTTAGAAATTGAGGTAATATAGAAATAGTAAGATGAAATGAATATTTATGCAAAGAACATGCTATTAGATCAAAATATAATGAAAATATCGATGCATGCTCATAATACAATTGTCTATTTTGCTAGGGATTAGAAGCAATAGATGGTGTTCTACCTAAATATGCATAAGCTTGAAGACGTCTATTAGAAATTCCAAGCCTTCCAAAAGTACTGATCGGATTCAAGGAAGCCCTGGCAATCCATTCCTATCAATCACTCGTCATGTTCAAACAATTTCCTTTTGAGTATTGTCATGCCAAATTGGTTCAGCCAGGACAGCTAGAGCTTCCATATCTTTTCTTGTACCTTCACTTTCAGAGGGTTAAATCCAAAGATGGTTGCGCAATCTCTTCACGATCCAGTGATTTACAAGCAAATTGAGCAAACCGTGCTCCTACCTCAGCGTCGTTTTTTATGAAGTGTTCCTCCTTTCATGTTCACCATAGCTAGAAAAGAAAAAAAAAACGTGTGGCTTGATCTTGATCGACCATTACAGCCCTTGAACCCTGTAAACCGATCCTTTGATGATGATGATTGTGACAGAAAAGTACACAAAACTTGAAAAAGATCTATTACAGAAGTCATAAAACCACACATGATGTTATAATCATAGGAAATGGATAACATAAGTTCAAATTCACCACCTCTATTTTTACACAATCTTTCACATATCAACCGGAGGCATGCTTCTGATATGCCGTCACCACCATAGAGAATCAACATATGGTTCACTCTCCCACTTCTTCAGATCTCAAAACAAAAATGAAAAGTTAAAGAAAACCAACATGCTGTCCCCTTCTTTCAAAAAGAAAAAAAGAAAAAAAGAAACAAAACATAATAATTAAAGCGAAAAGGAAAAAGATATTCAACTTTCAATAGCATGAACCTCAACCATCACAATCATGAGCACTACCATCACCATAGGCATCAGTGGTGGCCATCGTAGACACATGCGCTGCACTCATCATAGCAACAGCCATGCCGCCATCGGCACCACCAGCATTGGCAGCATCTTAGTGGTTGGCATCATGATCACCAGGAGCTGTAGAAGCATGTCCTTGGTGTTTGCCTCCTTTCCGAGGTTTATCATCAGGGGTTCTTTGTCGGGAGGAACTCTCTGAGTCTCCGTGTATGCTTTCTTTGTGCCTGCAACTTGGGATGCAGAAACATATGCTTTTGCCCTTCATAGCTGGATCCTTAGCAGAACCTCAATTCAGACTCGTTTCTCATGTCTTTGTGCTATATAACGAGCACTTTAAAAGGTTTCAAAACTTCAATCATTAATATGATTGCTTGGTTAATAAGTATAGTTGGCATTTTAAAAAAAAAAAGAATTTGTTGAAAAATACCAAAAACATAAGCTTTTCTACGTTTTTATCTTTTACCTTATTCAGGACAGTCATTTCCACCAACATTGACATGCCGGCCAGCAATAATATTGATTCCTTAAAAGATTGGAGACCCTAGAGAGCTTTTAGGTTTAATCTCACTAAAAACAACTTTAGCATACAACTAGAGGATGTTCTTTTTGGTCTTTTTCTTTTCTTTTTTCTTTTCCCTCCCATCAAATGATCATGTTGCTTCTGTACATATTTTCACTTTTTACTTTTGAAGTCCTCTTTTCTTGTAAGGGTTTGGTAAAATTTACCCTTCAGATCTACCCACTTCGAACCACCATTGTACCACCCAACTAGAACGCTTCATATTAACAATGTTAAGCCAATAAGTATAACTAATTTTCATCTATATCAAAAAGACAATTATTATACAAATTTCTTGATTGAATTACTTCATCATCAAAATTAATTTCTAATGACAATGATATTAGAATTTATTCATGTGTTTATGTTCTATGAAATAAAGATAAACTAAATCTCATTTCCAGTCATCGGAATACACTTATGCAAAATAAGAAACCAATTGTTAATTATTGCTCCTTGGCATACTCTTTTTCAATTTAACAGGGTTATGTCAATTATTGCTATTACTAGCTTCCATTTTTTTAGATTTTCTCAAAAATACATATATTCGAATCTATGACGGATGGGACTGTCGGTCAAGGTTTGGCTCAGAAAACACCACTAAGCTAGCAAGGGGGACGGGGATTCGAACCCATGACTAGTCAGACTGTTGGTCAGGGTTCTTTAGATTCAAACCCACTTTTCTTTAGATTCACACTGCATTTATTGTGAACGGAATGAGTTTGCGGCTGACTTTGGATTAATATGTGGAGATGAAATAAAAAGTGTCCAGAAAATTCAGTGGAGACCTTGGAGTGCACAAATGTGGAATTCACATACCATGTCGTAAATTTAATACAATAAATGAATTTTAATGTTGTTCATTTTAATATTACTACAAAACAGATGATAATGTGTCTTAAGATGATATTACTACAGGTCCTCATTCTCCATGTATTACTGTCCCTAAAGATAACGTTTTTACTCGCAAGTTGAGGTAATAATACTTTACATAAGGTCTCCTTGATAATATCATGTCTCTAATGATTTTACATCTATTTTAATCGGCAACAAATATTCAATCAAATTATTATATTGCTAATATTTTAGAATTTGAAACAGGCAGATTTCTTATACTGTGTAACAAATGTGTTCTAAATGTGCATATAGTTTAGATGGAGACAAAGAATTAAAAAAAAGGTTGTCCGGCTCGTTTTGGTGGGCTTCTTGCTGAGAAAATAGAGTCTTCGCTTTATGACTCACCAATGGAGAAACCGTACGGGATCTTTGCATTTAGCGGGTATATGTGCGTTGGAGGATGGATGATGAAGCAAATCCGGTGATGGAAACAAGTGAATTACAGCCTTCAAAAAGCGACGGTTCTGCATCCAAATCAAAGCTCTCCGTTTTTAAAGTGTGTCTAAAGTCTGTAAGATTTTCATTTTCATAGCAATGCGAGTTTATTACTGGTTTTATCATAATACTGCTAACCCTAGACATTGGGGATTTAGTGAAGATTTGGGATTTCCTCTGCATATCTCAAAATGAAGTTATATTTCTCTACAATCCAAGGGATTACTGATGTATTACATTGTGTAATTTGAGAACTGATTTTAAAAGGGTGCCTTTTAGTGATTTGCTGGGGAAGGTGAAGTCAGGCTAATGAGATTGGCCAGAATGGCGTAAAAAAATTCCCGTTGTGTCATTATTCTCTTTTGAAGCACTATTTTCAGATTGATTAATATTTCTTTACATTCTTGATTACACTTTTGTTACCCCTGTTTATTTGATTATCTATCAAGCTAAGGTTAAGTGATTAATAGAAATCTGCATATATCATAGAACTTGATTGGATAAATTATTTGGTTTGTGCTTTAATTTTTAATACACCAAAGATCTTCATTAGAATTAAATGACAGACACCCACTTAGCTCTTAACATAATTCTGCTACCAATAACAATGTTGGAATTTTGGAATGCGAAAGGCTTCATTTTCGAAGTCTTTTTTTTTTTTTTTCTGTCTGCTTCTGGAAATGCTCATCTCTTTTTGTTACTTTGGTTTGAAACCAAAACGACAAGTTGATAACAAATGTTGCTTCCTGTGTAGGTGGAAGAATTAAGGAGCAAGGACTTGGAGCCATATGCGTATAAATGGGAAAGGAGTCACACTGCTACTATCAGCCGCAGGACATGTATAAGCACCTGGCGAATGGTGAGGAGTCCAATGATCCGATCGGTCATGTCTTCATAGCGGGAAGAATTGTGGCTCGCAGAGAATTTGGGAAGCTTGCCTTTCTGATGCCACGTGATGATTCCAGGACAATTCAGGTTTTGAATTACTTTACTTTGTGGTCTATTATAAAATCTTTACTTTACGTGCTTATTATATTTTATCTAAGCCATGGCGATGCTTAATTTGGAGTCTCTGTTAGAGCTGTTGTCAAAAGTCTGTCCAGAGGGTTCTTATATGTCAAGTGGTTCATTTCACTGTCCAATTGAGTGTAGAAAGTGAGGGTTCCTAGTAATGTCATGTATCTTAAACAAAGCAGGCAACCTATCGGAAAGACATTTACTGTAGTAAATACTATATGTAAACCTTGGACTATTTTTCTTCTATCGTTTGATTGTCCAATAGGGCATTCTCTCTTAACTTGATTGAAGAGGTAATGATCTTATGCAGCTAACTGGCAACGCATTTTTTCTGGCTATTTGAAATTGTCTTCTCCCTTTAAAGATTATACTTTTTCTTCAGTTTATTACATTATATCTTCTAGCATTATCGGTGTTAAGTAATAGTTTCAGTGTATTCCACCATAAGTGTACCAAGGCACTTAATGAAGTAATGAAAATTTTGCTATTAGCTTACTGTGAGAAGGAGTGGCTTGTCGTAGATCACTTGACCAATTAAAGACCCTTGTTGATATTGGTGACATGCCTGTTGCAGGTGGTTCAATTAAGCGGACAGAGAAGGTATCCCTTGCTTGATTCCTTTGTATGCATTTTTATTTTTTGATTTCTTTTTCCTGGATCGTAGCATGGTTCAATCAGATTTCCTTTAACCTTTTTACCCTGTTTGAGTGCTGATAATAGTTGAAATACGTAGAAACATATTTATATATATATATATTAATTTAGATGATTACTTCTAGATCACTTAGATTGGTTTTGATAGCCATTGAGAAGACGCTCAGATCGGTTAGAACAAAAGACTACATGTCATGCATAAAAGAATTTAGAAGTGAGAGAAGGGATGCATGGATCATTTCCCCAGGCTCAAATATCTTGTTCTGCTTTCTCTGGCAAAGGTGCTTTGTTAGACTGTAGAAACTCTAGAAGTGATATTCTCTATTGTTTCCTTTTTTACTTTATGTTTGACTAGAGTCCTCGTATACTGGTTATGTATTGAGGATGTGGCATCTTTCAGTCTATCCTTGATATGCCCCCAGAAATAATGGATGTTAGGGTTTGGAGATCACACTTCCTTTAGTGATTATAGTCATTGTTTGGCTTGCATAAACACCTCAACAATTCCACTGTTACCTGATTGGTTCTGGACATCCAACATGTTCCGTTGCTTATTAAGTTTTTCTAAATCTCTTTGGTCCTAGCAAAGCAAAGTCCCTTTCATTATTGATATTTATTATGAACCTTGATCCAAATAATTTTGAATTAATTATTTTTCTTCCTTGGTTTATATTCAGGAGAACTTTCTATTTATGTGAATTTATTTGTCATCTTAACTAAATCTCTACTCTCATTGCCGGATGAGTATCATGGTCTTACTGATGTGGATAAGTGCTATTGCCAGAGGTGAATTACTGTTAATGTTGTGCTTGTGCTTGCACATGTCTGCATTTTTGTGTACTGCAAGTGTGAAATTTTTCTACAAAGGAACTGGGCTTGAAATGGTTTCAAATATGTCTACTAATTTAGGCAATCATATATGAAGAATGTGTGAAACATTCAGTGAGTTAGCGGATTTGTGATTTTTCTAGTTCATGCTAATCAAAATTCTGAGTAAATCTTGAGTGCGTATTTTATAATAAATTGTTGTGGATTTTGTCAAATACAAACGATCAATATCAAGTGTTGAGCACTACTAGTCTTATGCAGTGAAGTGTTTATCTTCACATGTCTTAGCTTTTTATGTCTCTGAGTTGCTAAATTACTCTTGCAATTAGTTGTGTTGGTTTGTCGATGTGACAACAGATAATATTGTTGAAGTCCTTAAATCACTTTTGGCAATCAAACACCTTATATATGTATCCAACTTCAGTTTTTTACTTTCAAGGGTCATACATGTTTCCTTCTCAACGGTTGATTCTGTTTTTAGGTGCCATTAAATCTGGCTGCCAGCAAATTGGTTTAACAATGTTACCCGACTATATCTGTATGGCAACTTTTCAACTTTTACGTATGTAGATATGATTGCAAATCCTGAAGTGGCTGATGTATTCTGGAAAAGAGCACGGTAGGTTATTCCCTGCCCCCCCTTTCCGACAGGTAGAAAATGGCCTCCAGGAGCATTCAAGTTTTCATTATATTTTCTTGATAAATAATTATTTATAATTTGACTGTAAGACTGACAGCTTTATGATACATCTGGACATATGCTTCATGCTACCATTTGCATATCCCTTGATATTTTTCATGGAAGCACCTGTAGGATGAGATTTTTCCCTCTAAAAGTACTTGTCAAACATCTTATTCCAATGTTAAGTTATTATTGAATTAAGAATTTGATTCACTGAAACTAACAATGTTATATGACATCAAGTGACATCATAAAAGTGCATTTGAGAAGCACTTAATAGTAGTGACTTTCTAATGCTATTTTGGTCTTTGCTTCTTGGGTGTTTTGGATGTGACTGTTATATGATTATCATTTTCTACAAATGCTGTGAAAATTTGAATAATGAAACCTATAGTAAACACCTAAAAAGCAAAGCTCTCTGTTTCTAAAGTGTGTTTAAAGTCTGTAAGATTTTCATTTTCATAGCAGTATGAGTTTATTATAGTTTTGATAAATAATACTGCTAACCTAGACATTGGCGTTTCAGTGAAGATTAGGGATTTTCTCTGCATTCCTCAAAATTGATTCTATCTCTGTATTATTAGATAAGATTGAGGTTATTGGGGAAATGTTCTATGCTAGTTGTTTACGTTATAGGGATTGAAGTTTTATTTCTCTGTCATCCAAGGAGTTAACGAGATTCTGATATATTACATTGTGTAATCTGAGAATTGATTTTAAAATGGTACCCTTTACTGATTTGCTAAAGGAGGAAAAGTAAGGCCAATTGAGATTGGCCAGAGTCACGTAAAATAAATTCCTGTTGCCTGATTATTCCCTTTTAAACCTCTATTTTCAGATTGATTAATATTTCTTTACATTCTCGATTATAGTTTGATTAACCTTGTTTATTTGATTATTCGTCAAGCTAAGTTCACGTGGTTAATCCATATCTGCATATGTCATAAAACCTGATTGGATAAATTATTTTCTTCAGATTATTTCGTAATATCTCCTGTTACATTGTTGATGTTAAGTAATATCTCCATTATATTCCACAAGTGTACTAAGGCACTTAATGAAGTAATGAAAATTTTGCTATCAGCTTTATTGTGAGAAGGAGAGGCTCTTCGATGATCAATTTGACCAGTTAAAGGCCCTTTTTGATATTGGTGCAAGTGGTTCAATTAAGCAGACAGAGAAGGGTATGTCTTGCTTGATTCCTTAGCATGCATTTTTATATTTTGCATCAGATTTCCTTTAAGCTTTTCTAGGGCCAGTCAGAGTACAAAAAATTTCTTGGTCCTAGCGAAGCCCCTTTCATTGTTGAAATTTATTGTGGACTTTGATTAATCATTTTTCTTCCTTGGTTTATGTTCAGGAGAACTTTCTGTTTGTAGGAATTCATTTGCCATCTTAACTAAACCTCTACTACCATTGCCGGACAAATATGATGGTCTAACTGATGTTGATAAGCGCTGCCAGCAGAGGTGAGAAGCACTTAATAGTGGTGACTTTCTAATGCATGAAGCAGATCAGACTACCAAAGCATGATGAACATGGCGGTACCATCAATAGAACAAGCGTTGTGAAGTGATGCGTACACATTAATGACAGGCGTGCCTACCCTGCAGCCTGTAAGAATAATGACAACAACTGTCTCTGGCGAAAATTCAACACATGTGGACCTCAAAGTGGTTGCTCTATTGATTCGAGAACGTCTTTCATGGCCCATGTGGGCAGTTGAGGATAATGGCATCCGTACTCCGCACAATTAGGCAAGCGCGTTGATTGAAGAGACAAGAAGCCTGTTTTTTGTCTCCCTCATTCTGAACTCCGCGCTCTCTCCTTAGCCCCTTCTCTGATCCATACGCCTGCTATGGCTGCTCAGTCCCTTTCATCTCTTTACGAAACTGGTTGGGCTTACGATGTCTTCCTAAGTTTCAGAGGTGAAAACTATAACTTCACTGATCATGTCTACAACGCTTTGGTTCAAGTTGGTATTTATCCTTTCCGAGACGACGAAGAGCTTCCAAAAGGAAAGATCATCTCTACCGAACTGTGCAAGGCGATTCGTGGATCAAGGATTTTAATCGTGGTTTTCTCCCAAGGCTATGCTTCTTCCACGTGGTGCCTTGGTGAACTTGCGGAGATCGTGGACTGCTGTAGGGAAAACGACCATCACATTCTTCTCCTGATATTTTATCATATTAAACCTTCAGATGTCCGAAAACAGACTGGGACTTTTGCAAAAGCATTTGATGAGTATAAAAAGCAGTTTCAGACAAATATGGCGCAGGTGGAAAGGTGGAGAGAAGCTCTAAGTGAAGCTGGGAGCTGTTCTGGTTGGGATGTTGCAGATGGGTAATCTTATACTACCTTGTTTCGTACTTTTTCATGCCTTTTTTAATATCTTTTGCTTTATCATAGAGACGAAAATTTATTACATACACATAAACCATAAGTTGACTAATAGTTTTCTCCTTCATGTTCAGTCGCTTTTGGGTTTAAGTAAGTTGATATTTTCTTGTTACATTATTTCCACCCCCACCATGATGGACAGATCATGCCAAAGAAAAGAGATATTGGTTCTAGAATTCTTAGGATTAGAATTGCCTTTCTAATCAAATGTCAAACCTTGAAGGAAATTATGTTGTGGCCATACTTTCGTTAAAACATTTAATTTGTGGATTTATCTCTAAAATAAAATAAAAAGATCGTTCATAGCATACCAATGAATTTTTTTAAAAAAAGTATCTGGAAATATATGTTAATGATGTACATTCTGAATTTGATATAACTTGGTTGCTTGCTATGATTTAAGAGTTTCAAATGCTAGAGATGATAATGTCCTTTAGGCATAAACGAATTTCTATCTTTTTCAATTTTTTTCTTTGTTTTTATCTTATTGTTTTATATTCTTATTGGATGATCAGATATGAAGGAGAGTTCATCAAGAAGATTGTTGATCATGTTTTGGGTCACTTCCTTGTTCACCTTCATGTCATTGAACATCCAGTAGGAATAGATTATTGCATTGAACGTGTGAAAGCTTTATTAAATCTTGAAACAAATGGCATTTGCATTGTTGGCATCTATGGTATGGGTGGCATTGGTAAAACTACCATAGCAAAAGCTGTTTATAATCAAATATGTCTCAAATTTGAAGGAAATTGTTGTCTTTTAGACATTCAAGAAAATTCAAAAGCTGCTGGTGGTTTAGTTAAATTACAAAAAACAAATTCTCTATGACATCTTGAAAAAAGACTTTAGGATTGATTAGGTTGATGAGAGAATTGAATTGATCAGGCAAAGGCTTAACAAAAAGAAAATTTTTGTTGTTCTCGATGATGTGGTTGAATTGAACCAAGTAAACAAGTTGCTTGGAAACTTGAGATGGTTTAACTTGGGAAGTAGAGTTATTATCACTACTAGAAATGAACATTTACTAAATCAATTAGATGTAGATGGAAAATATATGATCTCACCCTTGAATGACTCACAATCCCTTAAACTCTTCTGTTGGCATGCCTTTAAGATGACCCATCCTCAAAAAGATTTCCAAGAGCTTTCACATAGTGCAGTGAATTATGTTGAAGGACTTCCATTGGCTCTTAAAGTTTTAGGCTGCTTTTTGAAAGGAAAGAATTATGGTGTTTGGGAAAGTGAATTGGAAAAGTTGCAAAGACAACCAAATGAAAAAGTTCAAAAGTATTAAGAGTAAGCTATGATTCATTGGATAATTATGTGAAGGAGATATTTCTTGATATTGCATGTTTCTTTGTTGGTGTAAAAGAAGATTATGCAATTAAAATACTTGAAGGTTGTGATCTCTTTCCAAAGAGTGGTATGGAAACTCTTATTCAAAGATCTCTCATAACAATTAATAAACATGACTTATGGATGCATACTCTAATTCGAGATATGGGAAGAGAAGTTGTTTGTGAAGAGGCATGCAACATTTTAGAAAATTATAGTAAGTTATGGATTTATGAAGATGTCTTGAATGTTTTAAACAAATCTATGGTAAGAGATTCCTACATTTATCTTTTTCCTAATTATGCTTCCTAGGGAATATTAGATGACAACATATTCACAATTGTATTTTAAGTCAACAATTAATACTTAATAACTTTAAAAGTGCTATTTCAATTCAATGGAGTTTGTATTTTACAAAACTTGAATATGAGAATTTCTCATCTAGTTGTCTCTTTTGTAAGGTTCACAACACATGAAAGGTATAAGCTTGAATTCACTTGGATTAGAAGATGTACATTTGAAAATAAAAGCAGTTGCAAATATGAAGAATTTAAGATTACTTCAAATTAGTATGGTTCATCTCACAGGAAACTTCAAATTTCTATCCCAAGAATTGAGATGTTTTTGGTGGCATAAGTGCCTATGGAAATTTCTACCACAAGATTTTTATCTAGAGAAGCTTGTTGTTCTTGACCTCCAAGAAAGCAAACTTGTACAAGTCTAGAAGGGTTATAAAGTATAAAATTCTTGCAATACTTTTTATTTTTCTATAGATGTTTTGTGTATAATGCAAAAGGAATTCTTATCTTTTTTTTTTCCTTTGATTTTCTTTTCTATAGGTACTCAACAAGTTAAAAGTCCTTAATCTCTGAAACTCCAAAAATCTCACCAAGACACCAAACTTCTATGGAGTCTTGCATTTGGAGATACTAATACTTGAAGGTTGCACCAGTTTGGTTAAGATTCATGAGTCAATTGGATATTTGAAATAACTTGTTGAGCTAAATTTGAGTAGATGCATAAGCCTTAAAAATCTTCCAAACTTTATTGGTAACTTAAAATCTCTTAGAACTCTTGACATGTATGGTTACTTAACAAATTATAAGTTATCAGAACAAGTGGGGAATGTAATGGCTTTGGCAAAGTTCCATGGAAATGAAACTACTACTAAGCGAAGATTATCCTTTTTGGATCTCTCAAATTCTTGGATGTCATGTTTGCCATGGTATATATCACCCAAAAACCCAGTTGGTATAAATTCAAGGCTAGCTTCCATTTTCGGATTTCATTACTTAGAGAGGTTAAATCTCAGTTATTGTAATTTGTTTGAAGATAACTTCCCCATTGATTTGAAATGTTTATCCTCACTCACAATGTTGAACTTATCTGGAAATAATTTTTATAATACACCTCGTGGGATTAGATGCCTTCCTAAACTATTAACATTGCGCTTAAATGATTGTTGGAATCTTCATTCAATTTTGGAAGTCCCAACAAGTTTATGGATCATAAGTGCATCTTCGACTCTATGGAGATCATTCTCAAATTTCTTCAACATGGAACATTCACCTATGTTTTGTGAATGCGAATCCCAGGATCATTTACAAAGGTTGATATCATCACCTCTCATTTTTGTTTATTATCCTATTTTCCAGGTTTGCCTCTCTTTCTCTATCTGGTTATCTATCAATATATCTATATTTATCTATCTATCTATTTTTTCAATAACATCAATTTTTTTATTTTAATATAGGGGCTACCCTGCAAGAATGTTGAGTTTCCAATCATTTTTCTCCAAAATACAGAGATTCCAGATTTGTTCAGCCAACAGGCAATCGGTTCTTTAATATCCTTCCGGGTACCTCCACTTTCAGAGGGTCGAATTGACGAGATTATAATTTGTGCCTCCTATCGACCGCTGCCCTCTGTTCCAAATTGGGGTACAAGTGACAGTCCCATTGTGGCAATCTCATTTTACAGTAAAACTTGGGGCTGGAATCGATCTCTTCAGACAAAAGTCCCTATACATTTTGCTGCAACTTCTTGTCATATATACCGTGTCCCAGTTGACTTCCATGATTGTAGGTCCCGATACTATGCTCTGCCAGAATGCTGCTACTTTTCTTTAGATTCGCACCGCATTTATCGCACATGCAATTCATGGAACTTTGGAAGTAGTTCTGAAATTGGAGATGAAACGGGGAGTTCTGTACTTGGAGATGAGGGGGCTTTTGAATGTGGAGATGAATTGGAAGTGTCCATTAAATTCCGTGGAGACTTTGAAGTGCACAAATGTGGAATTCACCTACCACTTCGTAAGTTTAATATGATAAATGGTTTTGAAAATGTGTTAATTTGTGATTGATATTATTAGAGATGATAATATCTTCTCAAATGATACTACTACCACTGATAATGTCTTGAGGTGATGTTGCCACAGGTTTTCTTCATCCATCTCCAGAGATAATGCATTTACACGTAAGGCACAGTTGGTGAAGTCAAATAGGTGATTACACTTTACATAAAATCTCTTTGATAATAATAATATTTTTGATGATTATTATATTATTGATATTTTGGAAATTGAAACAAACAGACTTTATATACGATGCCGCCAATGTGTTTCAAATGTACAGAAGGTTGTCCAGCAAGTGGGACCAAACTGTCTCTTTTGACAAAATTAAAGGCTTCCCTTTATTTTATGACTCACCAAGCTGCCCCGTCAGTTGGCGAAGCAGCCTCAACACAACACGGCGATCTCATCTATGTCCGATGCAATCTTTCAAGAAGAGGAAAGCCTTCATTCTCTCCCGGAAAAGCCACTACCTCTCGATGTCCTCTCTGTCCAGGTGCTACATAGACGGAGCTACAGAACGAGGTCTTTGCATTTAATGAGTATATGTCCGTTGGGGGATGGATGATGAAGGCAAGAAAAATCTAGCACTCAAAGAAGCGAAGGTTCTGCATGCCAATCAAAGCTCCTTAACCCGAGGACATTGGGGTTTTGGTGAAGATTAGGGATTTTCTCTGCATACCTCAAAATTGATTCTATCTCTATATTATTTGATAGGATTGAGGTTATTAGGAAAATATATATTCTGTGCTGGTTGTTTACATCTTACGGATTGAAGTTGTATTTCTCTGTTATTCAAGGGATTAACGAGATTCTGATGTATTACATTGTGTAATCTGAGAATTGATTTTAAAAAGATACACTTTAGTGATTTGCTAAAGGAGGTGAAGTAAGGCTAAGTGATATTGGCCAGAATCACGTAAAAATTTCCTGTTGTGTGATTATTCCCTTTTGAAGCTCTATTTTCGGATTGATTAATATGTCTTTACATTCTTGATTATAATTTGATTACCCTAGTTTATTTGATTATTCATCAGGCCAAGATTATGTGGTTAATTCAAATCTGCATATATGATAAAACCTGATTGGTGCTGTATATTCCAACCTAAGTGTACCAAGGCACTTAATGAAGTAATGAAAATTGTGCTCTCAGCTTTCCTGTGAGGAGGCTTGTCGATGATCAATTTGACCATTTAAAGGCCCTTTGTGATATTGTTGCAAGCGGTTCAATTAAGCGGACAGAGAAGGGCATGTCTTGCTTGATTTCTTAGCATGCATTTTTTATTTTTTGAAGCACATTTCCTTTAAGCTTACCCTGTTCTATTGCTGATAATAGTTGATATACAATGAAACATATTTATATATAAATTAAGATGATTACTTGTTGATCATTTAGACTGGTTTTGATGGCCTCTTAGAAGATGGTTAGATCCCTAAGAACAAAAGACTACATGACATGCATAAAAGAATTCAGAATTCAGAATTCAAAATTCAGGGAGGTGATGCATGGGTCATTTCCTCAAGCTCAGCTTTCTTGCTTTTCTTTCTCTAGCATAGTTGCTTTGTTTGATTGTAGAAACCGTAGAAGTGATATACTCTCTTATTTCCTTTTTTCTTTAAATTTTTTACTACGGTTGTATACTGCTTATGTGTTAAGGATGTGGCATCTTTCAATCTTTCTTTAATATGCCGCTGGAAAAAATTGATGTTAGGGTTTGGAGATCACACTTTAGTGATTATAGTCATTGTTTGGCTTGCATAGACACCTCAGCAACTCCACTGTGACCTGATTGGTTTGGACAAGATGATCTTTTACCTATTAAGTTTTTCTAAGGCCAATCAGGGTAAAAAAACTTTCTTTGGTCCTATCAAAGCCTCTTTTATTGTTGATATTTATTGTGAATCTTGATCCAAATAATTTTGAATTAATTATTTTTCTTGCTTGGTTCAGGAGAACTTTCTGCTTGTGTGAATTCAGTTGCCATCTTATTTAAACCTCTACTACCATTGCTGGACAAATATCAAGGTCTAACTGATGTGGATTAGCACTACCGCAAAAGATGACTTACTGTTAATGCTGTGGTTGTGCATGCACGTGTGCATTTTTGTGTAATGCAAGTGTGAAATTCTTTCTACAAAGGAACTAGGCTTGAAGTGATTTCAAAATATGTCTGCTACTTTAGGCAATCGCATATGAAGGATGTCTGAAATATTCAGTGAGTTATTGTGACTTTTCTAGTTGTACCAAGGCCTCTGGTTTTAGCGTGTGGTGTGCCGGTCGAGCTAATCAAAATTCTGAGTAAATCCTGAACGTACATTTCATAATAAATTGTTGTGGATTTTATCAAATACGAACTACCAATTTCAAGTGTGTTCACTACTAGCCTTATGTAGTAAGCGTTTATCTTCACGTCTTGGCTTTTTATGTCCCTTTAAGTTACTAAATCACTCTTGCAATTAGTTGTATTGGTTTGTCCATATAACAACAGAATATATTGCTGAAGTCCTTAAATTCACTTTTGGCAATGGAACACCTTATATATGTATCCGACTTCAATTTTTACTTACAAGGGTCACACATGTTTCCTTCTCAACAGCTGATTCCACATTTAGGTGCTAGTTAATCTGGCACCTGGACTGTATCTGTTTGTTACCTTTTCAATTTTTAGGTATGTAGATATGATTGCAAATCCTGAAGTGGCTGACACATTCAGGGAAAGAGCAAACGTAGGTTATTTTCTTGTCTTCCCTTTCCGAAAGTTAGAAGAAGGCCTCCAGGAGCATTCAAGTTTTCATTATATTTTCTTAATAAATAATTCTTTATAATTTGACTGAAAGGCTGCGAGCTTTGTGATACTTCCGGACATATGGCTCATGCTACTATTTGCATATCCGTTGATACTTTTCATTGAACCATCAGTAGGATGATTTTTTTCCCTCGAAAAGTACTTGTCCAACATCTTAAGTTAGGATATCATTTAAGAATTTGATTCACTGAAATAAACAATTTTATTATGACATCAAGCAACATCATAAAGTGTGTTCTGTGGGCAGCACTTAAATGTGGTGACTTTCCAATGCACGATGAACATGGCAGAGGAAATTGTTCGTCGATTTGCTCTTGCAGTTCATGAGAAGCTTAACATTGACTGCCAGGTAAATTATTTCTCACTTTTGGTTCAGTGGTATATACCGAGTACCTGCTCTTTGGTGAAATCTACTCCCGTTGGTTCGTTTCCTAGTAAATGAAATCAAAAGCAGCCAGTCGATAAAACTTAAACGAGATACCAACTTTTTCTCATTTCAATTCTGTTTTTTAAGATTGGCTGATATTCTTTTTCCCCAAGCTTTAATGATCTGGGGTACTGTTTTCAAGGCATTGTCAGTGTTGAAAATTTGTCTCAATTTAGGCATATGCCTCTTGCCCTAGTTATGAGTAAACTTTCAACAAGTGCTTTGTCATAGAATAGAGTTATCAGTTTCTCATATATGATAATTTGGTAGTTTTTAGGCAGCAAAATGTTATGTTGTGATCAACTCTGGTTGCTTCTTAGTTTTCACATGTGAGCATGCTGCTGATTGCTTCACATGCTTGGAATTGCTGTGGAAGCAACCAATGCACAATGACGCCCCTTTGCTCGCATAATCTGGTGACCACTCTTTTGATTTGTTAAAGCTATTGTAATATCAATATTAATTAAGGGTGTGGAGATATGTCTTAAGCGAACTTGGAGGACGGAAACAATGCACAATCTTGTAAAAGAAGCCGTTTTTGTTATGTACGTGTTCCTCCTCATTGGTAACTTAGTACCCAACCCTCCTAACATAATTCTGCTAACCACAATAATGCTGACCAAATGGTATTTGTAAGTCTTTCTTTTGAAATTATGCATGGAAAGTCAATCTAGATATTGTTCTTATCCGGGTTCTTGCTTTTCTTCTTTTCCTCTTTCCCCTTTCTCGCCTTTTCCCTCGTTCTTCCTTTTGTTTATTTATTTATTATTTTAATATTTTTACTTTCTTCCCTGCTACATCTATATTATGAATCATTTGATTGTTTTTTGCTTGAATGTTTATTCTATCTTTAGCTTTGAAATGGAATTTTACTCTAGAAAAAGAAATCCCATGTTACTATAAAGGATTTCTCTTATTATCACCAAGGTGAACCATCCATCTTTATATTTCTTACCATGGATTGAGGAGTATAATGGGCATTAACAATTTATTGCACAAGAGTCAAGCCAATAAATCAAGATGGCAGGAGTAACATTGCAGCTAAAGCTCCAGTGCATTTGTAAGAAATAAACATTCAAGGGTACCATTCGGATGCAGGGAAGCCCTAGCAATCCGTTCCTATCAATCATTCGTCATGTTCAATTTTTACACAGTTTCCCTCTTGAGTATTGTAATGCCAAATTGGTTCAGCGAGAATTGAATCTTCAATATCTTTTCTTGTACTATCACTTTCAAAAGGGTTAAATCAATGAGTGATTGCATATTCTTTTTATAATCCAGTGATTCATAAGCAAATTGAGCATACCATCTTCCTACCTCAATGGCTATTTTCTACCCCCATCATTAACGTATAATTTTATGACACCAAATAAAATATTGCTCAATGAATTATGGGTTCTCTACTTATTTTTGTCATATCTGAAAGCATATGAATATTCAACTAGATGAAAGAAGTATAGCCACTGTAATCGGTTGTTGAATGAAAATTCAAGTTTTGTGTCTCTTACCATAGCCAAGAAGAAAAAGAAACTTGTGGATTGAACTTGATCGACCATCCTTTGACGATAATGATTGTTACGGAAAAGTACGCTAAACTTGAGAAAAATTTATTCCAAAACTCACAAAGCTACGCATGATGTTGTAATCGCAAGAAATGCATAATAAAAATTTAAATTCACATTCTCTATTTCTACACAATCCGCCACACATCTAACAAAATCATGCCTACTCTTGTAGCTAATAATTGTGAGTAGATTTGTGAGTCTTTTTTTGGTTTTTCTCTCTCGTTCATTTGCTTTTCCTTTTGTGGTCATCATTTAGGGAATCCATGCAACTTGCAGTGATTGATGGATTAACAAGGATGTTGAGTTAGACTCCGCGACTTGTCGATCATAAAAAGACAAAGACTCCAGACTTTCGTTTTTTTGCATTATGGGTCTCAAAGAACTTTGTCGCAAAATTGATAATGATGGGGAATGGTCGACTAAACGATCACTGGGAGACCGTCCTTCCAGACTGCAGATTTTTGTAAGACTTTGCATGTGACATTAAAATTCTTTTTTCCTCGGGAGAAAAGAAATTGAAAAATTAAAAAATTAAAAAAGAAATAGGCAGGAAGCTACTTCTGTCAGCTTCAAGCCCCAATATTCGATTCCAATGGGTAATGACTTCCTGTACGTGAAGAACACTTGAAACTTCCCTTAGCTTTCTTCCTCCAACTTTTTTCCTCCTCTCTAAATTCACCCTTTGTTGACCGAGTCAAATAAGAACCAACCTTTCATCATGTCATAACTAAAGACCAAAATCTTCACTCACATCATCCTCTTCTTCATGCAGTTCCGAACTCTGCTCGGGGAAGAAAGAAACTACTGAAAGAACTCCAGAGTTGGGATCCCTTAATCTCCAAACAGAATAGGACTTTTCCACCATGAAACTGTTTTTATAATCTTGGTTTGTGTTGCAATTACTTTGCCATAAAGCAGCAACGAAATCCCTTGTAAATGTAAGGCGGAAAAACAAGTTCACTTTTTTAATGCAACAGACAAAAAGGCCTCCCCCATTTCATAAATCCTCATTCCCTGAGCCCTTGCAGAGGCTGTGGTGGACACTGTAGTGCTTTTAATATAATTTAATCTTCTCAAGGACTCCATAAGCATCTAGCTTTATATCATTTTAATTAATTCAACATTAACATCTGTATATTATACATATACAATAAGCATACATTTCTATAAACAATTAATTCTAATTGACAAATTTTAGTTTGTTACATTGATTAAGAGACACTTGTATTTTTCATCTTATTTTTATAAGAATATATGATAGGAAGTCAATACTTCTATTTCATCTTTATTTTTTATGTTACTTATAAATACATTAAAGCATACTTGAACTTAAAAAAGGTTTGAATTTATTTATTTATAAACTTTGGTAAGTTGGATGATCAAATTATCTTGTTGAGAAGTTTGATTAAAAAAAAAAAAAGCTGTTAAATACAAACATATTGTTTTTTGGAGCCTGCCTTATTTATCAATGACGTCTTTATAAAAGCAGACTTTCATTTACTTATTTTTGTTTCCTATAAACAAATAATAATTTCTTCTCACCTGATTCTATGACTTAGTTTGCAAACGGTATAAGCGAAAAGCAGGAAATACATCTCCCCCAGTGAAGAGATGTATGAGTTTCCATCACTGTTCTTTCCCGATCCGTCAATTTCATGTACAAGTGGAACATTGCTCATACTCGTTATCCTGTATATTCTTAAAAATAAAAATCCTCTACCCAATAAAAACGAAAAGCATGTCACCCTGTGGGCCCCCATGGTTGCTTTATTTACCCGAGACTTTGAGATGTTCTTCATGACCCGCTCGCGACGAACTTCACTCTTACATTACATTGTAACAACTTTAAATTAAGGAATGGTGTCGGTGCGCCATCACTGTCATCGACTTGACCGCAAGAGATACTATGCACAACTTTTGCCGCCCGTAGCTAAAACTACGCGACCCTGAAAAGCAACCGCGTTGATTGAAGAGACGATAAGCTCTCTTTTTCTTTTCCCACTCTCGATTACACGCTCCTTGACGCCTGCTCTGATCTTGAAGCCCTTCCATGGCTGCTCAGATCCTTTCATCTCCTTCCAAACCTCGTTGGGATCACGACGTCTTCCTGAGTTTCAGAGGAGACACGCGCAAGAACTTTACTGATCGTCTCTATGAGGCTTTGGTTCTAGTCCGAGTGCCTTGATGAACTTGCAGAGATCGTAGACTCCCGTGGAGCAAATGAACACCACACTCTTCTCCCCATATTTTATCATGTTGACCCCTCAGATGTCCGAAAACAGACCGGGATTTTCGCAGAAGCATTTTTTGAGCATGAAAAGCGGTTTCACACGGATATGGGGAAGGTGGAGAGGTGGAGAAAAGCTCTTGCTAAGGCTGGGAGTCTTTCTGGTTGGGATGTGTCGAGTATTGCAGATGGGTAATTTTATACTGTGCTTGTCTCTTTCTTTTTCGCGCCTTGTTTATAATTATGTTTCTAAGAGATGCGAAAATCTAACACATACCCTTAAAATTTACCTTAAAATTGATTGAGAGAAAGAAAAAAAACTGATTTTTGAGTTCAGTTGCCCGATGTTTTTCTCTTTCACGTCCAGTGACGTTTGAGTTGATATACTGGTTGTTTTCGCGTCCACCCTACCACGATATAAAGATCATGCCACTTGGGAGATCTTGGTTCTAGAATTTTGAGGATTAAAAACTGCCTTTCTAATCAAATGTCTTACCCTTAGAGAGATTATATTATAACCATATTTTCCTTAACAGATTTAATCCCTTAATTTATCCAAGAAATAAAAATAAAAATAAAGATTTAAAAAGATTATTAGTAGAATGATAAAAGAGTTTCAAGTGTTAGAGATGATGATATACTTTGGGCATGGATGGCTCTCTTTTTTCTTAATTTTTTCGTATATAATTTTTAATTTTGTTGTACTATGATGATTAAGTATGAAAGAAAGGTCATTGAGAAGATTGTGGACCAAGTTTTGCGTGAACTAAATCAAGTTCACCTTCATGTTCCAGAACATTTGGTGGAAATGGATTCTAGAGTTGCACAAGTAAAAGCTTTTTTAGCTTTTGAAAAAAGTGACGTTCACATTGTTGGCATCTATGGTATGGGTGGCATTGGAAAAACTACTATAGCAATAGCCATTTATAATCACATATATTTGAATTTTGAAGGAAGCAGCTGTCTATTAGACATTAAAGAAATTTCAAAAGAGGTAGGTGGTTTAGTTAGATTACAAAAAAAACTTCTTCGTGAAATCTTGAAAAAAGATGTGATGATTGATCACACTTATGAAGTAATTGTATTGATAAAGAAAATGCTTAGTGGAAAAAGAGTTCTCATTGTTCTTGATGATGTTGATGACTTGGACCAAGTACATGAATTGCTTGGAGAGTTGAGTTGGTTTGGCTTGGGAAGTAGAATCATTTTCAAAACTAGAGATGAACAATTACTAGCTCAACTACAAGTAGATGAAAAGTATAAGGTCTCACCCTTGGATGAATCAAAGTCCCTCGAACTTTTTAGTTGGCATGCCTTTAAGATGCCAAATCCAACAAAGAGCTTATCGGAGCTTTCAATTAGTGCAGTGAAGTATGTTGAAGGACTTCCATTAGCTCTCAAAGTTTTAGGTTCTTTTTTGAAAAAAAAGGGTCATGGTGAATGGAAAAGTGAATTGGAAAAGTTGCAAAGACAACCACATGACAAAATTCAAAAAGTACTTAGAATAAGTTTTGATTCATTAGATAAATATACAAAGGACCTATTTCTTGATATTGCATGTTTCTTTGTTGGTATGAAAAAAGATTATGCAACCAAAATATTCGATGGGTGTGGTTTCTTTCCTAATAGTGGCATGGAAATTCTTAAACGAAGATCTCTCTTGACAATTGATGCCATGGATAAGTTGTTGATGCACAGTCTAATTCAAGAGATGGGAAAAAATATTGTTCGTGAAAAAGCTACATATGTTCTAAAAAACTATAGCAGATTGTGGTTTCATGAAGATGTCCATAATGTTCTAAGCAAAAATATGGTAAGAAGCTTATACATTTATCTTTTTTCTAAGTAATGCATCCTAGTTTGAATTTGATGATAGTAATATTCATAATTCATGTAAGTCAACAAGTGATACACTCAACTTTTAGTAAGTTATCATCCTAGTTAATGGTAATCTAGTTTTACAAAACTTGCGGATATGCATTACTTATGCAATCTTTTTTTTTTTTTTTTTTCTGGCCAGGGTTTACTAGATGTGGAGGGTCTCAGCTTAAATTCACCTAAGTTAGAAGGAATAAATTTGAAAACTGGAGCATTCACAAATATGAAGAATTTAAGATTGCTACAAATCAATGTTACACATCTCATAGAAAACTTCCAACTTCTATCCAATGAATTAAGATGGCTTTGTTGGCATAACTGTCCATTAAAAATTCTACCACAAGATCTTTATTTAGGAAAGCTTGTTGTTCTTGACCTCCAAGAAAGCAAACTTATACAAGTGTGGACGGGTTATAAGGTATAATATTCTTGCAATACTTTTTATTTATTTATATATATTTAATGTATAACACAAAGGATTTTCATTACTTTTGGTTTTGTTTCTATAGGTACTCAGTGAGCTAAAAGTCCTTAATCTTCGTAACTCCAAAAATCTCACCAAATCTCCAAACTTCTCTGGGGTCCAACATCTAGAGACATTGATACTTAAAGGTTGCACCAAATTGGTTAAAGTTCATGAGTCCATTGGATGTTTAAAAGGCCTTGTTAAGCTAAATTTGAGAGGATGTATAAGCCTTACAAATCTTCCAAGTAGCATTGGTAACTTAGAATCTCTTAAAACTCTTGATATATCTTATTGCTCGAGACTTTTTGAGTGCTCAAAACAAGTGGGGAGTATGATGGCTTTGACAAAGCTCCATGGAAATGAAACCACTATTGAACACAAATTATCCTTTTTGGGTCTTTCAAAAAATCACAAAATTGAATTACCAGAATATCAACAAAAATTCTCAAATTCTTTGGCATCATGTTTGTCATGCTATATATCAACCAAAAGCTCAAGCAGTGTGAGTTCAATGCTAGCTTCCCTTTCTAGGTTCCATTACTTAGAGGAGCTAAATCTCAGTTATTGTGGTTTGTTTGAAGATAACTTTCCTCATGATTTGGAAATTTTATCTTCACTCACAATATTAGACTTATCTGGAAATAATTTTTGTAATACACCTCGTGGCATTAGTCACCTTGATAAACTATTGTTCTTGTCCTTGGATGATTGTAAGACTCTTCAATCAATTTCGGAACTTCCTACAAGTTTATATGTCTTAACTTTAGATGACACTCTACCATTGAGACAATTCTCAAATTCCCTGGACATGACAGATTCACCTTCCCTTTTTTATTGTGAATCCCACAATCAAGTTAATTTGCAAAGGTTGATATCATCACCTCTCATATTTTTTCACAAGAATTCTATCCAGGTCTGTCTCTCTCTGTCTCTCTCTGTCTGTCTGTCTGTCTCTCTCTCTCTCTCTCTCTCTCTCTCTGACGTCAATTTTTTTTTTAATATAGGATGAGCCGTCATGCGAGGGCATTGAATTTCCTATCATTTTTCTCCAGAATACAGAGGTTCCGGATTGGTTCAGCCACCAAGCAGTCGGATCTTTGATATCCTTCCGAGTACCTTCATTTGTGGAGGGTCGAATTGACGAGGTCACTATTTGTGCTTCCTATCGACCCCTGACCTCTACTCCAAATTCTACTTCAAATGATGGTCCCATTGTGGCAATCTCATTTTACAATAAAACTCGTGGGGGGAATCTATCTCTTCATACCAAAGTCCCTCTGCATTTTGCTACAGCTTGTTGTCATATATACCGCATCCCACTTGACCTTATTGGTCGTGGTCCATGCCATTATTCCCTGGAACACAACTACTACTTTTCGTTAGATTCACACCGCATTTATCGCACATATGATCTGGGATCATCTGGTCTGCGGATTGATAGTTTAGATGAAATGGAAGTGTCCATAGAATTTCATGGAGACTTTGAAGTGCACAAATGTGGAATTCATCTACCACTTCGTAAGTTAACTGCAATAAATAGATGTTACACTATGTCAGTTTGTCGATTTTGATATTACTACAAATTACAAGGTCAGCAAACATAATCACTTACAATATAGAGATGATAATATCTTTTAAACTAATGCTACTACAAATGATAATGTGTTCTGAGGTGATTTTGCTACAGGTTCTTTTCCCGCACGATTCACTGTCTTGGAAGATAACGTTGTTATTTATAAAGGGAGGTAAGTCGTGTCGATGGAACAAGACAAAGTATTTGTAAATCCTTTCTTTAAAATTACGCATGGAGAGTCAACATAGATATTGTTCTTTCATGGGTCCTTTGACTTTGTTCTTTTCCTTCCCCCCCCCCCCCCCCCCCCTTCCTCGTTTGTCTTGGAAAGTTGGAATTTTGATATTATTTTTGTAAACTTTCTAGACTGTCACATTTATATTCTGAATCATTTGATTTTTTTTTTGCTTCGATGTTTCATATTTTCTTTTAAACTCTTAAATAATTTCATGAAAAAAGAAATCTCATATTAGTGATTTCCCTTATTATCACCCAGATAAGAGTACGAGCACTCCGACGAGGACGAGGGCGAGGACAATTAGAATGGGCACTAACAGTTTACTGCACAGGAGACAAGCCAATAATTCAAGAGGGCATGAGTAATATCGCAACTAACGGCCTCAACTTGAGCTTAGGTGCGTTTGTAAGACATTCGACATTAATACAAAAACTTTCACTTACTCGTAGCCAGTAGGTACTATGAGCAATTTTCACTTTCATGTTCACCCTTTAACCTCTCAATACCCTTTTTTTCAGCGAATTAGCACTGAGGAATATAATGAAAGATAATTTCAACGGTGACCCCCAAGGTCTGTAGAGTTAAGGGTTTCATTTCTTGGCGATTGAAAGATTTAACAAATTTGGTATAAGTTAAAGAATTTGGATATATCTTTGAGACAATTAGTCATTAGATTTAGCTTCCAAAGGCATTTTATCAAAGGCTGGACTAGATAGATTGGTACCTTCACAGAAAGAAAAAAGAGAATCATACGAATCTGTGAAGGAAATCATCAGAGTAGAGAAAAGTAAACGCAAACTTAAGAAAAATTCATTACAGAACTCATAAAGTTATACATTATGTTGTAGTCATAGAAGATAAAAAGTATAGATTCAAAGTCACATCCTCTCTTACTACTCACTGTATCACACACCAAAAAAATCCTTGCCTTTGATATACTGTCACCAACTTAAAGAATAAACAGTGGCCCACTCTCCCCCTCTTTCCAATCTCAAGAACAAAAAACAAAGCTGAACAAAAGAAAAATGAGGAAGAGGTAAAAGAAACCAATATGTTGTCCCATCTAGAAAACAAAAACACAAAATTGACAATTATTAGAGCAAAAAGGAAAAGTTATATCACTTTCAATAGTATTAACCTCAACCATGGCAACCATGACCGCTAGCATCACCATAGGCATCAGTGGTGACCATCATAGACGTGTGTGCTGCACCCATCCCAAAAGCAGCTATGCCGCCATCGACGCCACCAATTTTGCATCACAGTGGTTGGCAACATGATCACTAGGAGCTGTAGAAGCATGTCCCACTTCACTTCGTGTTTGATGTCACCCAATACTATCTTATGAGAAAATGCTCCTACATTTCTTTAGACTCACCACATTTATTGCAATGAGGTATGTTAGGATTAGTGGAATAATTAGGTTAGAGGGTATAATTGTAATTACAATCAAGAGTCTCTATGTAATTATGGAACAAAAAAATATCTTCTAATTAGAGTAGATTTCATAGTAGTATCTGGTTAGGATTCATATCCTTTTGTGGAAGTAGGTTTTTCTAGTAATGTTTGATTAGGACTCCTTTAAATAGGGGAAGTATAAAGAAACCTAGTGGGCGAGTTAAGAAAGTCCTTATGAGGGGCTAATTGTTGGAGAGGGCTCCTATTGTGAACTCTAATTGATGAAAGAATTTATGAGATACATATTTGAGGAGCGGGAATGTATAAGAGAATCTAATAAGAAGAAACTATAAGGAACTTAGGATATTATGATATTCTGAACCTTTTAAATCTGTTGTGTTTGAATGAGTGTGTTCTTATATTTATGTGTTCAATCTCTATATGGATGATGTGACTTGGTTGAATTTTCCCAATAGGGTAAATAGTGATGATTTTAGAATCATAATTGGAGATGAAATGGAAGTGTCCACAGAATTCTTTGGAAACTTTGAAGTTCATGAATGTGGAATTCACCTACCACTTTGTAAGTTGACTACAATGCATAAATTTTGAAATGTAACAATTTGTCGATTTTGATATTACTACAAATGATAGTTGACAATATTAAAGATGATAACATCATTTAAAATAATGTTGTTACAAATGACAATGTCTCTTAACGTGATATTGTGATATTGTTACAGGTCCTCTTCCTTCATGGATTATTGTCTCTAAAGATGGTATTGTTACTCAAAAAGGTTAACAAGTTGATAAAGTTAGAAGGTAATATTGTTTTTGGTAAGGTCTGTGAACATCATGCTACTACGCATAATTATATCAATCAAAAAGAATTTGTAAGTCCTTTATTTTAAAATTAGACATGAAGAATATATTTGACTTATTTTTCCTCTGTCCTCTCTTCTAGTTGACGTTATTTTTGAGAACTTTCTTGATTGCTACATCTATATTTTGAATCATCTGATTATTTTTTGTTTAAGTGTTTATTTTATCTTGAACTTTGAAATGAGATTTCACTTTGAAAATAGAAATCTCACATTAATGCAAAAGATTTCACTTATTATCACCCAAGCGAAGCATCCATTTTTATATTTGCTACCGTGGACAAAGGAGTGGAATGGGCATTAACGATTTATTGCATAGAAGTCAAGCCAATAATCAAGACGGCATGAGAAACATTGCAGAAAACATAATGAAGTAAACCTCAGGTGTGTTGTAAGAAATACACTTTGAGAAACTAGGGCAATATAGAAATAGTAAGATGAAATGAATATTTATGCAAAGAACATGCTATCAAATCAAAATATAATGAAAATATCAATGCATGCTCATAAAACAATTGTCTATTTTGTTAGGGATTAGAAGCATCTATTGATGGTGTTCTAACTAAATATGCATGAGCTTGAAGATTTATATTAGAAAATCTAGGCCTTCCATAGGTACTGATTGGATGCAAGGGAGCCTTGGCAATCCATTTCTATCAATCACTTGTCATGTTCAATTTTAAACAATTTCTCCTAAGTATTATCTTGCCAAAGTGGTTCAGCTAGGAGCCGTAAAGTTTCTATATCTTTTCTTGTACTTTCACTTTCAAAGGGTTAAATCCAAAGATGGTTGCCCAAATCTCTTTATAATCCAGTGATTCAGAAGCAAATTGGGCAAACCATGCTCCTACCGCAGCGTCATTTTTGATTCTGAGTTCTTCCTTTTGTGTTCACCATAGCTAGAAAAGAAAAAAAATGTGTGGCTTGATCTTGATGGTTGGCAACATGATCACCAGGAGCTGTAGAAGCATGTCCTTGGTGTTTGCCTCCTTTCCGAGGTTTATCATCGGGGGACGGGAGGAAATATCTGGGTCTCTGTGTATGCTTTCTTTGTGCCTGTGACTTGGGATGCAGGAAAATAAGTTTTTGCCCTTCATAGCTAGATCGTTAGCAGAACCTAAATTCAGACTTGTTTCTCATGTCTTTGTGCTATATAACGAGAACTTTAAAAGGTTTTAAAACTTCAATCATTAATATGATCGCTTGGTTAATAAGCATAGTTGGCATAAAATAAAATAAAAATGGTATTTGTTAAAAAAACCAAAAACAAAAGCTGTTCTTCGTTTTATCTTTTACCTTAATCAGGACAGGCTTTTCCACCAAAGGTAACAGGGTGGCTAGCAATAATATTGATAAAGCAGAAGATTCCTTAAAAGATTGAAGAGACCCCAGAGAGCCTTTGGGTTTAAGCTCGCTAAAAGCAACTTTAGCATACAACTAGAGGATGTTTCTTTTTGGTCTTTTCCTTTTCCTTTTCTTTTTTCTTTTCCCTCCCATCAAATGATCGTGTTGCTTCTGTACATATTTGCACTTTTTACTTTTGAGGTCCTCTTTCCTTGGGAGGGTTTGGCAAAATTTACCCTTCAGATCCACCCACTTATAACCACCATTGTACCACCCAAATAGAAGGCTTCTTGTTGGAATATATGGGATCCAACACTTCTGGTTAACATGTTAAGCCAACAAATATAACCAATTTTCATCTATATCAAGAAGACGTTTATTAGACAAGTTTCTTGATAGAATTGCATCATCATCGAAAATAATTTCTAATAACAATGATATCATAATTCATACACGAGTTTATGTTCTATGAAATAAAGATTAACTAAATCCCATTTCCAGTCACTGGAATTTACTTGTGCGAAATAAAAAATCAATTGCTAATTGTTGCTCCTTGGCATACTCATTTTTCAGTTTAATAGGGTTATGTCAATTATTGTTATGGGATTATTTCTTTAAAACAAACATGCCAAGCTAAAATTGAAAACCCTCTATAGATGAATGTTCTTGCTTGACGAACTAATGCAAAATTAACTCCACCAAATTGCTTCCCTGCATTCACCGAACGGTCATAGATCCATCTTGCTTCATTTTGATGAGACTACTTTCAATGTTTCATAGCACTCGTTTATATCTGCAAATTTTAGTGAAAGACATTGCACTCAAAATCAGAATAAATTGACAACATAGAGACAAAGAGAGACAAAGAGATCCTTTTACGCGTACGCAAGACCATTATATGCTTGTGTAACGTGTTGAATTCGCGCCGAGAGCTGCATGACCTCAGCTGACACTGTTTCTGCTCTACTCTGTTCTTTAGCAAGTTGAACCTATGAACACAAAACAAAAAAGGCAAGTAGTTATGTTTCACAAAATAGTATTCACATAAGAATTTTCCGCATCTCAAGCATAAATGCGTAGAGCCCAAAACAAAACCAAAGTAGTACTCAAAATCTTCAGTAGAATGTTGGAGAGTCCATCCGAACAATCCAATCGATCATAGTTTTTAAGTTTGCTCTGTAGTAGTTGATTTGCCGTGCCTCAAATCACATCCACACAACAAAAGGAACTGGACTCCTTATCCTGAAATCAAGCACTAGCCTTAAGGGAGAATACTTCGGCAATAGATGCTGTGGAACTGGTAGTCTCTTGTACCCCATCTATAGACAATGATTCTGGCAAGCTTTTAGCCTGTTTTATTCTCAACTTATCTAGAGTTTCACGGAGCTCCTCATTATACTTAAGACAATCTTTCACCTACAGAGCCATATGTTAGGCAGGTCATACGGTTTAGAAAAAGAACTGATGAAATGGCAATTACCAATAGAGACGATGTCAACTCTTGGAAAATGTAAAGCAAAAATGGCAAAAGGAGCAAATGCCACCAAGCATCATGAATCAGTTGCATCAGGGGCCCTATTTAAGGATTATTTTGAGGCAATCGAGAGTTATTTCCCAAGTTCAATCCAAACAACCTCCCAAGATCTTACTAAAGGTTTAGTGAGGGTAAGGTCAAACGATGGCTCAATTAATCTTAAGGAGTCTGCCGACCAACTTTCAATTTAGTCCCCTCTTGTTTGATTTCCCAATGGGTAGAAGCTACAATGGTCATACCAGGTGGAGACTCTAGATATAATTGTCCCCTTCTATACATTGTTGCTTTGTTGGAAATAAAATAGGGTTGACTTACCAATTCAACAAACAATACTCAATGAGATTAGCATAAATAGCATTTATCCAAGGCTTAACCTTGTAAAGTATTGTATTTGATGCATAACTCCAACCTATGGAATGCATAAGACTAGCAAAAATATTACATGATTTTAGGGATCAATATATACAATTTGTTTTGTAGATAGACTCTCAAAGATAATAAATAGGTCAAGTGTTCCTGGAAACCTTAACACTTAACATTACTAGCTTTCAGGGGGATTAAATAAGTTGGGTGATACTTTCATGGTTACCATCTCTTCAATGCAACTATAATCACAAATCTTTTGCCTTTTTTTTTTCCCCTATTTGTCTGAATGACTATTACAATCCTTCAAATTCACCACTTCTCTATTACTCTAGATCTTTAATAATATGTTCACAATACTATTAAAAATCTCATAGACACATGAGATATTCGTGTTTTATTTCTATTAAACAAAAAAATAAGAATCTTAGTAAAAACAAAAAGAGAAACCATAAATCCTCATAATCAACATAAAATGTTCACTCAAGCATGGTGAAAGACATGTTCGAGGGAAGACTCAAGTTTATGGTTTGTATTCGATACATAAGGACAACATATTCGAGTACCCATGGGCAATTAATTTAGCTATACTGATGGAAGACATGTAGATATGAATATAAGTCATAATGTGATAAGATCCCAGAAGTGTTGATATCTCAAATAGCAAAATCACAATATTGAGAAAATAAAAAAAGTTATAATAATATACTACACTCCAATATCAGACATTCCAACACTTGCATGGATAAGCTTTTTAGTCAGTCCCCCCCCCCCCCCCCCCCCCTCCCCCCTGGCACCCATCAAACACAACCGCTCCACAAAAATAGTAATTATGTCTCACAAACGAAAAAGGAAAGCAGTTCTTTATTTATGCTCACTTCTCAATCCAAAAAGGATTTAAGGAAAGCTACCATACACAAAACCTCCACATAAGCTTTTTTCTATTTGTACGCATTATATATGTGGGTCTTAATTACTACTCCAGCATAAAAGAGGAAGCACATGCTCATAACCAAAACCTTACTGTGCCACCATACATTCTGATCACTACCAATTTAGTCTTATCTATAAACTCATTTTAATTTTTTTATAGCAGATGAGAAGATAAACATACCAAGCTCCATGGGTAAGGTATCCAAACAGGAATCAGAAAATTCCTAATTTCACAAGCTAAATTCTGGAGAACCCTGTGGCTAGTACCTGATTCTCCCAGCGGACAGCTATGCCCATTCCCTCTTGGTACGAACTTAAGAGATTAGAGTTTTCCTCAAAAAGCCGTTCTGTCTCTAAAGATTGAGAATCAATCTGGCAAAAAAAACTTTAAAAGGTTCCAAAACTTTAATCATTAATATGATTGTTTGGTTAATAAGTATTGTTGGCCAAAAAAAAAGTGAAATTTGTGGGGGGAAAAGAAAAACAACCAAAAACAAAACACTGATTGGAAACTTTTTCAATGTCTTTCCTCCTCTTATTCAGCACAAAGCTTTTCCACCGCGCCGTAAAATGCCGGCCAGCTATAATATTGAGAAAGCTAGAGATTCCTTGAATAATTGCAAACACACACAAAAAAAAAAAAGGCTTTTGGATTTAATCTTACTAAAATCAACTTTAGCACACAATTATAGGATGTTCTTTTTGGTCTTTTCTTTTTCTTTTTTCTTTTTTCTTTTCCCTCCCATCAAATTATCATGTTGCTTCTGCACATTTTTACTTTTAACATTGTTAAGCCAATAAGTATAACTGATTTTCACGTATATCAATAATGCATTCAATTTACAAGTTTGTTGATTCAATTGCTTCATCATGGAAATTAGTTTCCAATGACAATGATATTAGAATTCATGCATGAGTCTATGTTCTATAAAACAAAGATTAACTCCACCCTTTTTCCAATCATTGGAATTCACTTGTACAAACTAAGAAACTAATCTCTAATTGTTGCTTCTTTGCTTACTTTTTTTTCCATTTAATAGGGTTAATGTAATAAAGAATTATCTCATGTAATAAAGAATTATCTCATCCAGATCCTTATGAATAGCCACATCAATTATTGTTATGGTATTATTTCTTTAAAACAAACATGTAAAGGCAAAATTGAAAACCCTTTAGAGATGAATGTTCTTGTTTGACGAACTAATGCAAAAATAAGACTACGAAATTGCTTCTTTGCATTTACTGAGTGGTCATAGATCTATGTTGCTTCATTTTGATGTTTCATAGCACTGGTTTATATCTGCAAATTTTACTATAAGAAATCAGACTCGAAATGGGAATAAATTGACAACAGAGAGAGAGAGAGAGAGAGAGAGAGAGAGAGAGATCCTCTTACGCGTATGCAAGACCAATATATTCTTGTGTAACTTGTTGAAGTCGTGCGCGTGACCTCTGCTGACAATGTTTCTGCTACACTGTTCTTTAGCAAGTTGACCCTATGAGCACAAAACGAAAAAGGAAAGCAGTTATGTCTCACAAAATAGTATTCACATACAAATTTTAACATCTCAAGCACAGATGCGTAGAGCCCTAGACAAAAACCAAAGCATTACTCAAAATCTTCAGTGGAATATTGAAGAGTCCATCCGAACAATCCAATCGATCAGAGTTTTTAAGTTTGCTCTGTAGTAATTGACTTGCTCTGCCTCCACTCCCGTCCGAATGACAATTGGAATTAGAGTCTTTATCCTGAAATCAACCACTAACCTAAGGGAGAATACCTCGGCCGCAGATGCTGCGGAAGTGGTGGTCTCTTTTATCCCCTCTCTAGACGATAATTAAGGCAAGCTTTTAGCTTGTTCTGTCCTCAACTTGTCTAGAGTTTCGGGAGCTCCTTATTTTGCGTAAGATAATCTTTCACCTACAAAGCCAAATGTCAGGCAGGTTATACGTTATAGAAAGTTCATCATTTATCCAAGCCACATTTCAGGCTGGTCTCTTTTTGATTCTTAGTTGTCATTTTTCCCATCCTAGATATCACCCAAAGGCTCAGCCTGCAAAAGTTTGCTACTAACTTCGTGTCTGAATTTTGTCTCTTGGAGAAACTAAATCTCAGCTATCAGGGCTTGTTTGAAGATGACTTTCGTATTGATTTTGAAAGTTTATCTATCACTCACAACTTTAGACTTGTCTGGAAATACTTTTCGCACCATCCCTCACACCATAAGAAGTTGAGCTTCAATAACTGTGCAGCTCTTCAATCGCTTCCGGCAGTCCCCGCAAGTTTACGGAACTTAAATGCACTTCACTGCCCATCATTGACAAGATTTTCGAATGCATCGGACAAGTATCATGCACCAATCTTTTGGCATATCCGAAACCTGCGAACTAGTTAATTTGCGGTGTTTTGATATCTGTGTAACACAACCTATCAAATAAGGGTTCTTTCTAGGTTCTCTCTATCACAGCATTTATTACGTACAGCCACCTAATTCAAGAAAAAAAATACCATGCTAATGTCAATGATTTCTCTTACTATTAGCCGGCAGACACGAGGCCTTCTTTTTTCCAGGTTCATGCCATTTACCGATTGCTTATTGAAGGGGTCATGCTCGGGTTATGTGGACTTGCAGTCTAGCCTGATCAAGGAAGCTCACGTGCGGTATAACTAATGCACTCTCAGTCTTCTATAGAAATCATAACATGAAAGAACGTGGTGCCAGAATATGAC
Source organism: Casuarina glauca (assembly GCA_028551395.1). Taxonomy (NCBI): domain Eukaryota; kingdom Viridiplantae; phylum Streptophyta; class Magnoliopsida; order Fagales; family Casuarinaceae; genus Casuarina; species Casuarina glauca. The sequence goes on along the minus strand of CM052352.1, from coordinate 23,546,345 downwards.
AAAGATGTCGATGCGAGTACCTACGCCAATTATCTATTTTGCAAAGGGATCAGAATCTGTTGATGGTGTCCTCGATATGCATAGGCTTGAATGTACATTCAAAATTCCAACACTACCAAGCGGGTTGTTTGATTTATATAATTTTCCTCCGGAGTATTGTGGTGCCAAATTGGTCCAACCGTCAGAGAACTAGGTCTTCAATATGCCTTATTTTAATTTTACTTTTTAGTGGGTTACATTTTAAATCTGTCTATTTATTCTCTTAATTTTCCGATGATTCATACGCAAATTGAGCAAACTATGCTCCTATACAGCGGTTATTTTCTCCATCCTTCATTAACACCATATCAATGGCTATTGCATGGATTCCTTTAAATTCTTTCTTTTATATTATTCATGAAGAAGAAACTTATGAAATGAATCCTGTTGAAAAAATTTAGGATTATAAGAAACTTTACTCTTGTTACAATCTTATACAACAAATTATCTCAATTTTTTGCCCTATCAACTCTATTCATATTCTTTACATTTCTAGAAAAGCTTGAAAATGGAAAAGTAAAATCTCAATGACCATTGATACATTATTCCTTTTCAAGATTTTTCTTAATTTGACAACTAATTCAAAAGAATAATTAGTAACAAATTTTTAACCTTTTACATTAAGTTTCTAAATAAAGAAATAGAAGATATTTCGTAGTTCAAAGTTTGCTTCAAATCCTTAAGACCTTTCTTTTACATTCGAATTTTCAAATCAATAACCGCATCAAATCCAGATTCACATTTCCCTTAACAATATAAAATTCAAAAATTATGTTACCTGCTCTCAATATTTTACAGAATCGACCTTATAGTTCACTCCCAAAGAGAAGCACGAAAAACCTTTTTTTTTTTTTTTTTCCGGCTTATTATATGGTCTTGGGGCCCGAGAGAAGAGATGCTCAAAACTTTTTTCTGAGTTTTGGGTATAGGAAAATTATGTCGAGGCCATTGTCGGTTCTGGCGTCCAATTGTGATATCAACGGGCGCCTCCACAAAATTAGGCCGAGTATGAGTTTTTGTTAATCAAACTCAAATCTCAAGTTAATTCAAATAATTTATCGTTTTTATTAATACCTAAATTTTAACCAGTAATTTAATCATGTCATTATTATTTTTTCTAGATATACAGATGATATTTAATGTGTCTTTATTCTATTGTCTAAATTATCTATTTCTAAATATTAAAGTACATATCACTTATCAAAATAATATTATTTTAAGTGATTTACCCATTTGCATTGAATAAGTGTTCACTTGCAATGATTTACAAATTATGTGTGGGAAATCAAACAAATATTGTACTTCTACTAAAATGTAAACTATTATGTCTTCTTCTTCTTTTTCCCTTGAACACAAGCGATGCCATTAATCATTGTTATGGAAAATATAAAATTTTTGATTACCTTAGTCTTGAATATTTTTTATTCTAATATGTTTGCAATCATATTTAAAATTGTATATTAAAAAAAATAAATCATCCACTAATATAGATAATATTCATTGTTACTAGGTATTATGAATGATTTTTATTTTCCTCTTACTTTGTTTCCTTAAAAAACATTAAGAATGGAATCTAGGGGTGACTCATCTTTTTCAATTAAGTCAATTAGTAATCCATAACTGTGGAACAGATAAAAATATATAATTTCACTTGTAATGATATATTGTACTAGAGTCACACCCATAAGCGAAGTTATTTGGAAGAAGGACTTGTACCTTCTTTCTTGGTAAAGGAGATTAACAATATTGGTGAGTTGGAATTCTGGACATTTCTAAAAGGCAATGATTTGTGATCTGGCTTCTAGATGCATAAATGAAGGATAATTATTGAACTTTCGTGAACCTCTATTGACGAATTTCTCAACTAATGTCAAATTGATCATGATGCAGTTCTTATGGTGGGCTTAAGCGAGCTCAGGTTACAAAGATCAGTAAAAATCATTTTTTTTAGTGTTTTTGGGTTTTCTGTGGGAAAAGTGAGTGTTTGGTAGGTAGAAAGAAAGGAAAAATGAAAATATGAAGAACAAAAACAAAATATAGATGCCAAGAAGCTCCAAGACGTAAAGGCAATGTCACTAGTCAAGGAGGTGCTCCACTAGCAATCTTTGGCAAGAATTAGATAAATGATGCAAAAGCTGATCACACAACTTAGGGGTTTCTATTTTCTGGAAAACAAGTCTGCCTATAATTGAAATAATGGTTCCTTTAAATAAATAACTAAACCTAATCTTAGGAGGATCCTGGTAAATCAGAAATCCTTAAACCTAATTCTAGAAGGGTCTTGATAAATCATGAATTCCTAAAATTAAGGAAGTCTTAACAAATTTGGATTCTAACAAATAAAAGAATCCTAAACAAATCAGAGAACTTAGACAATTAAGGAAAACCAAACAAAAGGAAAGATTATCCGACAATAAAGAAAACCTAATGAATTAAGGACTCAATAACTATTTAGGAAACCCCTATCATTAATGACAAAACCCAAAACTATCTAAGAGATTCTAGTGAATATTTCAGACACTTCCTGATTTGCTTTTCTACTTTTCCCTTCTTAAACCCATTAGATCACATTGTAGCCCAAATATGTATTTGATGACACAAAAGAATATTGGCTGGGCTATTAGATTGGGCTCGCATTGTCACTCCTTTATTAGATCATTAAAAAATCTATATATCTCTTATTCCAATGTTATCGATGGCCTATAGCAAATGTATTTTCCAAAAATAGATGGGCGAAAAAGTGGTACATATGATGAACATATATCTCCGATAAAAAAAAATACAATAAAAAAATAGCCACATAATTATAGGAAAAATAACATCAAAGCAAATAAAAGGACAAAAAAGAAAAAAGAAAAAAGAAAAAAGAAAAAAGAAAAAATCCATTTCATAACTCAAAAAACACTTTCATAATTTTGAGGAATTTTATTTAAAATCAATTAAGTTCAGTAATAGTTAGACTAAGTTACGTAGATAATGGGCAATGGGGCATTCTAGAAACTTTTTGACTCAACAGAGTCATTTCACACCCGTTATCTTACAAGTGCTAGAATTATTTAAACAGTAATCGTTATTGGTCAAATTCCGATAAAATGTGGGCTCCTCTGCTTGCTTTTACAAGTGTTTGTCATGACCCACTATTGAAGAGAAAAAGAGGTTGGAGAAAGATAATGGGTCCATTACTCAAAAGCAATCCCACTGATTAAAGAGATGCGAAACCTTCTTTAATCAATTATAAACCTCATTCCGTTTACACATACCAGCTCGATCTCGTGCATTTCACGATTATAACAGAAAACTTCGAGGCTGCCAACATTGGTTTGTGCCAAATATCTACTAAATGCCTGTTAATTTTGTATAGAGACACGCAGAGTTGGCTTCCATCCATAAAAAGAGAATCGAGGGGCATCGGACCCGTCCTTCCAGCTTAAACGTCAAATGTTTCTGGCTGTTCTGTGTCCAGGACAGTGGGAGTCTGGATCCATAGATGCTCTACGTGAGCATGTTGCAGCACTAGGGAAGCATAATGAATAAGATTTCAGGTTTGTTTTTCACAACAAAGCAAGAAGTTAATGATAAGTCTTGTCCCAAGATAGATATTATGTTAATGAGTGGTCATTGGTATCGCTAATACCATTAGAAAAGTCAGGTTGCTAATTAACTTTCATGAATGGAAACCAAAACCAACTAAAAGTCATTATCAAAATTTCCATCGATGGACTTCCAATGCTTGGTACCGTCGGGAGAAGCAAATGTCATAGCCTCCTCTTCTAGCTAATAATTTTACTAGGTTTGTGAGACTTTTTTGGTCCTTCTCTCTCGTTCATGTGCTTTTCTTTTTGTGGTCCTTATCATTTAGGGTGTTCAAGAAAGAAATAGGCAGGAAGCTAGCTCTATCAACTTAAAGCACCAATATTCAATTCCAATGAGAAATGACTTCCTATACGAGAAGAACACCTAAAAAATGGAGTAAGTATAGGTCTTAGTTTGGGGAGACTTCACCAATTCCAAGTTATGGTACCTTTTATGTCTAGTTACATTATTGAAGTTTTTTTATATTTTGTACTGTAAATCTATTTAGTCCATAATGGATGTTTTAGAAGATTTATGAAATTCTAAAGTATACATCCTAAAATGATTTTATTTTAAATATTAAAATTCAATAAACCTATTCTCCCTTATTTCTTTACTAAGCAAATAATTTGTTGAGCTACTTTATGATAACAATACACATCTATATTACTTGCTCACATAAACTTTGCTTTTGCTTTTGCTTTTGCTTTCACCAATGGCGTAGTTATTGGGAGGCAACTAAGCAGAGTTTTTTTCTTTTCTTTAATTTTTTTCCTTTTACAAAATGCACAGCTTGGTTCCCCTGTTCTTTTGCTTTACAAAAAGCTCGCCCTTTGGTTCCCCCTTCTTTTGCTTTACAAAAAGCTCGCCCTTTTAAGCTTTAGTCTTCCGGAATAAGTTTTTGCACTACTGCAAAGTGTTTTTCCCTAGTCCGTCCACAGTTTTTCTTTCTTTTGTCGGAGTTATAAACAATATTGTGTGGATAAAAAAAAGTAAGCAGCACTCTCAAGTCCCACGCACAGAGCACCGCGTGCTACACACCAAGCTATAATTTGGCCGACAGAAGAATAAATGTCTGGCGTGCGCCTTCAGTAATTCGAAGTGGAGGTTAAATTTAAATGTGGGCTCTTCTCTTATAGATGTGACGTGTTCTTTAGAAAAAGAATGAGATTATGTATAAATATTTAATCCATTCGCTTTATAAGAACATGTGCAAACATAGATAACCATGGCATGTGTTGTATGCGTATTAATTAAAGTTTTATCATTTTTTGAAGTATGTCTCCTAGTTTTCTTGCGCATTAACATTATCCTAAACTATTGTGTTTAGGTTGACAATTGAAACTTTAAAGGTTTAAAAGGTCTAGCCCAATTTAAGATTATTCTAAATTTTACAAAATTTGGGATGTGGATTACCAATCCAACCATATATCTTGTTAGGAATTGGAAGACATAGAGAGTGTTAACATAAGTCGACCTAATGATGTGGATACAAAAACTGCAATACAAAAAATTGAAATTGTTCCAAATAAACTCTTTACATGTCAAAACAAAAGTAAAAGATACGACTAAAAGGTTAAAGTAGCTTTCATAAAAAAAAAAACAACTGAAAGAACTCTACAGTTGGGCTTCCTTAAGTCTCCAAACAGAGTAGGACTTCCTTCATGAAAGAATTTTTATTATCTAAGTTTAGGTTATGATCTCTACGTCTATAAATCTCACATGAAATCCCTTGTAAACGTATGTTGGAAAAACAAGTTTCACTTTTTAACACAACAATCACAAAGGCCACCCCTATTTCTCAAGTCACGGAGACTATAGTGCTTATAATTTAATTTTCATGGTTGTAAGGAGTATGCCGTTCTCGTGACTTTTGTTTTGCTGATTTTCCCTAGACAGCGTATGTTTATCTCCACCCCCCTATTCCCTTATTCATGCTTGTACCAAAGGCTTCTCTTTTATTCGGTGGGCCCTCTATTGTTTGCATGTATTTGATTTTAGACCACCGGGCTCTGGCAGCGACAGAGTTCTGCAGCAGTAATCAAAGAGGTATGCCTTTGGCTTTTGCTTTTCTTTTGCTTTTGCTTTGCTTTTACTTTTGCTTTTGCTTTTGCTTTTCCCCTTGTCAATAGTGTAGCTATTGGGAGGCAGCTCAGTAGGGAATCTTTTTTGTCCTTTTTAACAAAACGCATAGTTTTTCCACTTTTTTGCTTTACGTGTGAATGGAAATTCTGCAATGGTTACGAGAGAAGCGTAAATTCGCATTGATGACATGATTCATGACCCATGTGGACAGATGACAAAATTCGCACTGCCATTGGTGCTCCATTAAATTAATGTGGAATTATGGCACCAGTGCGCCATCACTATCATCGACTTGACCGCCCCAGAGGATTCTTCGCACTACTTTCGGCACTCGCAGCTTCTGGGAAACTAAGCAATGCAGGAAAAAGAATGGCGTTGATTTAGGAGACGAGAAACCTTCTCCTTTTCTTCTCCACTCCCTACTGCGCTCTCCCTTGCTCATTTTCTTATCCATACCCCCTTTTATGGCTGCTCAGGCACCTTCCACACCTTGTTGGGATTTCGATGTCTTTTTAAGTTTTAGAGGTGAAGATACCCGTAAGAACTTCACTGATCATCTCTACAGGGCCTTAGTTCAGGTTGGCATTTCTACTTTTCGAGATAACGAGGAGCTCCGAAGAGGGAAGACTATCTCTACTGAATTGTGCAAAGCGATTCTCAGATCGAGGATTTTTGTCGTGGTTTTATGCAAATCTTATGCTTCTTCCACATGGTGTCTTGATGAGCTTGCAGAGATGGTAGAATGTTGCCGAAAAAACATATTCCACATTCTTCTTCCAATATTTTATCATGTTGACCCTTCGGATGTTCGAAAACAGACTGGAACTTTTGCGGAAGCATTTTCTAAACATGAAAAGCGATTTCACACTAATATAGCAAAGGTGGAGAGGTGGAGAGAAGCTCTTACTGAAGTTGCGAGCCTTTCTGGTTGGGATCTCTCAACTTTTGCGGATGGGTAATTTTATGCTACACTGTCTTTTCCATGCCTTTTCTATATCTTTTTTTTTTTTAAATTAGGCAGATGAAAATTCATTGCAAACACGTCAAGTTTAACTAAAAATAAATTGAGAAAAAAAAAACTTTTGAGTTCAGTTGGCTAATGGTCCTCTTTCGTGTCCGTCGCTTTTGAGTTGAATTAGTTTGTGTTTTCTTGTTTCATGTCCACCCCACCTCCATTCAAACATCATGCCATCTAAAAGATCGTACTGGAATTGTTAGGATTGGAATTGACGTTCTAATCAAATGACTTACCCTTGAGGGGAATTATATTGTTACCACTGTCATAAAAACATTTAATTCATGGATTTACCCAAGAACGGAAAACAAAAAATGAAAAGATCGTTCATTGCATACCAATAGATTTTGATAAACAAAGATATGTAGAAATATACTTAAATGATGTGCTTTCTAAATTTGATATAACTTAGTTGTTTGCTATGATGTTAGAATTTCAAATGATTAAAATTATAAGATCCTTTGGGCATAGATTATTTTTTTCTGTTTTCTTTTTAATTTTTTTGTTCTTATCTCATTTTTATATTCTATTTTAATGATTAGGTATGAAGGAAAGTTCATTGAAGAGATTGTTGATCAAGTTTTGCGAGAACTAAGCCCTATTCACTTTCGAGTGGCTGAATATCCCATAGGAATGGATTCTAGAGTTGAAAAGATGAAAGCTTTATTAAATCTTAAAACAAGAGAATTGCGCATTGTTGGGATCTATGGCATGGGCGGCATTGGAAAAACTACTATAGCAAAAGCTATCTATAATCACATATGTTTTGAATTTGAAGGAAGTAGTTGTCTTTTAGACATTAAAGAAATTTCAGAAAAAGTTGGTGGTTTAGTTCAATTACAAAAACAACTTCTTTATGAAATCTTGAAAAAGGATTTAAGGATTGATAATATTGACAAAGGAGTTGAATTGATCAGGAAACTGCTTAATGGAAAAAAAGTTCTTGTTGTTCTTGATGATGTGGTTGACTTGGACCAACTTCATAAATTACTTGGAGACTTAAGATGGTTTGGCCTAGGAAGTAGGGTTATTATCACAACAAGAGATGAACATTTACTAACTCAACTAAAAGTCCATGAAAGATATGAAGTCTCACCTTTGAGTACATTAGAGTCCCTTAAATTGTTCAGTTGGCATGCATTTGAGATCACCCATCCAAGACAAGGTTTCCTTGAGCTTTCAACTAGTTTGGTGAAGTATGTTGAAGGACTTCCACTAGCTCTTAAAGTTTTGGGTTCTTTTTTGAAAGAAAGGAGTGTTGTTGAATGGAAAAGTGAGATAGAAAAGTTGCAAAAAAAACCATATGACAAAATTCAAAAAGTACTCAGAATAAGTTTTGATTCATTGGATGATGATACAAAAGAGATATTTCTTGACATTGCATGTTTCTTTATCGGTGAAAAGAAAGATTATGTATCCAAAATAATCAAAGGTTGTGATTTCTTTCCTGAAAGTGGAATGAAAATTCTTGAACAAAGATCTCTTTTGATAATGGATAATTATTTGCAAATGCATAGTCTAATTCGAGATATGGGGAGAGAGATTGTTCGGGAAAATGCAACTTACATTCTAGAAAATTACAGTAGGTTGTGGTTTCGTGAAGATGTCTTGAATGTCCTAAGTAAACATATGGTAAGAGGCTCATACATTTATCTTTTTTACAAGTATGCATCCTAGGTACAATAAAAAAATAACAGTACTTATAACTGTGTTGTAGTCAACAACTAATACCTTAGTACTTTAAAAGTTCTATTCCAATTCAATGGAGTTCTAGTGTTATAAAACTTGTATGTGAATTACTTATCCAATTGTCTTTTTTTGCTAGGGGTCACAACATGTGAAAGGTCTCAGCTTAAATTCACTTGTATCTGAAGATGAGCATTTGAAAACAGAGGCATTTACAAATATGAGGAATTTAAGATTGCTCCAAGTCAATGCTATACATCTCACAGGAAACTTCAAACATTTATCCAACGAGCTAAGATGGCTTTGTTGGCATAAGTGCCCTTTGAAATTTCTACCACAAGATTTTCATCTAGAGAACCTAATTGTTCTAGATCTACAGCAAAGCAAAGTCATACAAGTTTGGGAGGGTCATAAAGTATAACAATCTTTTAATACCTTTTCTTTCTCTATAAATGTTAATTGTAGGATGCTGAAAGACTTTTCACTTATTTCCTTTTCTTTGACTTTGTTTTTACAGATATTCAACAAGCTAAAAGTCCTTAATCTCCAAAATTCTGAAGATCTCATCAAATCACCAAACTTTTCCGGGGTTCCATATTTGGAAATACTAATACTTGAAGGCTGCACAAGAATGGTCGAAGTTCATGAGTCCATTGGATGTTTGAAGGGTCTTGTTAAGTTGAATTTGAGAGGATGTGCAAGCCTTGCAAATCTTCCTTGCAGCATTCTTAACTTAGAATCCCTTCGAACTCTTGATATGTCATACTGTTCAAAACTTTTTCAGTCTTCAAAGCAAGTAGGAAATATGATGGCTTTGACAGAGATGCATGGAAATGGAACTACTCTTGTGCAAAAACTATCACTCTTTAGTCTTTTGAAGAATCTCAAAATTAAATTATTTGGGTGTGAGCGTAGATCCTCAGATTCTTGGTTGTCGTCTTTCTCAAGTTGGATATCACCAAATAGCTCAGTTTGCGTTAGTTCACCACCAGCTTCTATTTCTAGATTTCGATCTCTAAAGGAGTTGAATCTCATATGTTGTGGTTTGTCTGAAGACAACTTTCCTCTTGACATGGAAAGTTTATCTTCACTCGCATATTTGGACTTATCTAAGAATAATTTTTGCAATACACCTCATGCCATTAGTCACCTTCCCAAACTAAAGTGGTTGAGACTAGATAATTGTACGGTTCTCCAGTCAATTTCGGAAGTCCCTGCAAGTTTGGAAATCTTACTTGCGGTTGGCTGCGTATCATTGAACAGATTATCAAATTCATTGGACATGGAACATTTACCCATTTTTTCTGCATATGAATCCTACAATCAAGTCAATTGGAGAAGGAGCTTGCTACCTTCACGTCTTATAAGTGCTGTAGTATCGAATGATTATTTCCAGGTTCTCTCTCTCTCTCTCTCTCTCTCTCGATATATATTTGTATATAATGTACTCTTTTTTTCATAACTTTTTTTTTTTTTTTGGATATAGCATATGTCGACCGTGGGTGCTTCTCAATTTCGTATCATTTTTCTCCAAAATATGGAGGTTCCGGATACGTTCGGCCACCAAGCAATCGGATCTTTAATATCCTTCCGGGTACCTCCATTTTCAGAGGGTCTACTACAGCAGTTCCTTGTTTATGCTTCTTATCGACCGATGTCCTATGCTTCAAATTGTACTTCAAGTAATGGTCCTGTTGTGACAATCTCATTTTACAACAAAACTAGGGGCTCCAATCTGTCTCTTCATGCAAAAGTCCCCTTACATTTTGCTGCAGCTCGTTGGCATATATACCCCCTTCGTCTTTTAGTTGGAGGTCCCTTAGTCTATTATTATATCCCAGAATTCTACTATTTTCCATCAGATTCACAGAGCATTTATATGGTAGAGCGTGAATTATCAACTGAAAATTGTTTTAGTGGTGGAGATGAAATGGAAGTGTCCATAGAATTCCGTGGAGACTTTGAAGTAGACAAATGCGGAATTCGTCTAGCAACTCGTAAGTTGATTGCAATAAATGAAATTTAAAATGTATCAGCTTGTCGATTTTGATATTTCTACAGATGCCAAGGCTCGAACATAATCTCTGACAATATTAGAGATGATAAAATATTTCAAAGTAATGCTGTTACAGACACTAATGTCTCTTGAGGTGATGTTACAGGTCCTTGGCCTCCGGGAGTTACTATATATGGAGATGGTGTTGCTAGATTGAGGAATTCAAATGATGATGATGATGATGACCAAGAAGCATGAGTATTTGTAAGTCCTTTCTTTCAAAACTATATATGAAGAGTCGATATCTATTGTTCTTCCACAAGTCCATAACTTTCTTCCTTTCTTCTTTCCCTCCTCTCCCCTCTCCCCCTCTGTTTTTCTTTGAAAACTGGAATATTGACATTATTTCTGTCGCTTTTCTTGACAGGACATTCATTCTGAATCATTTGATTATTTTTGGCTTGAATATTTCATTTTCTAGCTTGAAACCTGAAAGAAATTGTACTTTGGGAAAATAATTTCACTCTCTCACTCTGGAAAAGGAAATCTATATTAATGTATATGGTTTCTCATATTATCACCCAGGCTCTGGAAAAGGAAGTCTATATTAATGTATATGGTTTCTCATATTATTACGCAGGCTCATATGAATTGTCCCCCTATACAGCTTTTGCCGTGGACTGAGGCTTGGAGTAGGCATTAACAATTTCTTGCCCAGGAGTCATCAAGTTAAGAAATGCACTTTTGGAAACTGAGAGAATAACGATGTGTGCTCGTGATCCAACTATTGTTTTGCTTGGGATAAGAACCAATAGATGGTGTTCATCCGAGTTATGCGTCAACAAAAACACAAAATCGACAAGTATTAGAGCAGAAAGGCAAAAATTATACCGCTTTCGATAGTATTAACCTCAACCATCACAACCATGACCGCTACCATCACCACGGGTATCAGTGGTGGCCACTCACGACGTGTGTGCTTCACCCTTCCCTGCATCACGGTGGCTGGCAACATGATCACTGGGAGCTGTAGAAGCATGCCGTTGGCGTTTGCCACCTTTCCGTGGGTTACTACGTGAATCTTCGTGCGTGGTTTCTTTGTGCCTGCCGTTTGGAATGTAGAAACATGTGCTTTTGCCCCTCACTTAGGACACCTTTCTCATGTCTTTGTGCTATATAAGAAGAACTTTAAAAGGTCTAAATATAGTTTTTGATCCTAAATAATAATGTTATAACTGAATAATTTGTATTTTTTCCAATAGTATATAATACTTGACCTTTTAAGAAAAAAAACTTAAACATTTCAAAACTTTAATCATTAATATGATTGTTTTTTTAATAAGTATTGTTGGCAAAAAAAAAGTAGAATTTGCTTTTAAAAAGAAAAAACAAAACAAAACACTGCTTGGAAACTTTTTCTATGTTTTTACTTTTCTCTTATCCAGCACAAAGCTTTTCCACGGTACGGTAACATGCCGGCCAGCTATAATATTGATAAAGCTAAAGATTCCTTGAATAATTGCAACCACAAAAAATAAAAAGTTTTTGGATTTAGTCTTACTAAAATCAACTTTAGCATACAATTATATGATTTTTTTTTTTGGTCTTTTCCTTTTCTTTTTTATTTTCTCTTCCATCAAATGATCATGTTGCTTCTGCACATTTTTACTTTTAACATTGTCAAGCCAATAAATATAACCGATTTTCATGTATATCAAGAATGCATTCATTTTATAGATTTGTTGATTGAATTGCTTCATCATGGAAATTAGTTTCTAATGACAATGATATTGGAGTTCATGCATGAGTTTATGTTCTATGAAACAAGATTAACTTGTGCAAAATAAGAAAAAACCAATCGTTAATTGTTGTTCCTTTGCTGACCTTTTTTCCTATTTAACAAGGTTAATATAATAAGAATTATCTCATCCAGATCCTTATGGATAGCCATGTCAATTATTGTCATGGAATTATTCCTTTAAAACAAACATGTCAAGCCAAAATTGAAAACCCTTTAGAGATGAATGTTCTTGTTTGACGAACTAATGCAACAATAAGACTGCGGAATTGGTTCTTTGCATTCACTGAGTGGTCATAGATCCATGTTGCTTTATTTTGATGAGACCACTTTCCATGTTTCATAGTACTTGTTTATTTCTGCAAATTTTACTATAAGAAATCAGACTCGAAATGGGAATAAGTTGACAACAGAGAGAGAAAGAGAGAGAGAGAGAGACAGAGAGACAGAGAGACAGAGAGAGAGATCCTTTTACGCGTGTGCAAGACCAATATATTCTTGTGTAACTTGTTGAAGTCGTGGGCATGACCTCTGCTGACAATGTTTCTGCTATACTCTGTTCTTTAGCAAGTTGACCCCATGAGCACAAAACGAAAAAGGAAAGCAGTTATGTCTCACAAAATAGTATTCACATACAAATTTTAACATCTCAAGCACAGATGCGTAGAGCCCTAGACAAAAACCAAAGCAGCACTCAAAATCTTCAGTAGAATATTGAAGAGTCCATCCGAACATTCCAATCGATTAGAGTTTTTAAGTTTGCACTGTAGTAATTGACTTGCTCTGCCTCCACTCAAGTCCGCATGACAAGAGGAATTAGAGTCCTTATCCTGAAATCAACCACTAACCTAAGGGAGAATACTTCGGCCGCCGATGCTGCGGAAGTGGCGGTCCTTATCCTGAAATTAGAGTTTTTTTTGTAGGTGAAAGATTGAATCCAAGGGTGACCCTTTTTTTTTTAAACCAAGTCAATTAATAAACTATAACTATGGAATAGACAAAAATAGATAATCTCACTTGTAATGATTTATTGTACTAGAGTTACCCCCATAAGTCAAGTTCTTAGTAACAACTTGTACCTTCTTTCTTGGTAAAGGAGATTGATAATATTGGTGACTTGGAATTTTAGACATTTCTAAGAGGCAATGATTCATGATCTGGCTTCTAAAGGCATAAATGATGGATAATTCTTGAACTTCCATGAATCTCTATTGACAAATTTCCCAACAAATATCAAATTGTTTATTAAAGAAGTCTACAAATATCTTATTCCAATGTTATCGATGGGCCATAGCAATTGCATTTTCAAAAAATAGAAGGGTGAAGAAATGGTAGATACGATGAACATGTACTTTAGAAAATGCCAAAGGAAAAAAAGGTCACATGATTATAGGAAAGATAACATCCAATCAAAGAAAATGAAAAAAGGAATAAAAAATCCATTTCATAACTGAAAAAAAAAATTCATAATTTTTCTAAGAAAATATTATTTTGAGTGAAATTTGGAAGTTTTTAACTTTTATTTTTTTATAGATACAATAACTTTTATAATGTTGGGTATGCTCATATATTTTTGTATTTTAATATTTTTTAATATAATTTACTTTTCAAAAAACAAAAAAACACTCTTAATTTTGAGAAATTTTATTTAAAATCAATCAAGTTCTGTAATAGCTGGGCAGTGGGACATTCTAGAAAGTTTTTGACTAAATAATGTCATTTCACCCCGTTATCTTGTATGTGCATTGAATTTTTTTAATCAGTATTTGGTTGTTGGTGGTCCCCGTTTTCCTGGAGCTACACCTGATCAACATTTATCTATCACTTTCCCACCTCTCAAACACATAATTCACGTTCTCAAAACCAAAGGCAATACATTTGTCATGTGCAGGGTTTTTCTGGGAATAACCATTGTGAACAAATTTCGATAAAATATGGGCTGCTCTGCTTGCTTTTACAAGTGTTTATCAAGACCCACTATTAAAGAGAAAAAGAGGTTGGAGAAAGATACTCGGTCCATTACTCAAAAGCAATCCCACTGATTAAAGAGATGCGAAAACCTTCTTTAATCAATTATAAACCTCATTCCGTTTACACATACCAGCTCCATCTCGTGTATTTCACGATTATAACAGAAAACTTCGAGGCTGCCGACGCTTGTTTGTGCCAAATATCTACTAAATGCCTGTTAACTTTGGAGATACGCAGAGTTGGATTCCATCCATGAAAAGAGAATCGAGGAGCATCGGACCCGTCCTTCCAGCTTAAACGTTAAATGTTTCTGGCAGTTCTGTGTCCAAGACAGTGGGATTTTGGATCCATAGATGCTCTACGTGAGCATGTTGCAGCACTAGGGAAGCATAATTAATAAGATTTCAGGTTTGTTTTTCACAACAAAGCAAGAAGTTTATGAAAATTCTTGTCCCAGGATAGATATTATGTTAATGAGTGGTCATTGGTATCGCTAATACCATTAGAAAAGTCAGGCTGCTAATTAACTTTCATGGATGGAAACCAAAACCAACTAAAAGTCATTATCAAAATTTCCATCGATGGACTTCCAATGCTTGGAACCGTCGGGAGGATCAAATGTGAAACAAGACGTCAAAGTCTCCTCTAGAGTCTTTTTTGTTCCTTCTCTCTCGTTCATGTGCTTTTCTTTTTGTGGTCCTTATCATTTAGGGTATCCAAGAAAGAGATGTGCAGGAAGCTCACTCCGTCAGCTTCAAGCCCCATTATTCAATTCCAATGGGAAAGGACTTCCTGTACGAGAAGAAGACCTGAAACTTCCCTTAGGTTTCTTCCTCCAAATTTTTTCTTCCTTTCTTAACTCCCCCTTTGGTTTTGCTTTTGCTTTCGCCAATAGTGTAGCTATTGGGAGGCAGCTGAGCAGTGATTCTTCTTTGCCTTTTTGACAAAACACGCAGTTTGGTTCCCCACTTGTTTTGCTTTACGAAAAGCTCGTCCTTTTAAGCTTAGTCTCCCTATGACCTTAGAAAAAAAGAAGGCGTCGCTTTCCTTTCGTTTAACTCGTAGAAACGAATTCGTTAATGGTTTTGAGAGAAGCGTCAACTGTCATGTGAATAAATAAAGTCTTTTCACTAAGGCACTGTTTTTCTTTCTTTTGACAGAGTTATAAACGATGCTGTGTGGATAGAAAAAATATGAGAGACTCTCAATGCAATGATTGTTGTCAAGTAATGCGTTACAACCTGCAGTCTTTAACGACAGCCATGCCCACCCTCAGCCTCTACGTAATAGTGACAAGCGTTCTTGCTTCCTTTCTTTTCCCGAGTCCCACGCACAGGGCACGCAGTGCAACTCACCAGCAACAATTTGGCCGATAGAAGACTAAATGTCTGGCATATGTCTTTAGTAATTTAAAGTCGAGGTGAAATTTAAACGTGGGCTCCTCTGCGTCTTATAGATGTAACTCATTGTTTAGAAAAAGAATGAAATTAGGTATAAATGATTGATCCATCGCTAAAAGCAACCTTGCTGTGAAGATTTCTTTTTGGTACTTCGCACAAAGAGACATGTACACACTTACTGCATATGAACATGTGCAAATATACATACCCATGGCATATGTGTTGTATGCGTATAGATGAAAGTTTTATCATTTTTTGAAGTCTGTGTCCTAGTTTTCTTGGGTATTAACATTACCTTATACTGTTGTGTTCAGGTTGACAATTGAGATTTTAAAGCTTTAAATATTTCTAGTCTAATCCAAGATTATTATGAATTTTACAAACTTGAGGGATGCAAGTTATTAATCCAACTATATATCTTGTTAGGGATTGGAAGACCTAGAGGATATTAACATAGATTGACCTGTATCTAATGATGTGGTATGAAAACTTCAACACAAAGCATTGAGATTGCTTGAAACCAACTCTATAAATGTCAAGACAAAATTGGAAGATCCAACTAAAGGGTTAAAGTAATTTTTTGGCATCGATACTATTAGAAACGACTAAAGAAACTTTACAGTAATTTCAAATGGAATAAGACTTCCTCATGAAACAATTTTTATTATCTAAGTTTAGGTTACACGTAGTTTGCCTATAAATTTCATATGAAATCCCTTGTAAATGTAAGTTGGAAAAACAAGTTTCACTTTTTAGCACAACAAACACAAAGGCCACCCCTATTTCTTAAAGTCAAGGATACTGTGGTGCTTTTAATTTAATTTTCATGGTTTTGAGGAGTATGCCATTCTCGTGACTCTTGTTTTGCTGTTTTTCCCTAGACAACATATGTTTATCTTCACCACTCTATTCCCTTATTCATGTCGCGTGCATCTGAAGTATATCAACAAATATTTCTCAAAAGGAACGGTAAAAAGATTTTCAGTTGATACTCGTACTGAAGGCTATACTCCTTTTTATTCGGTGGATGCTCTCTTGTTTGCATGTCTTTGATTTTAGAACATTAGGTTCTGGCAGTGACAGAGTTCTGCAGCAGTAATCAGAGAGCTCTGATTTCGCTTTTGCCATTTTCAGTGAAGGATCGACTGGCAATTTTACGAGGCAGCCAATGAGAGATTTTTTTTTTTTTTTTTTTTTTTGGCCTTTTTGACAAAACGTACGGATTGGTTTGCTCCTTCTCTGCTTTACAAAAGCTCACCAATTTAAGCCTAGTCTTCCGGATGCTCTTAAAATAACGCAGAGCTTTGCTTTCCTTTAACAAAGCACAAACGATGTCGTGGGGATGAGAATTCTGCAGTAGCTATGAGACTAAAAGCCTTCTGTTTTCTCTCCCTTATTCTGAACTCCGCGCTCTCTCCTCAGCCCCTTCTCTGATCCATACGCCTGCTATGGCTGCTCAGTCCCTTTCATCTCTTTCCGAAACTGGTTGTGCCTACGATGTCTTCCTAAGTTTCAGAGATGAAAACACGCGCTATAACTTCACTGATCATCTCTACAACGCTTTGGTTCAAGTTGGTATTTATCCTTTCCGAGGCGACGAAGAGCTTCGAAAAGGAAAGATTATCTCTACCGAACTGTGCAAGGCGATTCGGGGATCAAGGATTTTTATCGTGGTTTTCTCCAAAGGCTATGCTTCTTCCACGTGGTGCCTTGGTGAACTTGCGGAGATGGTGGACTGCTGTAGAGAAAACGACCATCACATTCTTCTCCCCATATTTTATCATATTAAACCTTCAGGTGTCCGAAAACAGACTGGGACTTTTGCAAAAGCATTTGATGAGTATCAAAAGCGGTTTCAGACTAATATGGCGCAGGTGGAAAGGTGGAGAGAAGCTCTAACTGAAGCTGGGAGCCGCTCCGGTTGGGATGTTGTAGATGATGGGTAATTTTATACTACCTTGTTTCGTACTTTTTTCATGCCTTTTTTTTATATCTTTTTCTTTATCATATAGAAGAAAATTTATTACATACAAAAACCATAAGTTGACTAATGGTTTTCTCCTTCATATCCAGTTGCTTTTGGATTTAAATAAGTTGATGTCTTCTTGTTGATTATTTCCACCCCACCACGATGGAAAGATCGTGCCAAAGAAAAAAGATATTGGTTCTAGAATTCTTAGGCTTAGAGTTGCCTTTCTAACCAGACGTCCTACCTTGAGGGGATTGGTTAAAACATTTAATTTATGGATTTATCTCTGAAAAATAAAATAAAAAGATTGTTCACAGCATACCAATAGTTATTTTTCTAAAAAAAAAAAAAGTTTGTAGAAATATATTTAAATGATTTCCATTCTGATTTTAATATAACCTTGTTGTGTGGTATGATGTAAGAGTCTCAAATGCTAGAGATGATAATATATTTTGGGCATAGAGAAAATTCTTTTCCTTTCTTTTCTTATCTTATTGTTTTATATTCTATTTTATCATGATGATTAGGTATGAAGGAGAGCTCATAAAGAAGATAGTTGATCATGTTTTGGGTGAACTCCCTATTCATCTTCATGTTGCTAAACATCCAGTAGGAATAGATTATAGAGTTAAACATGTGAAAGCTTTGTTAGATCTTGAAACAAGTGGCATTTGCATTGTTGGCATCTATGTTATGGGCGGCATTGGTAAAACTACCATAGCAAAAGCCGTTTATAATCAAATATGTCTCAAGTTTGAAGGAAGTTGTTGTCTTTTAGACATTCAAGAAAATTCAAAAGTGGTTGGTGGTTTAGTTAAACTACAAAAAAAAATTCTTTATGACATCTTGAAAAAGGACTTTAGGATTGATCAAGTAGATGAGGGAATTGAATTGATCAAGAAAAGGCTTAACAAAAAGAAAATTTTTGTTGTTCTCAATGATGTGGTTAACTCGAACCAAGTAAACAAGTTGCTTGGAAACTTAAGATGGTTTAACTTGGGAAGTAGAGTTATTATCACTACTAGAGATGAACATCTACTAAATCAATTAGACGTAGATAAAAAGTATGTGGTCTCACCCTTGAATGACTCACAATTCCTTAAACTTTTCTGTTGGCATGCCTTTAAGATGACCCATCCAAAAAAGAATTTCCAAGAGCTTTCATATAATGCAGTGTACTATGTTAAAGGACTTCCATTAGCTCTTGAAGTTTTAGGTTCTTTTTTAAAAGGAAAGAATTGTGTTGTTTGGGAAAGTAAATTGGAAAAGTTGAGAAGACAACCAAATGAGAAGATTCAGAAAGTACTAAGAGTAAGCTATGATTCATTGGATAATTATGTGAAGGAGATATTTCTTAATATTGCATGTTTCTTTGTTGGTGTAAAGGAAGATTATGCAACTAAAATATTTGAAGGTTATGGCCTTTTTCCAAAAGGTGGTATAGAAACTCTTAAACAAAGATCTCTTATAATAACTAATGAGGCCAATGACTTGTGGATGCATACTCTAATTCAAGATATGGGAAGAGAGATTGTTCATGAAGAGGCATGCAACATTCTAGAAAATTATAGCAGGTTGTGGATTTGTGAAGATCTCTTGAAAGTTCTAAACAAACATATGGTAAGAGATTCCTACATTTATCTTTTTCCTCAATATGCATAATTATTCATAATTGTATTTTAAGTTAACAACTAATACTTCATAACTTAGAACTCAATGGAGTTCCTATCTTATAAAAGTTGAGGATGTGAATTACTTGTCCAATTGTTTCTTTTACCAAGGTTTGCAACACATGAAAGGTATCAGCTTGAATTCACTTGGATTAGAAGATGTACATTTGAAAATAAAAGCATTTGCAAATATGAAGAATTTAAGATTACTTCAAATTAGCAAGGTTCATCTGATAGGAAACTTCAAATTTCTATTCAATGAATTAAGATGGTTTTGGTAGCATAAGTGTCCACATAAATTTCTACCACAAGACTTTTGTCTAGAAAGCTTGTTATTCTTAACCTCCAAGAAAGCAAACTCATACAAGTTTGGAAGGTTTATAAGGTATAAAATTCTTGCAATGCTTTTCATTTCTTTACAGATGTTTCATGTATAATGCAAAAGTAATTCTCTCTTTTTTTTTTCCTTTTCTTTTGATTTTTTTTTTTCTATAGTTACTTAATGAGTTAAAAGTTCTTAATCTCCAAAATTCTGAAAATCTCACCAAAACACCAAACTTCTTTGGAGTCCCACATTTGGAGATACCAATACATCAAGGTTGCACTAGCTTGGTTGGGATTCATGAGTTGATTGAATATTTTAAATGTCTTGTTGAGCTAAGTTTGAGTGGATGCATAAGCCTTAAAAGTCTCCCAAACACTATTGGTAACTTAAAATCTCTTAAAACACTTATGCATGGTTGCTCAACAATTTTTGAGTTATCAACACAAGTGAGAAATATGATGGCCTAGGCAAAGTTCCATGGAAATGAAATTACCACTGAGCAAAGATTATCCTTTTTGGATTTTTCAAAGAATCACAAAATTGAATTACTAGGATGTCAAAAAAGATGCTCAAATTCTTGGATGTCATGTTTGTCAAGCTCTATATCACCTAAAAACTCAGTTGGTATAAATCCAATGTTAGCTTCCATTTCCAAATTTCGTTACTTGGAGAGGTTAAATCTTAGTTATTGTGGTTTGTTTGAAGATAACTTCCCCATTGATTTGGAAGGTTTATCTTCACTCACAATGTTGAACTTATCTGGAAATTATTTTTGTAATACACCTCGTGGGATTAGTTGCCTTTCTAAACTATTAACATTGCGCTTAAATGATTGTTGGAATCTTCAAATAATTTCGGAAGTCCCAACAAGTTTATGGATTATGAGTGCATGTGACACTCCATCATGGAGATCATTCTCAAATTTAATGCACATGGAACATTCACCGATTTTTTGTGAATGTGAATCCCAGGATCATATCGGAGGTTGACATCATCACCTCTCATTTTTATTTATCATCCTATTTTGCAGGTTCGTCTCTCTTTCTTTCTTTATTTGTGTGTGTATGTATATGTATATGTATATATATATATATATATATGTATATATTTTTTACTTAATGACATCAATTTTTTTTTATTTTAATATAGGAGCTACCACTCGAGGATGTTGAGTTCTGAGTTCCCTATCATTTTTCTCCAACATACAGAGATTCCAGATTGGTTCAGCCACCAGACAATTGGTTCTTTAATATCCTTTCGGGTACCTCCTCTTTCATAGGGTCGAATTGACGAGATTATTATTTGTGCTTCCTGTCGACTGTTGCCCTCTATTCCAAATTGTACTTCAAGTGAAGGTCCCGTTGTGGCAATCTCATTTTACAATAAAACTCGTGGCTGGAATCAATCTCGTCATACAAAAGTCCCTCCAAGTTTTGCTACAACTTCTTGTCATATATACCGCGTCCCAGTTGACTACCAAGGTTATGGAAACTATGCTCTGCCAAAATGCTGCTACTGTTCTCCATATTCGCTCCGCATTTATAGCACATGGAGTTTTGAAAGTTTAGGTGAATGGCGGAGTTTCGCTATTGGAGATGAAATAAAAGTGTCCATAAAATTCCGTGGAGACTTTGAAGTGCACAAATGTGGAATTCACCTACCACTTCGTAAGTTTAATACAATAAATGGATTTTAAAAGTTTCAATTTGTCAATGATATTATTACAAATAAAAACTACCAATATTAGAGAGATGATAATATATTTTCAAATGATACTACTACGAATGATAGTGTCTTTATGTAATGTTGTTGCAGGTTTTCTTCATCCGTCTCCAGAGATAATGGATTTACACTTGGTTGACGATTGGATAGCTGATAATACTAAATACATAAGGTCTTTTTGATAATATAATATATTTTTTATGATTTTACGTTTTTTTAACTAGCAACAAATATTCAATCAAATTATTGTATTACTGATATTTTGGCAATTCAAAGAAACAGATTTTAGATACGTTGTAGCAAATGTGTTTTCCAGCACGTGGAACCATCGGATCTCCGTTGACAAAATAAAAGGCATTCCTTTATGACTCACCAAGTAGCCCCGTCAGTTGGTGAAGCAGCCTCAACGCAACACGGCGATCTCATCTATGTCCGATGCAATCTTTCAAGAAGAGGAAAGCCTTCATTCTCTCCCAGAAAAGCTACTACCTCTCGATGTCCTCTCTGTCCAGGTGCTACATAGATGGAGCTACACAACGAGATCTTTGCATTTAATGAGTATATGTCCGTTGGGGGATGGATGACTGAGCCTAACGGTGATGAAGGCAAGAAAAATCTAGCACTCAAAGAGCAAAGGTTCTGCATCCCACTCAAAGCTCCTTAAGATTTTAATTTTTAAAGCAGTACGAGTTAACTCCGCTTTTGATCATAATGCTGCTAAGCCTAGGACGTTAGGTTTTTGGTGAAGATTAGGGATTTTCTCCGCATACCTCAAAATTGATTCTATCTTTATATTATTTGATAAGATTGAGGTTATTAGGAAAATATGTATTCAGTGCTGGTTGTTTACATTTTACGGATTGAAGTCGTATTTCTCTGTAATCCTAGGGATTAACGGGATTCTAATGTATTACATTGTGTAATCTGAGAATTGATTTTAGAAGGGTACGCTTTAGTGATTTGCTAAAGGAGGTTTAGTAAGGCTAAGTGATATTGGCCAGAGTCATGTGAAAGAAATTTCTGTTGTGTGATTATTCCCTTTTAAAGCTCTATTTTCAGATTGATTGATATTTCTTTACATTCTTGATTATCGTTTGATTAAACTTGTTTATTTGATTATCCATCAAGCTAAGTTTACGCGGTTAATCCATATCTGCATATGTCAAAAAACCTGATTGGATAAATTATTTTCTTCAGTTTATTTCATTATATCCCCTGTTATATTGTTGGTGTTAGGTAATATCTCCAATATATTCCACCATAAGTGTACAAAGGCACTTAATGAAGTAATGAAAATTTTGCTATCAGCTTTACTGTGAGAAGGAGAGGCTTGTCGATGATCAATTTAACCAGTTAAAGGCCCTTTTTGGTATTGGTGCAAGCGGTTCAACTAAGCGGACAGAGAAGGTAGAAGGGTATGTCTTGCTTGATTTCTTAGCATGCATTTTTTATCTTTTGAAACAGATTTCCTTTAAGCTTTTTACCCTGTTACATTGCTGATAATAGTTGATATACATTGAAACATGTTTATGTATAAATTTAGATGATTACTTCTCGATCATTTAGACTGGTACTGATGGCCTCTGAGAAGATGGTTAGATCCCTAAGAACAAAAGACTACATGTCATGCATAAAAGAATTCAGAATTCAAGGGAGGTGATGCATGGATCATTTCCTCTAGCTCAGCTTTCTTGCTCTACTTTCTCTAGCATAGGCGCTTTGTTTGATTGTAGAAACTGTAGAAGTGATATTCTCTATTATTTCCTTTTTTCTTTAAATTTTTATCTAGGGTCCTCATATAGTACTTATGTGTTAAGGATGTGGCATCTTTCAATCTTTCTTTAATATGCTGCTGGAAAAAATTGATATTAGGGTTTAAAGATCACACTTTAGTGATTATAGTCATTGTTTGGCTTGCATAAACACCTCAGCAACTCTAATGTTACCTGATTGGTTTGGACAATATTCGAAAGCATATGAATATTCAACTAGATGAAAGAAGCATAGTGTATGTAATCAACTGTTTAATGAAAATTAGGTTTTGTTTCTCTTACCATAGCCAGGAAGAAAAAGAAACTTAACTTGTGGATTGAACTTGATTGGCCATTCAACCCATAAAGCTTGTAAATAGATCCTTTAACGATAATGATTGTTATAGAGCAGTACACTAAACTTGAAAAAAATCTATTATAGAACTCATAAAGCTAAAAATGATGTTATAATCACAAGAAATACATAATATAAATTTAAATTTACATCTTTTATTACAACACAATCCGTCACAAATTTAACAAAATCATACCTCTGATCTACCGTTACCACCTTAAAGAATCAATAAATTGTGTATTAAAAAAGTCTATAAATACATAAATTTTTCTATTGCACTGAAATTTCAGCCACTCTTAAGAGAAAAGAAGGTTGGAGAAAATGATTGGTCCATCGCTTGAAGACAATAGCATTGAGTAAAGAGACGCGAAACCTTCATTCTCTCTTCCCCCATTTTCAATTATGCACTCCAAAGCTCTTTCTTTGATTAGTTGTGGTCTCTATTTGAGATCGGTTTCAAAGTTCTTAAAGAAAGATCACTCATAACGATTTATTATGAAAATGAGTTACAGAGGTACCATTTGTTTCAGGATATGGGAAAAACAATTGTTATTGAAAAGGCAACAATATGAAGATTAAATGTTTTTGGGACAGTGAAATTTCCGATCCATAGATGCTCTACATAAGCATGTTGCGGCACTGTGTTTAGATTTGTTAGTCTTTTTTGGTCCTTCTCTCCCGTCCATGTGCTTTTCCTTTTTGTGGTCCTCATCATTTAGGGAATCCATGCAACTTGCAGGGATTGATGGATTAACAACGATGTTGAGTCCGACTTGTGACTTTTCGTTCATAAATTGACGATGATGGGGTAATGGTCGGCTAAACGATCAGATAGGAGACCGTCCTTCTAAGTTGCAGATTTTTTGTAAGACTTTGCATGTCACATTCAAATTCTTTTTTCATCTAGAGAAAAGAAATAGAAGAATAATGATAAAAAAAAAAAAGAAACAGGCAGGAATCTACCTATGTCAGCTTCAAGCCCCAATATTCAATTCCAATGGTAATGACTTCTTGTACAAGAAAAAGACCCGAAACTTCCCTTAGTCCTGGTTCCCCACTTCTTGGTTCCCCACTTCTTTTACTTTGCGGAATGCTCACCCTTTTAAGCTTAGTCTTCCGGATGCCCTTAGAAAAAAGAGAAGGCGTCACTTTCTTTTATTTTCACTAGTACAAACGATGCCGTGTGGATGGGAATTCCACAATAGTTATGTGAGAAGCGTCAACCGTTAAGTAAATAAATAAAGTCTTTTTCACTAATCCGTGCGCTGTGGGTCGAAAAAATATGCAGCACTCTTATTAGTATGACTGGTGTGAGGTAATGCGTGGCAGCCTGCAGTCTGTAAGGACAGCCGTTATCCTGTATACTTTATTCATACTTTAACTCTTTAACTCTTGACCCTCCATGCACAGGTTGAACATTATTCATACTCATTATCCTGTATACTCCATTAAGAATAGGACATTTCTACCTATTAAGTTATCTTGTGAGATGACAACGAGTCTCAAGGAAACAGACTTTATTTAAGTTGCTTAAAGCAATGGTAGGAAGCTACAATAGAAATTGGATTCATCGAAAATATTATTACTTTTTGGCCCCCTGCGATTACTTTATTTATCGGAGACTTCGGATGTTTTTCATGACCCCTGTGGGCACATGATGAACTTCTGCCACTCACATTGCTAAGCATTAAACTAAGGTGGGGACACGGGATAATGGCATGAGATTCTTTGCACAAACTTTTGCCGCCCGCAGCTTCTGGGAAACTAAGCAACCGCGTCGATTGAAGAAACAATAAACCTTCTTCTTCTTTTGCCCCTCTCAGCTACGCATTCTCTAACTCTTGCTCTGATCATTAAGCCCTTCCATGGCTGCTCAAACCCTTTCGTCACCTTCCAAAGGTCACTGGGATTACGACATTTTCCTGAGTTTTAGAGGAGAGACACGCAAGAACTTCACCGATCGTCTCTATGAGGCCTTGGTTCAAGTTCAGATTCGCACTTTCCGGGATACCGAAGAGCTTCTAAGAGGAAAGTCCATCTCTGACGAGCTGCGCAAGGCAATTCGTGGATCAAGGATTTACATCGTAGTTTTCTCCCAAAGTTATGCTTCTTCTACGTGGTGCCTCGAAGAACTAGCAGAGATCATAGACAGTTGTAGAGAAAACGAAAGCCACACTCTTTTTCCGATATTTTATTACGTTGACCCTTCAGATGTCCGAAAACAGGCAGGGATTTTTACAGAAGCATTTGCTGAGCATGAAAAGCGGTTTCACACTGATACGAGGAAGGTGGATAGGTGGAGAAAAGCCCTTGCTGAAGCTGCGAGCCTTTCAGGTTGGGATGTCTCGAATTTCGCAGACGGGTAATTTTATGCAGCTCTTGTCTCTTGTTTTTTTCGTGCCTTTCTCTCTCTCTCTCTATATATTTTTATAACATATGCAAAAATCCATTATGGACATATAAAGTTTACCTAAAAATTAATTGAGGAAAAAAAAAAGTGGTTTTTGAGTTCAGTTGCCGGATGGTATTCTCTTTCTCGTTCGGTTACTTTCGAGTTGAATTATTGGTTGTTTTCTCGTTTCATGTCCACCTACCACGATATAAACATCGTACCACTTAAAGGAGATCTTGATTCTATAATTGTTAGGATTAAATACTGCATTTCTAATCAAATGTCTTACCATTATGGGGAATTATATTGTAACCGTACTTTCCTTAAAGCATTTAATCCATGAATTTATCCCAGAAATGAAAATAAAAATAAAAAGATTACTTATAGCATAACCATAATATTTTGACAAAAACACTTTGTAGAAATATATTTAAATGCTAACTGAATTTGATATAACTTAGTTGCTTGCCATGCATAACACTTTTTAAAAAAAAATGTTTTCCATTGTTTATATCTTCTAATTTTGAATTCTATTTTACTATGATGTTTAGGTATGAAGGAAAGGTCATTGACAAGATTGTAGACCAAATTATGTGTGAATTAAATCAAGTTCACCTTCATATTGCCAAATTTCCAATAGAAATAGATTCTAAAGTTGCAAAGGTGAAAGCTTTATTGGCTTTTGAAAAAAGTGACGTTTGCACTGTTGGCATCTA
Source organism: Casuarina glauca (assembly GCA_028551395.1). Classification (NCBI taxonomy): domain Eukaryota; kingdom Viridiplantae; phylum Streptophyta; class Magnoliopsida; order Fagales; family Casuarinaceae; genus Casuarina; species Casuarina glauca. The sequence continues at coordinate 23,519,882 of CM052352.1, read as the reverse complement.
TGGCATGGGCGGCATTGGAAAAACTACCATAGCAATAGCTGTTTATAATCAAATATATTTGAATTTTGAAGGAAGCAGTTGTCTATTAGACATTAAAGAAATTTCAAAAGAGACAGGTGGTTTAGTTAAATTACAAAATAAGCTTCTTCATGAAATCTTGAAAAAGGATATGAGGATTGATCATGTTTATGAGGGAATTGTATCGATCAAGAACATGCTTGGTAGAAAAAGAGTTCTTGTTGTTCTTGATGACGTGGATGACTTGGACCAAGTAGATGAATTGTTTGGAGACTTAAGTTGGTTTGGCTTGGGAAGTAGAATTATCATCACGACTAGAGATGAACGATTGTTAGATCAACTAGAAGTAGATGGAAGATATAAGGTCCCCCTTTTGAATGAATCACAAGCCCTTGAACTTTTTAGTTGCCATGCCTTTAAGAAGGCAAATCCAAGAGAGGGTTTCGTAGAACTTTCAATTAATGCAGTGAATTATGCTGAAGGACTTCCATTAGCTCTCAAAGTTTTGGGTTCTTTTTTTAGAAAAAGGAGTCATGATGAATGGAAAAGTGAGTTGAAAAAGTTACAGCAACAACCACAAGACAAAATTCAAAAAATACTTAGAATAAGTTTTGATTCATTGGATAAGTATACCAAGGATATATTTCTTGATATTGCATGTTTCTTTATTGGTATGAAGAAAGACTATGCAATCAAAATATTTGATGGTTGTGGTTTCTTTCCTAATAGTGGCTTGGAAATTCTTCAACAAAGATCTCTTGTGACAATTGATAAAATGGGTAACTTACATATGCATAATCTAATTCAAGAGATGGGAAGAAATATTGTTCGTGAAAAAGCCACATACATTCCAAAAAACTATAGCAGATTATGGTTTCACAAAGATGTCAATTATGTTCAAAGCAAAACTATGGTAAGAGGCTTATACATTTATATTTTTTCTAAGTATGCATCCTACATTGGATTTGATGATAATACTATTTATAATTGCATATAAGTCAACAAGTGATACTTCAAATTTTAGTAAGTTCTAATTCAATTCAATGGTACTCTAGTATTGCAAAACTTGAGAATAAGCATTACTTATGCATTTCTTTTTTCAGTGGTCACAAGATGTGGAGGGTCTCGGCTTAAATTCACCTAAATTAGAAGGAATAAATTTAAAAACTAGAGCATTTACAAATATGAAGAATTTAAGATTGCTACAAATCAATGTTACACCTCTCATAGAAAACTTCCAACTTCTATCTAATGAATTGAGATGGCTTTGGTGGCATAACTGCTCACTGAAAGTTCTACCACAAGATCTTTGTCTAGAGAAGCTTGTTGTTCTTGAACTCCAAGAAAGCAAACTCATAAAAGTTTGGAAGGGTTATAAGGTATAATATTCTTGTAGTACTTTTTATTTCTTTATATATATTTAATGTATAATGCAAAAGGAATTTTCATCAAGTTTCTTTCATTTTGGTTTTTTTTTTTCTATAGGTACTCAATGAGCTAGAAGTCCTTAATCTTTGTAACTCCAAAAATCTCATCAAATCTCCAAACTTCTCTGGGGTCCAACATCTAGAGACACTAATACTTGAAGGTTGCATCAAATTGGTTAAAATTCATGAGTCCATTGGATGTTTGAAAGGCCTTGTTGAGCTAAATTTGAAAGGATGCATAAGCCTTACAAACTTTCCAAGTAGCATTGGTAACTTGGAATCTCTTAAAACTCTTGATTTATCTTATTGCTCTAAACTTTTTGAGTGCCTAAAACAACTGGAAAATACGATGGCTTTGACAAAGCTCCATGGAAATGACTCTACTACTATGTACAAATTATCCTTTTTGGGTCTTTCAAAGAATCACAAAATTGAATTACTAGGATGTCAAGGAAAATTATCAGATTCTTTGTTATCATGTTTGTCATGCTATATATCACCCAAAAACTCCATTGGTATAAGCTCAATGTTAACTTCCATTTCTAGATTTCATTACCTAGAGGAGCTAAATCTCAGTTATTGTGGTTTGTTTGAAGATAACTTCCCTGATAGTTTAGAATGTTTATCTTCACTCATTCACTTGTACTTAGTTGGAAATAAGTTTTGCAGTATACCTCATGGTATTAGTCGCCTTCCTAAACTGTTGTATTTGGACTTGAATCATTGTATGTCTCTTCAATCAATATCGGAAGTCCCTTCAAGTTTATGGGTCATACATGTAACTCGCTATCCCTCATGGAGACAATTCTCAGATCCATTGGATATGGAATATTCACCTTTTTTTCTTGAATATGAAGCCCACAATCAGGTTAATTTGCAAACAATGATATCATCGCCTCTCATACGTGTCCATCATGGTAATTCTATCCAGGTACTTTGTCTCTCACTCTCTCTCTATATATGCACACACAATATATATATACTTTTTTTTTAATGACATCATTTTTTTTTTTAATATAGGAGCTGTCAAGCGAGGACGTTCAGTTTCCTATAATTTTTCTCCAAAATACTGAGGTTCCGGATTGGTTCAGCCACCAAGCAATCGGATCTTTGATATCTTTCCAAGTACCTCCATTGGTGGAGGGTCGAATTGACGAGATCACCATTTGTGCTTCCTATCAACCCCTAGCCTCTGCTCCAAATTATACTTCAAATGATGGTCCCATTGTGGCAATCTCATTTTACAATAAAACTCGTGGCGGGAATCTATCTCTTCATACAAAAGTCCCTCTACACTTTGCTACAGCTTGTTGTCATATATACCGCATCCCAGTTGCACTTTATCGTTTAAGCTATTTCCTGCAACGCAACTACTTCTTTTCGTCAGATTTTCACCGCATTTATCGCACAGATCATGAGAAGTCATCTCGTCTGCTGATTGATTGTTTAGATGAAATGAAAGTGTCCATAGAATTTTCTGGGGATTTTGAAGTTCACAAGTGTGGAATTCACCTACCACTTCGTAAGTTGACTACAATACATAAATTTTGAAATGTATCAATCTGTCGATTTCGATATTACTACAAATGATAGTTGACAATATTAAAGATATAACATCGTTTAAAATAATATTGTTACAAATGACAATGTTGTTACAGGTCCTCTTCCTTCATGGATTACGGTCTCTAAAGATGGTATTGCTACCATAAAAGTTAAGACAAGTTGATAAAGTTAGAAGGCAAGTGAGAAGGTAACATTGTTTTTGGCAAGGCCTGTAAACATAATACAACTACTTATTATTATGTTAATCAAAAATAATTTGTAAGTCCTTTATTTTAAAATTAGATATGAGGAGTCAATATATCTACTTAACTTCTTTTCCTCTATCCCTTCTCCTAGTTGACATTATTTTGTAAACTTTCTTGATTGTTATGTCCATATTTTGAATCACTTGATTATTTTTTATTCAAGTGTTTATTCTATCTTGAACTCTGAAATAGCATTTCACTCTGAAAAAAAAAATCCCATATTAATGCAAAGGAGTAATGTTATTATCACCTAAGTGAAGCATACAACTTTTACATTTGCTACCGTGGACAAAGGAGTAGAATGGGCATTAACAATTCATTGCACAGGGGTCAAGCCAATAAATCAAGATGGCGTAAGTAACATTGCAGCTAACATCATCAGGTAAACCTCAGGTGTGTTTGTAAGAAACACACTTCTAGAAACTGAGGGAATATAAAAATAGCAAGATGAAATGAATATTTATGCAAAGAACACACTATCAAATCAAAATATATGAAAATATCAATGCATGCTCATAATGCAATTGTCTATTTTGCTAGGGATAAGAAGCAATAGATGGTGTTCTACCTAAATATGCATGAGCTTGAAGACGTATATTAGAAAATCCAAGCCTTCCAAAGGTACTGATCAGATGCAAGGAAGCCCTGGCGATCCGTTCCTATCAATCACTGGCCATGTTCAGTTTTAAACAATCTCCCTTAAGTATTGTCATGCCAAATTGGTTCATCCAGGAGAATTAGAGCTTCAATATCTTTTCTTGTACTTTCACTTTCAGAGGGTTAAATCCAAAGATGGTTGCCCAATCTCTATAATCCAGTGATTCATAAGCAAATTCAGCAAACCATGCTCCTACCTCAGCGTCGTTTTTGACGCTGAGTTCTTCCTTTTCTGTTCACCGTAGCTAGAAAGAAAAAGAACGTTTGGCTCGATCTTGATCGGTCATTACAACCCTTGAACCTTGTAAACCGATCCTTTGATGACGATGATTGTGACAGAAAAGTACACAAAACTTAAGAAAAATCTATTACAAAACTCATAAAACTACACATGATGTTATAATGACAGAAAATTGATAATATAAATTCAAATTCACCACCTCTGTTTTTACACAATCTGTCACACATCAATCAAAGGCATGCTTATGTTCTATCACCACCTTAGAGAATCAACAAATGGTTCACTCTCCCACTTCTTCCGATCTCAAAACAAAAATGAAGAAAAGTTAAAGAAAACCAACATGCTGTCCCCTTCTTTTAAAAAAAGAAACAAAACGTAATTAACAGTAATTAAAGGAAAAAGGAAAAAGATATTCAACTTTCAATAGCATGAACCTCAACCATCACAATCATGAGCACTACCATCACCATAGGCATCAGTGGTGGCCATCGTAGACACTTGCGCTGTACCCATCATAGCAACAGCCATGCAGCCATCGGCACCACCAGCATTGGCAGCATCTTGGTGGTTGGCAACATGATCACCAGGAGCTGTAGAAGCATGTCCTTGGTGTTTGCCTCCTTTACGAGGTTTATCACCGGAGGGTTTTTGTCGGGAGGAACTATCTGAGTCTCTGTGTATGCTTTCTTTGTGCCTAAGACTTGGGATGCAGAATCATATGCTTTTGCCCTCTGGATCCTTAGCAGAACCTCAATTCAGACTTGTTTCTCATGTCTTTGTGCTATATAACGAGCACTTTAAAAGGTTTCAAAACTTCAATCAGTAATATGATTGCATGGTTAATAAGTATAGTTAGCATTTTAAAAAAATAAAAGAATTTGTTAAGAAAACCAAGAACATAAGCTTTTCTACGTTTTTATCTTTTACCTTATTCAGAACAATCTTTTCCACTAACTTTAGCATAAGATTGATAAGCAAAAGATTCCACAAAAGATTGGAGACTCAAGAGAGCTTTTGGAAAAGCAACTTTAGCATACGGCTACAGGATGTTCTTTTTCGTCTTTTCATTTTCTTTTCCCTCCCATCAAATGATCATGTTGCTTCTACACATATTTGCACCCATGGAATATAATTTGTTTCGGTGAGCTTCAAGGAGGCAAAATTAACGATGTTGATACCACTGGGAAAAGGATATGCAAGCTTTTTCTACCATGGCTTTGAATAGAGAAGCAGCAGAGCACTAAGACAAGTTGTTGATACCAAGAAGAATAGTGAAAATGTTATGCCCTGTACATCTGTATTTTAAAATTTATTAATACAATTTACATTTTCACCAAAAAAAATAATGAAAATAAAAAGGAAAAAGTCTTGATTGCTCTGCATGACTACTGATTGTATTGCAGTGAGAATAATAACTTTACAGAGCTCATAAGTGCCTTATATATAGGTTACATGAAGGGGCTAAGCTTTAACTAATTGATACAACAGAAAAGCATTAAAACTGGAAGTTAGTTGTAACAGCAAAACCTTTAAACGAAAACTGTTAAGTAACTGTTAAGTTGGTTGACTAGACTGCTTTTCTTGAGTTGACTGAGGTAGTGGCTTTGATTTATCTGAAGGCTGATCTTCTTCAAATTGAAGAGACAACAAACCTTCTTCTTCTTTTCCCCCTATAAGCTACGCATTCTCTAACTATTGCTTTGATCCTTAAACCCTTCCATGCCTGTTCAAATCCTCTCGTCACATTCCGAAGCTCGTTGGGATTACAACGTTTTCCTGACTTTTAAAGGAGATACACGAAAGAACTTCACCGATCGTCTCTATGAAGCCTTGATTCAAGTTTAAATTCGTACTTTCCGAGATACCGAGGAGCTTCTAAGAGGAAAGTCCATATCTGACGAGCTGCGTAAGGCAATTCGTGGATCAAGGATTTACATTGTAGTTTTCTCCAAAGATATGCTTCTTCTTCGTGGTGCCTCGACGAACTAGCAGAGATCACAGACAATTGTAGAGAAAACGAAACCACACTCTCTTTCCGATATTTTACTATGTTGACCCTTTAGATGTCCGAAAGCAGAGCGCGACTTCTGCAGAAGCATTTGCTGAGCATGGAAAGCGGTTTCACACCGATACGAAGGTGGAGAGGTGGAGAAAAGCCCTTACTAATGTTGGGAGCCTTTCTGGTTGGGATGTCTCGAGTATTGCAGATGGGTAATTTTATGCAGTGCTTGTCTCTTGCTTTCTTCGTGACTTTCCTATACATATATATATATATATATATATATTATAACGTATGCAAAAATCCATTATATACACATAAAGTTTACCTAAAAATCGATCAAGGGAAAAAAAAAAAAAGAAAAAAAAAAGTAGTTTTGAGTTCAGTTGAAATATTGGTTGTTTTCCCATTTCATGTCCACCTACCACGACATAAAGATCATGGCACTAAAAGAAGATCATGGTTCTATAATTGTTAGGACTAAAAATTGGGTTTCTAATCAAATGTCTTACCCTTATGGGGAATCATATTGTAACCGTACTAAAAACATTTAATCCATGAATTTATCCCAGAAATGAAAATAAAAAATAAAAAGATTATTTATAGCATAACCATAATATTTTGACAAAAAAACTTTGTAGAAATATATTTAAATGCTGTGCACACTAAATTTAATATAACTTAGTTGCTTGCTATGATGAAAGAGTTTCAAGTGACTGAGATGATAATGTATAACTCTATTAAAAAAAAAATTTAGTGTTTATATTGTATAATTTTGAATTCTATTTTACTATGATGTTTAGGTATGAAGGAAAGGTTATTAAGAAGATTTTAGGCTAACTTTTGTATGAACTAAATCAAGTTCTCCTTCATGTTGCTGAACACCAAATAGAAATAAAGTCTAGAGTTGCAATGGTGAAAGCTTTGTTAGCTTTTGAAAAAAATGATGTCCACGCTGTTGGCATCCATAGGATGGGTGGCATTGGAAAAACTACCATAGCAAGAGTTGTTTATAATCAAATATATTTGGATTTTAAAAGAAGCAATTGTCTTTTAGACAACAAAAAAAGTAAAAAAGCCTAGTGGTTTAGTTAAATTACAAAAAAGACTTCTTTGTGGAATCTTAAAAAGAGATGTGAGGATTAATGATATTCATGAAGGCATTGAATTGATTAGGAAAATACTTAATGGAAAAAGAGTTCTTGTTGTTCTTAATGATATGGATGACTTGAACTAGGTACGTCAATCTCTTCGAGACTTAAGTTGGTTTGGCTTAGGAAGTAAAATTATTATCACAACCAAAGATGAACATTTGCTAACTCAACTAGAAGTAGAAGTAGGTAGAAAATATATTGTCCCACCCTTGAATGAATCACAATCCCTTGAACTTCTCAGTTGGCATGCCTTTAATAAGGCAAATCTAGAAGAGGGTTTCCTAGAGCTTTCAATTGGTATAGTGAAGTATGTTGAGGGACTTCCATTAGCTCTTGAAATTTTGGGTTCTCTTTTGAAAAAAAGGAGTTATGATGAATGGATAAGTGAAATCAACAAGTTACATAAATAGCCACAAGAAGACATTCAAAAAATACTTGAAATAAGTTTTGATTCATTAGATAATTGTACAAAGAAGATGTTTCTTGGTATTGCATGCTTCTTTGTTGGTATGGAGAAAGACTATGTAATCAAAATATTTAGTTATTGTAATTTCGTTCCAAATAGTGGCATGAAATTTCTTATACAAAAATCTCTCATAACAATTGATGTCATGGATAAGTTGCGGATGCATAGACTAATTCAAGAGATGGGAAAAAATGTTGTCATGAAAAAGTAGCTTATGTTCCAAAGAACTATAGCATATTGTGGTTTCATGAAGATGTCCGTAATGTTTTAAGCCAACATATGGTAAGAGGCTCATACATTTGTCATGTTTTCCAAGTAAGCATCTTACTTTGAATTAAATGATAAGTTCTAATCCAATTCAATGGTACTTTAATTTTACAAAACTTGAGAAGGTGCAATACTTATGCAATTTGTTCTTTTACGCCAGGGGTCACAAGATGTGGAGGTTCTTAGCTTAAATTCACCTAATTTAGAAGGCATAAATTTGAAAACCAAAGAATTTACAAATATGAAGAATTTAAGATTGCTCCAGATCAATGTTACATGTCTCACGGAAAACTTCAAACTTCTATCCAATGAGTTAAGATGGCTTGGGTGGGATAAATGCTGGTTGAAAGTTCTACCACAAGATTTTTATATGGAGCAGCTTATTATTCTTGACCTCTAAGAAAGCAAACTCATACAAGTTTGGAAGAGTTATAAAGTACAACATTCTTGCAATACTTTTTATTTCTCTATAGATGTTTAATTTATAATGCAAAAGGAATCTTCATTTCATTTCTTTTCTTTTGATTTTGTTTTTGTAGGTACTCAACCAACTAAAAGTACTTAATCTCCAAAACTCCAAAAGTTTCACCAAATTATCAAACTTCTATGAGGTCCTATATTTGGAAGTATTGATACTAAAAGATTGTACTAGTTTGGTTTAAGTTCACGAGTCCATTGGATGTTTGAAAAGCCTTGTTGAGTTAAATTTGAAAAGATGCATAAGCCTTACAAATCTTCCAAGTAGCATTGGTAACTTAGAATCTATTAAAACTCTTGACATATCTTATTGCTCCAAAATTTTTGAGTGGTTAGAACAAGAGGAGGATACGACAGCTTTGACAATGCTCTATGGAAATGAAATTACTACTGCACATAGATTACCCTTTTTTGGTCTTTCAAAGAATCTGAAAACTGAATTACTAGGATATCAACAAAAAATATCAGATTCTTTGTTGTCATGTTTGTCATGCTATATATCATGCAAAAATTCAGTTGATATAAGTTCGATGCTAACTTCCATTTCTAGATTTAGTTAAATCTTAGTTATTGTGGTTCGTCTAAAGATAATTTCCATATTGCTTTGGAAAGTTTATCTTTACTCAAAAGATTGAACTTATCCGGAAATAATTTTCATAATACACCTCGTGACATTAGTCACCTTTCTAAACTACGCGGATTGTGCTTGGAAGATATTAAGACTCTTCAATCAATTTCAGAAGTCCCTGCAAGTTTAGATCACATTATTGCATTTGACACGCCACCATGGAGACTATTCTCAAGTTTATCGGACAAGGAACCTTCACCTATTTTTTCTGAATGCGAATCGCATGACCATTTGCAGAGGATGATATCATCACCTATCATTGATGTTTATCATAATTCTATGAAGGTCTCTCTCTCTCTACATATATATATACACACACATGTATATACATTTCTTTTTAATGACATTATTTTTTTTCTTTTTTAATATAGCAGATGCTAAGCCAAGGCGTTGAGTTTCCTATCTCTTTTCTCCAAAATACAGAGGTTCCAAATTGGTTTAGCCACCAAGCAATCGGATCTTTAATATCCTTCCCAGTACCTCCACTTTTTAAGGGTAAAATTTATGAGATTACCATCTGTGCCTCCTATCGACCGCTGTCCTCCACTGCAAATTGTACTTCAAGTGATAGTCCCGCCGTGGCAATCTCATTCTACAATAAAACTCGTCGCTGCAATCTTTCTCTTCGTACAGAAGTCCCTCAACATTTCGCTGCAGCTTGTTGTCATGTATACCGCGTCCCACTTGGACTCTACTTTGGTTCCCGTGGATTCTCTTCTGATGCCATCCCATACTATTGGTTGTCAAAATGCTGCTACTTTTCTTTAGACTCACACCGCATTTGTTACGAACAGATGTCCTCAACTGATTTCGGGTTGATAAGTGGAGATGAAATGGAAGTGTCCATAGAATTTCGTAGAGATTTTGAAGTGCACAAATGTGGAATTCACCTACCACGTGGTAAGTCTAATACAATAAAATGTTGTCGATTTTGATATTACTATAAGTGACAGCTAACAATATTAAAGATAATAACATCTTTTAAACTAATTTTACTACAAATAATAATGTTTCTTAAGGTGATATATTGTCACTAGACATAATGTTGTTACTTATAGAGAACGCAAGTCATAAAGAACGCAGGTTGGAGGTAAATAGGTGATAATATTTTACGTAAAGTTTCTTTTTTAATAATAATGTTTTTGATGATTCTAGACCTCTTTTAGTTAGCAACAAATATGCAATCACACTATTATGTTGTTATTATGCTAGAAATTGAAACAAGCAGATTTTTGTACTTTGTAATAAATGTGTTCTAAATGTGCATATAATGTAAAAGTAGACATAGAATGGAAAAAATGTTCGACGCGCTTTTTGCGGCCTTTTAGAAAATGGAAGTCTTTGCTTCATGACTCATCAAAAGTTGCGGGAAGCCCTGAAGCAATATCACATCCGTGGGCGAGGTGAACCAAGTGAATGTCTTTGCTAATTGTGAAGAGAAGATGTAAAGCAGCCCCATAAGTTGGTTAAGGAGTCCCCACTCAACGCAACACGGCGATCTCATCTATGTCCGATGCAATCTTTCAAGAAAAGGAAAGCTCCATTCTCTCCCAGAAAAGCCGCTACAGTGATGTCCTCCCTGTCCTGGTGCTGCATCCCTGGAGCAAAGGCCTGGGATCTTTGCATTTCATGGGTAATTGTCCGTTAGAGGATGGATGACTGAGCCTATAAATGATGAAGGGAATACGGTGATGACAGGTAAGTAGAAAAAGGAAGTTGGAATTTAGGAATGCAAAAGGCTTCATTTTTGAAGCCTGTTTTGTAGCTGAGGAAAAGGTAGCTTAGAAATGGATTCTTTTTTCTTCTTTTTTTTTTTTTAATTTTGTTTTGAAACCAAAGTGAGGAGTTGATAATTTCTTGTGTAGGTTGGAGAAATAAGGAGCAAGGGCTTGGAGCAATATGCGTATAAATGGGAAAGGAGTCACACTGCTAATCAGCTGCAGGATATGTATAAACACCTGGTGACTGGCGAGGAGTTCAATGGTCCGAGCGATCATGTCTTCATAGCGGGAAGAATTGTCTTTCAAAGCATTTGAAACTTGCCTTTCTCACGCTACGTGATGATTTCGGGACAATTCAGGTTTTGCAGTTCATGGGAAGCTTAAAATTGACGGCCAGGTAAATTATTTCTCACTTTCGGTTAAGTAGCATCTACAATATGCCTGCTTTTTAGTGAAATCTACTCCCTTAGTTTGTTTCCTGGTAAATGAAACCAAAAGCAGCCAGTCGATAAAACTTTAACTTGATACTACCTTTTCTCATTCAATATTGCTTTTAAGATTGGTTCATATTCTTTTTTCCCAAGCTTCAACGATCTCGGGTACTGTCTCCAAGGCAACGTCAGTGTTGAAAATTTGTCTCAATTTAGGCATGCCTCTTGCCCCAGTTATGAGTAAACTTCAACAACTGCTGTGTCTCTTTTTTCTTAATTAAAAAGAAGCAGACGCACACGGGGAGGGGGAAGGGGGTTTCGAACCCCTGAACAACTTCTGTCATAGAACAGAGTTATCAGTTTCTCATATATGATAATTTGGTAGTTCTTAGGCAGAAAAATTTTATGTTGTGACCAATTTTGGTTGCTTCTTAGTTTTCACATGTGAGCATGCTGGTAATTGCTTCCATGCTTGGAATTGCTGTGCAAGCAACAAATGCACAGTGAAGCCCCCTTCACTCACATAATCTGGTGACTAGTCTTTTGATTTGTTAAAGGTATTGTCATATATATATGTATATATACACACACAATCTTGTAAAAGACATCATTTTTGTGATGAACGTGATTCCCTTCTTAGGTGACTTAGGACCCAACACTCTTAACATAGTTCTGCTACCCATAATAATGTTGACCAGGAAGTATTTGCAAAGGGTGTGTCTTGCCTGATTCCTTAGTATGCATTTTTATTTTTTGAATCAGATTTCCTTAAGCCTTTTATCCTGTTTTGTTGCTTATAATAGTTAATATACATAGAAACATATTTATATATAAATTTAGATGGTTACTTATCAATCATTTAAACTGGTTTTGATGGCCACTGAGAAGACGGTTAGATTCCTAAGAAAAAAAAAAAGACATGTCATGCATAATAGAATCCAGAAGTGAGGGAGGGGATGCATGGATCATTTCCCTACGTTAGATTTCTTGCTCTGCTTTCTCTATCATAGGTGCTTTTTTTTATTGTAGAAACCCTAGAGGTGATATTCTCTATTATTTCCTTTTCTCTTTATGTTTGACTAGGGTCCTCGTGTACTGCTTATGTATTAAGGATGTGGCATCTTTCAATCTTTCTTTAATATGCCCCTGGGAAAAAATTGATGTTAGGATTTGGATATCACAATTCCTTTATTGATTATAGTCATTGTTTGGCTTGCATAAACATCTCAGCAACTCCAACGTTACCTGATTGGTCTCTGACATCCAACATGATCTGTTGCTTATTAAGTTTTTCTATGCCAGTTAGAGTAAAACAATTTCTTTGGTCAGCGAAGCCCCATTTATTGTTGATATTTATTGTGAACCTTGATCCAAATAATTTTGAATCGATTATTTTTCTTCCTTGGTTTATATTCAGGAGAACTTTCTGTTTGTGAGAATTCATTTGCCATCTTAACTAAATCTTTGCTACAATTGCCGGACAAATATCATGGCCTAACTGATGTGGATAAGTGATCCCGCCAGAGGTGAGTTACTGGTAATGTTGTGGTTGTGCATGCACATGTGTACATTTTTGTGTACTGCAAGTGTGAAATTTTTCTACAAAGGAACTAGGCTTGAAATGATTTCAAAATATGTCTGCTAATGCAAGCGACCATCTAGGAACAATGTGTGAAATATTCAGTGAATTAGAAGGTTTGTGATTTTTCTAGTTGCGCCAAGGCCTTCTGGATATAGTGTGTGGTGTGCCGCTGGAGCTAATCAAAATTCTGATTAAATCCTGAATGTGAATTTTATACTAAGTTGTTGTGGATATTATCAAATACAAACTATAAATTTCAAGTGTTGAACACTACTAGTCCTATGTAGTAACGCGTTTATCTTCACATCTTAGCTTTTTATGTCTCTTTGAGTTACTAAGTTACTCTCGCAATTAGTTGTATTGGTTTGCCCATGTAGCAACAGAATATATTGCAGAAGTCCTTAAATTCACTCTTGGCAATAGAACACCATATGTGTATCCGACTTCAATTTTTAACTTTCAAGGGTCATACATGTTTCCTTCTCAATGGTTGATTCCACCTTTAGGTGCCAGCAAATTGGTTGAATCTTGATACTTGACTTTATCTGTATGTTATCTTTTCAATTTTTAGGTATGTACATATGATTGCAAATCCTTAAGTGGTTGATATATTCCAGGAAAGAGCAAAGGTGGGTTATTTTCTTGTCCCCCCTTTCTGAAAGGTGGAAGAAGGCCTCCAGGAGCATTCAAATTTTTGTTATATTTTCTTAATAACTAATTTTTTATAATCTGACTGTAAGACTGCCATCTTTATGGTACTTCCGGACATATGCCTCATGCTACTATTTGCATATCCGTTCATAATTTTCATTGAACCGTCAGTAGGATTAGATTTTTCCCCGAAAAGTACTTCACAAACATCTTATTCCAATTTGAAGTTAGTATATTATTTAAGAATTTGGTTCACTGAAATTAACAATTTTATTATGACATCAAGCAACGTCATAAAGTGTATTCTGTGGGAAGCACTTAATATTGGTGACTTTCTAATGCTATTTTGGTGTCCTCTTCTTGGGTGTTGTGTATGTGATTGTTATATAATTATCATTTTCTACCAATGCAGTGGAAATTTGAATAATGGAACCTATAGTAAACACCTACAAAGCTCCTGACTTTCCGTGCTGTGATCCAGGTTTCTGATTTTGTTAGAGTATCTGATGTGGTTTTTGTTTGAAATGGAAGTCTCTTTAAGTTCTAATTTCGCTCTACAGTCTCACTGATTGCCACTGTAGTGAGTAATAACTATGTTGGAAAAGCCTTTTCTGGTTATGAGATTTCCATACTTCTATGACTTGTGAATTGGCTCTAGATGTTTCAATCTTTACTGTTTGTAGTCTCATGGATTGGTTTTCATTAGTTTATCCATTTATTTTGCTTATCCCTAAAAGATTAAAGTTAATTATTCTGAGTTTATTGCATCAGAGATATGCAAGACAGTGGAATCTGTAGGTTTTTTTGAAGTTGAAACTCCAGTTCTACAGGTTTGCCAATATCGTCATTGTCTCTTCCTGCCTTCCCTAGTTTATATCTTGCAGTAGAAAGAATATTCATGCCTGGAAGTTGGCTTTGGTTGATTTGATTCACTAGGGAGCAGCTGGTGAAGCTAAAGCTAGGCCATGTTGTTACATGCCATAATTCTGTAGGACGGGACCTCTATTTGAGAATGGCCACAGAGCTTCACTTACGGAGAATGCTGGTAAGATTTTACATATGATGTTTGTGGTTGGTTAAATTAATTTTTTCTTTTTTTCAATTTCAATATACTGAATTTCCATTAGAAGCTTCAGATACGTACAAAATTATTGTTATTACTATTATTTTCTGTATCTTCTCATAAAGAGCAATTTCCTTCTTGTTCTGCCTTTCCTTGTTTAGTGCGATTCATCATTTTAATACTCAGAGGTCTTTTTTAACTAATTCAATCTGCAACTTTTGTGGCCTTATTGTTGTTATTGTGGTGCCTTGAATTTGTACCAAAATAATTCTTAGGTGCAGTCATGCTCTGTCAGGAATCTGACCCGATCAACATCATGTCATAATTAATCTAGGTGTGCCGCTGAAATATCTCAACCATCTGCTTGTCCTCTTGGATTATTTTGTGATCTAAACTCATTCACGGACATCATTGCTAGTCATGTAACAATTAGATATCTAAATAGTATGTTCTCTTCCATGTACGTGCTGATTTGGTTTGGACTCAGACTTAAATCTTCAATAAATTCTTTCTGTGGGTGACAGGTTGGGGGCTTTGAAAAAGTATATAAGATTGGGCGAATATTCAGAAATGAAGGCTTTTCAACTCGTCATAAACCGGAATTCACCACAATAGAGGTAGACTTTCCTATATTTTTCTTCTTTTGCTTAACTAGAACACGGTTATGGCAATTTATTTTCATTGCCTCTTGTAGCATATGCAATTTTGTTAATGTTTCGAATCTTTAGAATGAAGGTCTTATCAGTTTTTGGCATTAGTTTGATCATAGATGTATAAAATCATATTCAGACTTCCAAAGCATGATGAACTTGGTGGAGGAAATTGTTTGTAGATGTACTCCTGCAGTTCATGGGAAGCTCAAGATTGACGACGAGGTAAAATTGTTTCTTACTTTCGGTTCAGTGGCATCTACCGGATACCTGCTTTTTAGTGAAATCTACTCCCGTTGGTTTGTTTGCTAGTAAGTGAAACCAAAAGCAGCCAGTCGATAAAACTTTAACTAGATAGCACCTTTTCTCATTTCAATATTGCTTTTAAGATTGGCTCATATTCTTTTTTCTCAAGCTTTAACTATCCAGGGTACTGTTTTCAAGGCAATGTCAGTGTTGAAAATTTGTCTCAATTTAGGCATGCCTCTTGCCCCAGTTACGAGTAAACTTCAACAACTGCTCTGTCATAGAACAGAGTTACTAGTTTCTCATATGTGGTAATTTTGGCAGTTTTTAGGCAGAAATTTGTCATGTTGTGACCAATTATGGTTGCTTCTTCGTTTTCACATGTAAGCATGCTGCTGATTGCTTCACATGCTTGGAATTGCTGTGGAAGCAACAAATGCAAAATGAACGCTCCCTTCGCTCACATAATCTGGTGACCAGTCTTTTGATTTGTCAAAGCTATTGTCATATATATGTGCAGGGTGTGGACATATGTCTTGAGCGACCTTGGAGGAGAGAAACTCTGCACAATCTTGTAAAAGACGCCATTTTGTGATGTACGTGTTCCTCTTCTTAGGTGACCTAGGACCCAACATTTGTAACATAGTTCAGCTACCCATAATAATGCTGACCGAGAAGTATTTGTAAGTCCTTTCTTTTGAAATTATACATGGAGAGTCAATATAGATGTTGTGGTTCTCCGGGTTCTTGACTTCTTTTCCACTTTCCCCTCACTCACCTTTTCCATGTTTTTCTTGGAAAGCTAGAATTTCGGCATTAATTCTTTAAACTTTTTCCATTGCTACATCTATATTATAAATCATTTGATTGTTTTTTGCTTGAATATTTATTCTATCTTGAACGCTGAATTTGAATTTCACTTTAGAAAAAGAAATCTCATACTAATGTAAATGATTTCTCCTATTATCACCCAGGTGAACCATCCACCTTTATGTTTGCTACCGTGGACAGTGGAATGGGCGTTGACAATTTATTGAACAGGAGTCAAGCCAATAAATGAAGATGGCAGTAGTAAGGAGTAACATTGCTGCTAACCTCATCAGGTAAAGCTCCGGTGTGTTTGTAAGAAATACACTTTCAGAAACTGAGAGAATATAGAAGTGGTAAGATCAAATAAACCAATAAATTGATGAAAAGAACATGCTATCCAATCAAAATATAATGAAAAAATTGATGCATGCTCATAATCCAATTATCTATTTTGCTAGGGAGTAGAAGCAATAAATGGTGTTCGACCTAAATATGCATGAACTTGAAACGTATATTTGAAAATCCAAACCTTCCAAAGTGTATCGATCGGATGCAAGAAGACTGGCAATCATTCGTGATGTTCAATTTTACACAATTTCCCTAGTGCATTGTATTGCGAAATTGGTCTATTCAGGTGAATTAGATCTTCAATATCTTTTCTTCTACTTTGACTCTGAGCAGATTAAATCCAAGGAGTGGTTGCGCATTCTCTTTATAATCTAATGATGGGCAAGCCATGCTCCTACCTTAAGGGCTATTTTCTCCCACCTTCGTTGACCTTTAAATCTATGACACCAAATAAATGTTTGCTCCACGAATTAAGGATTCTCTACTTATTTTATCTTGTTTACCTTATATTCTATCTCTTGATGTTTGATGATGAAATGTCAAATTTATAAAGACATTCAATATTGTCACAAACTTTTTTTTTTGTCACATAAAATTTCACCTGATTGGCCATTACAACCTATAAACCCCGTAAACCGACTTTGACGACAATGATTGCTGCAGAAAAGTACACTAACCTTGAGCAAAATCTATTATAGAACTCATAAGCTACATATGATTTTATAATCACAAAAAATGTATAATATAAATTTAAATTCACATCCCCTATTACTACACAATCCGTCACACATCTAAAAAAACCATCCCTCTGATCTACTGTCACCAGCTTAGAAAAATCAAAAAATTGTTTGTTAAAGAAGTCTATAAATGCATAAATTTTTCTACTAGGCTGAAATTCAGCCATTCTTAAGAGAAAAGAAGGTTGGAGAAAAATAATCAGTCCATCACTTAAAAGCAATCGCATTTATTAAAGAGACGTGAAACCTTCATTTTCTCTTCCCCCACTCTCAGCTATACACTACACTCTGAAGCTCTTTCTCCGATTGGTTGTGGTTTTTGTTTGAGATCGGTTTAGAAGTTCTTGAAGAAAGATCACTCATAACGACTTATTATGAACTTAAGTTACAAATGTACCGTTTGTTTCAGGATATGGGAAAAGGAATTGTTATTGAAAAGGCAACATATAGTCAGTTGCGTAATATGAAGATTAAATGTTTCCGGGACAGTGAAATTTTGGATCCATAGATGCTCTACGTAAGCATGTTGCAGCACTGGGTAGATATGATGAATAAAATTTCAGGGTTGTTTTTCACAACCAAGCAAGAGGTTAATTATATGTCTTGTCCCGGTAAAGATATTATATCAATGAATGGTCATTGATGTGCAGTAATCTACCATTCCCTCAACCTTGTATAGCTACCATTAGAAAAGTCAGGCTGCTAATTAACTTTCATGGATGGAAACCAAAACCAACTAGAAGTCATTACCAAAATTTCCATCGATGGACTTCCGTTGCTTGGTAGCGTAGGAAGGAACAAACGTGAAAGAAGACGTCAAAGCCTCCTCTTCTAGCTAATAATTGTGTTTAGATTTGTGAGTCTTTTTTGGTCCTTCTCTCTCGTTCATGTGCTTTTCCTTTTGTGGTCCTCATCATTTAGGGAATCCATGCAACTTGAAGTGATTGATGAATTAACAAGGATGTTGAGTCAAATTCTGCGACTTTTCCGCTCATAAAAAATAAAATAAAAATGCTCCAGACTTTCGTTGTTTTGCGTTGTGGGTCTCAAGAACTTTGTCACAAAGGTTGATGATGATTGGGTAATGGTCGGCTAAACGATCACATAGGAGACCGTCCTTTCGGATTGCAGATTTTTGTAAGACTCTGCATGTGATGTTCAAATTCTTTTTTCCTCGGGAGAAAAGAAATAGAAAAAGAAATAAAATAAAATAAAATAAAAAACAGGCAGAAGCTACCTCCGTCAGCTTCAAGCCCCAATATTCAATTCCAATGGGAAATGACTTCCTATACGTGAAGAACACTTGAAACTTCCCTTAGCTTTCTTCCTCCAACTTTTTTCTTCCTTTCTTAATTCACCCTTTGTTGACCGAGTCAACGAAGGACCAACCTTTCATCATCTCATAACTAAG
This sequence comes from Casuarina glauca, assembly GCA_028551395.1. Lineage (NCBI taxonomy): Eukaryota > Viridiplantae > Streptophyta > Magnoliopsida > Fagales > Casuarinaceae > Casuarina > Casuarina glauca. The sequence continues at coordinate 23,501,090 of CM052352.1, read as the reverse complement.
GACGAAAATCTTCACTCAAATCATCCTCTTCTCCATGCAGTTCCGAACTCCTCTTGGTGAAGAAAGAAACGACTGAAAGAACTCTAGAGTTGGGCTCTCTTAATCTCCAAACAGAATAGGACTTCCACCATGTAATAATTTTTATAATCTTGGTTTAAGTTGCAATTACTTTGCCTATAAATCAGCAACGAAATCCCCTGCAAATGTAAGGTAGAAAAACAAGTTCACTTTTTTAATGCAACAGACACAAAGGCCTCCCCCGTTTCATAAGTCCTCATTCCCTGAGCCCTTGCAGCGGCTGTGGTAGACACTAGTGCTTTTAATTTAATTTAATCTTCTCAAGGACTCCATAAGCTTCTAGCTTTATATCATTTTAATTAATTCAACATTTACATCTGTATATTACACATATACAATAAGCATACATTTCTATAAACAACAAATTCCAATTGACAAATATTAGTTGTACATTGAATAAGAGACACCTGTATTTTTCATCTTAATAGATGCATACTTAAAGTCACGGGAATAAAGATCACAAAAGTGACGAACTTCGCAATTACATTACATTGGTACAACATTAAACTAAGGTGGAGATAACAGAATCGGTGCGACATCACTGTCATCGACTTGACCACAAGAGATACTCTGCACAACTTTTGCCCCCCCAAGCTTAAACTACGCGACCCTGAAAAGCTACTGCGTTGATTGAAGAGACGATAAGCCCTCTTCTTCTTTTCCCACTCTCTATTACACGCTTCTTGACGCCTGCTCTGATCTTGAAGCCCTTCCATGGCTGCTCAGATCCTTTCATCTCCTTCCAAACCTCGTTGGGATCACGACGTCTTCCTGAGTTTCAGGGGAGACACGCGCAAGAACTTTACTGATCGTCTCTATGAGGCTTTGGTTCTAGTTCGAGTTCGTACTTTTCGAGATAAGGTGGAGCTTCCAAGAGGGAAGATCATTTCTGATGAACTGCGCAAGGCGATTTGCGGATCAAGGATTTATATTGTGGTTTTTTCCCAAGGCTATGCTTCCTCTACCTGGTGCCTTGATGAACTTGCAGAGATCGTGGACTGCTGCGGAGCAAATGAACAACACACTCTTCTCCCCATATTTTATCATGTTGACCCCTCAGATGTCCGAAAACAGACCGGGATTTTCGCAGAAGCATTTGTTGAGCATGAAAAGCGGTTTCACACGGATATGGGGAAGGTGGAGAGGTGGAGAAAAGCTCTTGCTAAGGCTGGGAGTCTTTCTGGTTGGGATGTGTCGAGTATTGCAGATGGGTAATTTTATACTTTGCTTGTCTCTTGATTTTTGGCACCTTTTTTGATAATTATGTTTATAAGACGTGCGAAAATCTAATACAGACCCACAAAGTTTACCTTAATAAGGATTTTTGAGTTCAGTTGCCCGATGTTTTTCTCTTTCACGTCCAGTGACATTTGAGTTGATATACTGGTTGTTGTTTCCTATTTCATGTCCACCCTAGCACGATATAAAGATCATGCCACTTAGGAGATCTTGGTTCTAGAATTTTGAGGATTAAAAACTGCCGTTCTAATCAAGTGTCTTACCCTTAAAGGGGAAATATATTATAACCATACTTTCCTTAAAAGAATTAATCCCTGAATTTATCCAAGAAATAAAAATAAAATAAAAAATTTAAAAAATTATTAGTAGCATGATAAAAGAGTTTCAAGTGTTTGAGATGCCAATATACTTTGGGCATGGATGACTATCTTTTTTCTTAATTTTTTCATTTTGGTTATATAATTTTTAATTCTATTGTACTATGATGATTAGGTATGAAGGAAAAGTCATTGAGAAGATTGTGGACCAAGTTTTGCGTGGACTAAATCAAGTTCACCTTCATGTTCCTAAACATTTGATAGAAATAGATTCTAGAGTTGCAGAAGTAAAAGCTTTATTAGCTTTTGAAAAAAGTGATGTTCACATTGTTGGCATCTATGGAATGGGTGGTATTGGAAAAACCACCATAGCAATAGCTGTTTATAATCACATATATTTGGATTTTGAAGGAAGCAGTTATCTATTAAACATTAAAGAAATTTCAAAAGAGGCAAGAGGTTTAGTTGGATTACAAAAAAAGCTTCTTCGTGAAATCTTGAAAAAAGATGTGATAATTGATCACATTTATGAAGGCATTGTATTGATAAAGAAAATGCTTGGTGGAAAAAGAATTCTCATTGTTCTTGATGACGTGGATGACTTGGACCAAGTACATGAATTGCTTGGAGACTTAAGTTGGTTTGGCTTGGGAAGTAGAATCATTTTCACAACTAGAGATGAACAATTACTAGCTTAACTACAAGTAGATGAAAAGTATAAGGTCTCACCCTTAGATGAATCACAGTCCCTAGAACTTTTTAGTTGGCATGCCTTTAAGATGGCAAATCCAATGGAGGGTTTCTTGGAGTTTTCAATTAGTGCAGTGAAGTATGTTAAAGGACTTCCATTAGCTCTCAAAGTTTTGGGTTGTTTTTTGAAAAAAAAAAAGTCATGATGAATGGAAAAGTGAATTGGAAAAGTTGCAAAGACAACCACATGACAAAATTTAGAAAGTACTTAGAATAAGTTTTGATTCATTAGATAAATATACAAAGGACATATTTCTTGATATTACATGTTTCTTTGTTGGTATGAAGAAAGACTATGCAACCAAAATATTTCATGGATGTGGTTTCTTTCCTAATAGTGGCATGGAAATTCTTAAACAAAGATCTCTTTTGACAATTAATGTCATGGATAATTTGTTGATGCATAGTCTAATTCAAGAGATGGGAATAAATATTGTTCGTGAAAAAGCTGCATATATTCCAAAAAACTATAGCAGATTGTGGTTTCATGAAGATGTCCATAATGTTCTAAGCAAAAATATGGTAAGAGGTTTATTCATTTGTCATTTTTCTAAGTAATGCATCCTACTCTGAATTTGATGATAGTACTATTCATAATTCATGTAAGTCAACAAGTGATACTTTCAAATTTTAGTTAGTTCTAATGCTAGTCAATGGCGCTCTAGTTTTACAAAACTTGAGAATGTGCATTACTTATGCAATTTTTTTTTTTTTTTTTTTGGCCAGGGGTCACAAGATGTGGAGGGTCTCAGCTTAAATTCACCTAAATTAGAAGGCATATATTTGAAAACTAAAGCATTTACAAATATGAAGAATTTAAGATTGCTCCAAATCAATATTACACATCTAGTAGAAGACTTCAACATTCCATTTAGTGAGCTAAGATGGCTTTGGTGGCATAGGTGCCCACTAAAAGTTCTACCACGAGATTTTCATCTAGAAAAGCTTGTTGTTCTTGATCTCCAAGAAAGCAAACTCACACAAGTTTGGAAGGGTTACAAAGTATTACATTCTTGCAGTACTTTTTATTTCTCTATAGATGTTTAATGTATAATGCAAAAGAAATTTTCATTTATTTTCTTTCCTTTTGATTTTGTTTCTATAGGTACTCAATGAGCTAAAAGTCCTTAATCTCCAAGACTGCAAAGATCTCATCAAATCACCAGACTTTTCTGGGGTCCCACATTTGGAGACAATGATATTTGAAGGTTGCACTAGGTTGGTTGAAATTCACAAGTCCATTGGAAGTTTGAAAGGACTTGTTGAGCTGAATTTAAGCAGATGCTTATGCCTTTCAAATCTTCCGAGCAGCATTGGTAACTTAGAATCTCTTAGAACTCTTGACATGTCACATTGCTTTAAACTCTTTAAGTTGTTGGAACAAGTAGGGTTTAGGATGTCTTTGACAGGGGTGCGTGGTAATGAAACTACTATTGAGCAAAGATCATCCTCTATTCTTTTGAAAAATCACCAAATTGAACTATTTGGATGTAAAGAAAGATTCTTAGATTCTTTCCCATCATGTTTGTCATGCTATGCGTCAACCAAAAACTCTTCCAGCATGAGTTTGCCATTGGCTTTCATTTGTAGATTTCATTTCCTAGAGAAGCTAAATCTCAGTTATTGTGGTTTGTTTGAAGATCACTTTCTTGTTGATTGGGGAAGTTTACCTTCACTCAAAAAATTGGAATTATGTGGAAACAATTTCAGCAATAAACCTAGTGGTATTAGTCATCTTCCTAAACTCTCACTTTTGAACTTGAACTTCTGTGCTGCTCTTCAATCAATTTCGGATGTCCCTACAAGTTTGTTGGTCGTATGGGCGAAAGGGACTCCATTGAGAAGCTTGTCAAATGCATTGGACATGGAACATTCACCAATTTTTTCTGAATCTAAATCCCATGAGATTAATTTGCCGAGGTTGATACGTGTACCTGTCTCCATAGATGTTTCTCTAGAGTATTATTTAAAGGTTCTCTCTCTCTCTCTCCCTCTCTCTCTCCCTCTCTCTCTCGCGCTCGCGCGCACACACACATATAATATGCACTTCTTTCTTAATGATAGTCAATTTTTTTCTCAACGTAGGAGCCATCAAGAGAGGTCGTTGAGTTTCCTATCATTTTTCTCCAAAACTCAGAGATTCCAAATTGGTTCAGCCACCAGACAACCGGATCTTTAATCTCCTTCCGGCTACCTCCTCCTTCAAAGAGTTTAATTGACGAGGTTCTTGTTTGTGCTTCTTATGGACCAATGTCGTATGCTCCAAATCGTACTTTAAGACCTGGTCCCGTTGTGGCAATCTCATTCTACAATAAAACTAGAGGCAAAAATCTGTCTCTTCATACAAAAGTCCCTCTGCGTTTTACTGCAGCTCCTTGTCATATATATCGCATCCAACTTGGTTCAGTTTTGACTGACAACAACCGCTTTAGCTATAATCTGGAACGAGGCTTCCACTTTACTTCAGATTCAAACTGCATTTATTTAGCAACGACCTTGGATTATATCTCCGGGGGTGCACTAAGTTCTAAAATTGGAGATGAATTGGAAGTGTCCGTAGAATTCCATGGAGGATTTGAAGTGCACAAATGCGGAATTCATCTACTACTTTGTAAGTTTACTACAATAAATGGATTTTATAACGCATCAATATATCAATTTTGATCTTACTACAAATGACAAGGTCAATTAACTTAACCACTAACAATATTAGAGATGATAACATCTTTTGAAGTAATGCTGCTACAAATGCTAATATCTCTTGAAGTGATGTTGCTACAGGTCCTTGTCCTCCATGGTTTACTGTCTCCGAAGATGCCATTGTTACTACTAACAGGTATGCAAGTTGACGAAGTTAGATAAGTCATGCTACTTTACATAAGAACTCTAAACATAATACTGCTACCCATAATGATGGTGAGTGAGTATTTGCAACCATTTCCTTTAAAATTATGCACTTAGAGCCAATTGATATTGTTCTTCCCCAAGTCCCTAACTCCTTCTTTTCATCTTCCGCCCCTCTCCCCTCTTTCGTCTTTGTTTTTCCTAGAGAGCTACAATTTCGACTTTATTTTTGTCTTCTTTCTTGGCAGCTACATCAATATTCTGAATCATCTAATGTTTTTTACTTGAATGTTTCATATGTTATCTTGAACTACGAAACGGAATTTCATTCTCGTATAAACAATTTTTCTTATTATCACCTAGGTCATGGTTTGACGGATAGAATGGGCATGAACAATTTATTCCGCAAGAGTGAAGCCAATAAATCAAGATGGCATGAGTAACATTGCAGCCCAACGTCATCAAGTCAAGTTGAGGTGCGTTGTAAGAATGTACTTTTAAGCACCGAAAGAATAATAAAATTGTAAGATTAAATGAACCATTAAATTTAAGGAAAAAATACTATCAAAATATACTAAAAATATCGATGCATGTTTGTAATCCAATTGTCTATTTTGCTAGGGATGTGGAGCAGTAAATGGTGTTCCTCATAGATATGCATGAGCTTGAAGACGTTTATTTGAAAATCCAAGCCTTCAAAGCAAGCAGCTCGATTTTACCCTCCAAAGTATTACGCTGCCAAATTGGTTCAGCCAGGAGAATTAGCTCTTCAATATCCTTTCTTGGACCGTCACTTTCAGAGGGTTAAATCCTAACATTGCTTGTATATTCACTTCATAGTCCCATGATTCATACGCAAATTGCGCAAATCATGCTCCTGCAGTAGGAACTATTTTCTCCCTTCTCCCATGACCTTTTATGACACAATATCAGTGGCTGATACATGAAATATAAATTCTCTGATTATTTTCGTTTTTAATATCTTATATTCTATCTCTTGATATTTGATCATAAAATGTCATTTTAGAAAGCAGTTCCACATTGATATAAAAAATTTCACTTGTTTGTAGGCACTATGAGCATTTTCCATTTTCTTCCTTGTTCATCCACTTACCCACCCCATTCAATTTTTTCAATTCAATAGCAACATACACATTTTCTATAAGGACTAGGAAATAGAGTATAGGGCTTTCATCAATGGCCATCAATGTCTCTTCTAGGTGAATGAGAGATCTCATAAATTTGACGAGGTAACGAATTTCGTAAATATCTTTAAAGTAATTATTTTTCAAATTTCTCTTTCAAGGGCTAGATAAACTGATACATTAACAAAAGGAAAAAAAAAAAAAGAGGAAAAAGAGAACCACATGAATCTATGAAAGAAATCACTGAGTAAAGAAATGGACAAAACTAAACAAACTGATGATAAAATCGTTTCAGAACTGTGATAATACTTTAATCGCACGAAGAATATAGATTAGATTTACGTCCGCACACTCTCAGTCTTTTCAATCAAAAGCAAATGCAGAAGAAAAGAAAAGGACAAAAAGTAAAAGAAAACCAAAATGCCGTCCCTTCTTTCAAAAAAAGAGACAAAACACAATTAACAATAATTAAAGCAAAATGGAAAAGATATTCAACTTTCAATAGCAAGAACCTCAACCATCACAACCATGAGCACTACCATCACCATAGGCATCAGTGGTGGCCATCGTAGACACATGCGCTGCACCCATCATAGCAACAGCCATGCCGCCATCGGCACCACCAGCATTGGCAGCATCTTGGTGGTTGGCAACATGATCACCAGGAGCTGTAGAAGCATGTCCTTGGTGTTTGCCTCCTTTCCGAGGTTTATCACCGGGGGGATTTTGTCGGGAGGAACTATCTGAGTCTCCGTGTATGCTTTCTTTGTGCCTGCGACTTGGGATGCAGAAACATATGCTTTTGCCCTTCATAGCTGGATCCTTAGCAGAACCTCAATTCAGACTCGCTTCTCATGTCTTTGTGCTATATAACGAGCACTTTAAAAGGTTTCAAAACTTCAGTCATTAATATGATTGCTTGGTTAATAAGTATAGTTGGCATAAAAAAAAAAAAAAAAGGAAATTGTTAAACAGAAAAAAAAAAAAAAAAAAACCAAAAACAAAGGCTTTTCTACGTTTTACCTTTTACCTTAATCAGGACAAGCTTTTCCACCAAAGGTGACAGGCCAGCCAGCAATAATATTGATAAAGAAAAAGATTCCTTAAAAGATTGGAGACCCAAGACAGCTTTTGGGTTTAATCTTACTAAAAGCAACTTTAGCATACGACTACAGGGTGCTCTTTTTGGTCTTTTCTTTTTTCTTTTTTTCTCTTATTTTTTCCCTCCCATCAAATGATCATTTTGCTTCTGCACATATTTGCATTTTTTACTTTTCAAAGTCCTCTTTCCTTGTAAGGATTTGGTAAAATCTACCATTCAAACCTACCCACTTCTAACCCTACCCAACTACCATTGTACCACCCAACTAGAAGGCTTCAAATTAACAATGTTAAGCCAAGAAGTATAACCACACCTATATCAAGAAGACATTTATGATAAAAGTTTCTTGATTGAATTGTTTCATCATCCAAATTAGTTTCTAATGACAATGATACCATAATTCATACATGAGTTTATGTTCTATGAAATAAAGATCAACTAGATCCCATTTTCATTCATCGAAATTCAATTGTGCAAAATAAAAAACCAATTGTTAATTGTTGCTCCTTAGCATACCCTTTTTCCATTTAATAGTGTTATGCAATAAGAATTATCTCATCATGATCCCTATGAGTAGCCATGCCAATTATTGTTACGGGATTATTTCTTTAAAACAAACATGCCAAGCCAAAGTTGAAAACCTTTTACAGATGAATGTTCTTGCTTGACAAACTAATGCAAAATTAACACCACCAAATTGCTTCTTTGCATTAACCGAACAGTCATAGATCCATCTTGCTTCATTTTGATGAGACTACTTTCAATGTTTCGTAGCACTGGTTTATATCTGCAAATTTTAGTGAAAGACATCGCACTCAAAATTGAAATAAATTGACAACAAAGAAAGAAAGAGAGACATAGAGATCCTCTTACGTGTACGCAAGACCATTATATGCTTGTGTAATGTGTTGAAGTCGTGCTAAGAGCTATAAGACCTTTGCTGATGGTGCTTCTACTCTGCTCTGTTCTTTAGCAAGTTGACCCTATGAATACAAAACAAAAAAGGCAAGCAGTTATCTTTCACAAAATTGCATTGGCATAAGAATTTTCAACATCTCAAGCATATATGTGTACAGCCCCAAACAAAACCAAAGCAGTACTCAAAATCTTCGGTAGAATGTTGGAGAGTCCATCTGAACAATCCAATTAACTAGAGTTTTTAAGTTTGCTCTGTAGTAATTGATTTGCTCTGCCTTAACTCACATCCACATAACAAAAGGAATTGGACTCCTTACCCTGAAATCAACCACTAACCTTAAGGGAGAATACTTCAGAAGTAAATGTTGTGGAAGTGGTAGTCTCTTGTACCCCATCTGTAGACATTGATTCCGGCAAGCTTTTTCGCCTGTTATTCTTAATTTATCTAGAGTTTCATGAAGCTCCACATTATGCTTAAGACAATCTTTCACCTACAAAACCATATGTTAGGTAGGTCATACAATTTAGAAAGAGAGCTAATGAAATGACAATTACCAATAGAGACGACATCACCTCTTGGAAAATATAAAGCAGAAATAGCAAATGCCACCAAGCATCATGAATCAATTGCATCAGGGGCCTATTTAAGGATTATTGTAAGGCAATCAAGACCTATTTCCCAAGTTCAGTCCACACAACCTTCCAAGATGTTACTAAAGGTAAAGTGAAGGTAAGGAAACTATGGCTCAATTAATCTTAAGAAGCCTATAGACCAACTTACAATTAGTCCCCTCTTGTTTGATTTCCCAATGGGTAGAAGCTGTAACAGTCATACCAAGTGGAGATGCTAGATATAGTTGTACCCTCCTATACATAGTTACTTTGTTGAAAATAAAAAAAAGGGTGGACTTACCAATTCAACAAACAATACTCAATGAGATCAACATAAATAGCATTTATCCAAGGCTTAACCCTAAAAAGTACTGTATTTGATGCATAACACCAACCTATGGAATGCACAAGACTAGCAAAAATATTACATGATTTTAAAGATCAACATATACAATTTGTTCTACAAATAGATTCTCAGAGATAATAAACAGGTCAAGTCTCCCTGGAAACTTTTACAATTAACATTACTAGCTTTTAAAGGGATTAAATACATTGGATAGTACTTTCATGGTTACTATCTCTTCAATGCAACTATAATCATATACCTTTTGCCTTTTCTTTTTTTTTTCCTCCTATTTGTCTAAGTGGTTATTACAATCCTTCAAATTCATCCTTTCTCTCTTACTCTAGATCTTTAATAGGACATTCATAGTACCATTAAAAATCTCATAGACACATGAGATATTCATTTTTTATTTCTACTTAAACAAAAGAATTAGAATCTTAGTAAAAACAAAAAGATAAACCATAAATCCTCTTAATCAACATAAAATGTTCACTCAAGCATGGTGAAAGACATGTTCAAGGGAAGACTCAAGTTTATGGTTTGTGTTCAATACACAAGGACAACATATTTGAGTACCCATGGGCAACAAATTTAGATACAATGATGGAATACATGTATATATGAATATAAGTCATAATGTGATAAGATCCCAAAAGTGTTGATATCTCAAATAGCAAAGAATAAATCACAATATTAAGAAAATGAAAAAAAAATTATAATAATAGACTACACTCTGATATCAAACATTCCAACACTTGCATGAATAAGTTCTTCAGTCAGTCCTTCCCCTTCTTGACACCCATCAAACACAACCACTCCATAACCCCAATACTCTGCTTCTTTATTTATGCTCACTTCTCAATCCAAAAAGGATTTAAGGAAAACTTCCATACGCAAAGCCTCCACATAAGCTTTTTTCTATTTGTACACATTGGATATGTGGATCTCAATTACTACTCCAGCATAAACAGGAAGCGCATGCTCATAACCAAAACCTCACTGTGCCACCATACATTTTGATCACTACCAATTTAGTCTTATCTATAAACTTATTTTAACTGTTTTATAGCAGATGAGAAGATAAATATACCAGGCTCCACGGGTAAAGGTATCCAGACAGGAATCAGAAAATTCCTAATTTCACAAGCTAAATTCTGGAGAATCCTGTGGCCAGTACCTGATTCTCCCATCGGACAGCTATGCCCATTGCCTCTTGGTGCGAACTTGAGAAATTAGAGTTTTCCTCAAAAAGCCGCTCTATCTCTGCAGATTGAGAATCAATCTGACAAAAAAAAAACCTTTAAAAGGTTCCAAAACTTTAATCATTAATAAGTATCGTTGGCCAAAAAAAAAAAAAGTGAAATTTGTGGGGAAAAAAGTAACAAAAACAAAACACTGCTTGGAAACTTTTTCTATGTTTTTCCTTCTCGTATTCAGCACAAAGCTTTTCCACCGCGCGGTAAAATGCCGGCCAGCTATAATATTGATAAAGCTAGAGATTCCTTGAATAATTGCAAACACACAAAAAAAAAAAGGGCTTTTGGATTTAATCTTACTAAAATCAACTTTAGCATACAATTATAGGATGTTCTTTTTAGTCTTTTCTTTTTCTTTTTTTTTTCCTCCCACCAAATGATCATGTTGCTACTGCACATTTTTACTTTTAGCATTGTTAAGCTAATTTTCACATATATCAAGAATGCATTCATTTTACAGGTTTGTTGATTGAATTGTTTCATCATGGAAATTAGTTTCTAATGACAATGATATTAGAATTCAGGCATGAGTTTATGTTCTATGAAATAAAGATTAACTAAACCCTTTTTCCAATCACCGAAATTCACTTGTGCAAAATAAGAAGAAATCAATGGCTAATTGTTGCTCCTTTGCTTACCTTTTTGCCATTTGACACGGTCAATGTAATAAAGATATATCTCATCCAAATACTTATGGATAGCCATGTCAATTATTGTCATGGGATTATTCGTTTAAAACAAACATGTCAAGCCAAAATTGAAAAACCCTTTATAGATGAATGTTCTTGTTTTACGAACTAATGCAAAAATAACACAGCGAAGTTGCTTCTTTGCATTCACCGAATGGTCATAAATCCATGTTGCTTCATTTTGAAGAGACTACCTTCGATGTTTCATATCACTGGTTTATATCTGCAAATTTATTAAAAGAAATCAGACTTTAAATGGGAAAAAATTGACAACAGAGAGAGAGAGAGATCTTCTTACGCGTAGGCAAGACCAATATATAGTTGCATAACTTGTTGAAGTCGTGCGCTTGACCTTTGCTGACAGTGCGTCTGCTATACTCTGTTCTTTAGCAAGTTGACCCCATAAACACAAAACAGAGAAGGAAAGCAGTTATGTCTCACAAAATAGTATTCAGATACAAATTTTAAACATCTCAAGCACTGATGCATAGAGCCCCAGACAAAAACCAAAGTAGTACTCAAAATCTTCAGTAGAATATTGAAGAGTCCATCCGAGCAATCCAATCGATCAGAGTTTTTAAGTTTTCTCTGTAGTAATTGACTTGCTCTGCCTCCACTCACTTCCGCATGACAAGAGGAATTTGAGTCCTTATCCTGAAATCAACCACTAACCTAAGGGAGAATGCTTCTGCCCCAGATGCTGCAGAAGTGGTGGTCTTTCTTATTCCATCTCGAGACGATAATTCCCGCAAGCTCTTACCTGTTCTGTCCTCAACTTGTCTAGGGTTTCAGAAGCTCCTCATTTTGCTTAAGAAAATCTTTCACTAACAAAACCATATTTCAGGGAGGTTTTACTTTTTTAGATCATTTATCCAAACCGTATGTCAGGCAGGTCTCTTTTTGATTCTTAGTTGTCATGTTTCCCATCCTAGATATCACCCAAAGGCTCAGCCTGAAAAGTTCACCACTAACTTCGTGTCTAAATTTTGTTACTTGGAGAAACTAAATCTCAGCTATCACCGCTTGTTTAAAGATGACTTTCGTATTGATTTTGAAAGTTTTATCTATCACTCACAACTTTAGACTTGTCTGGAAATACTTTTCGCACCATCCCTTACTGCATAAGAAGTTGAGCTTCAATGATTGTGCAGCTCTTCAATCGCTTCCGGCAGTCCCCGCAAGTTTACGGAACTTAAATGCACTTCACTGCCCATCATTGACAAGATTTTCGAATGCATCGGACAAGAATCACGCACCAATCTTTTGGCATATCCGAAACCTCCGAACTAGTTAATTTGCGGTGTTTTGATATCTTGTACCACAACCAATCAAATGAGGCTTCTTTCTAGGTTCTCTTTATCACAACATTTATTACGTACAGCCACCTAATTCAAGAAAAAAAAAATACCGTGTTGATGTCAATAATATCTGTTACTATTAGCCTGCTGACACGAGGCCTTCTTTCTTGCAGGTTCCTGCCATTTTACCTATTGCTTATTGCAGGGCCCATGCTCCGGTTATGTGGACTTGCAGTCTAGCTTTATCAAAGAAGCTCAGGTGCGGTATAACAGTTGCACTCTCAGTCTCCTATAGAAATGATAAGATGAAAGAACGTGGTATCAGAATATGACAGATATCGATGCGTGTACCTACTCTAATTATCTATTTTGCTAGGGATCAGAATTTATTGATTGTGTCCTCGATGTGCATGGGCTTGAATGTACATTCAAAATTCCAAATTGGTCCAACCGTCAGAGAACTAGGTCTTCAATATGTGTTATTTTAACTTTTCTTTTCAGTGGGCTAAATTTAAAAGCTGCCTATTTACTCTCTTTAGTTTCCAATGATTCATACGCAAATTGAGCAAATCAAGCTCCTATACAGGGGTTATTTTCTCCCTTCTTCATTAACACTATACCAATGACTATTGCATGGATTACTTTAAATTCTTTCTTTTATATTATTCACGAAGAAGAAACTTACAAATGAATCTTGTTGAAAAAAGTTAGGATTATAAGAAACTTTACTCTTGTTACAATCTTATACAACAAATTATCTTAATTTTTTGCCCTATTGACTTTGTTCACATTCTTTACGTTTCTAGAAAAGATTGAAAAATGAAAAATATCAATGACCATTGGTACATTTTTACTTTTCAAGATTTTTCTTAATTTGACAACTAATTCAAAAGAATAATTTGTACCAAATTTTTAACCTTTTACATTAAGTCTCTAAATAAATAAATAGAAGTTATTTCCTACTTCAAATCCTTAAGACCTTTCTTTTACATTCGAATTTTCAAATCAAATCCAGCTTCACATTTCCCTTAACAATATAAAATTCAAAAATCATGTTACCTGATCTGCTCTCACTATTTTACAGAATCGACCTTATAGTTCACTCCCAAAGAGAAGCACGAAAAACCATTTTTTTTTTTCTTTGGGCTTATTATACGGTCTTGGGGCCTGAGAAAAGAGATGCTCGAAACTTTTTTCTGAGTTTTGCGTAGAGGAAAATTATGTCGAGGCCATTGTCGGTTCTGGAGTCCAATTGTGATGTCAACGGGCCTCCACAAAATTAGGCTGAGTATGAGTTTTTGTTAATCAAACTCAAATCTCAAGTTAATTCAAGTAATTTATCATTTTTATTAATACCTAAACTTTGACCAGTAATTTAATCATATCATTATTTTTTTTCTAGATATACAAATGATATTTAATGTGTCTTTATTCTATTGTCTAAATTATCTGTTTCTAAATATTAAAATACATATCACTTATCAGAATAATATTATTTTACGTGATTTACCCATTTGCATTGAACAAGTGTTCACTTGCAGTGATGTACAAATTATGTGTGGGGAATCAAACAAATATTGTACCTCCACTAAAGTTTTTATTCTCTGTTATTCTTTTTCTTTCTTTCAAAGCTTGGATATGAAAATTGTTGTCTTCTTCTTCTTTTCCCTTCAACACAAGTGATGCCATTAATCATTGTTATGGAAACTATAAATGTTTTTGATTAGCTTAGTCTTGAATATTTTATATTCTAATCTCTTTGCAATCATATGTAAAATTGTACATTAAAAAAATAAATCATACACTAAGACTAAGCTAGTAACAATGAATTGAATCTAGGGGTGACTCATCTTTTTCAATCAAGTTATTTAATAAACTATAACTGTGAAATGGATGAAAATAAATAATTTCATTTGTAATGATTTATTGTACTAGAGTCACATCAATAAGTCAAATTATTAGAAACAATGACTTGTACATTATTTCTTGGTGAATGACATTAACCGGTGAGATCGAATTTTGGACATTTCTGAGAGGCAATGATTCATGATATGGCTTCCAAAAGCATTAATGCTGAATAATTCTTGAACTTAAATAAACTTCTTTTATAGATGAATTTCTCAACCAATGTCAAATTGATTATTGAAAAAAAAAATCTTTATATCACTTATTCCAATGTTATCGATGGGCTATAGTAAATGCATTTTCAAAAAATAGAAGGGTGAAGAAATGATACATACAATGAACATATACCTCTCATAAAGGGAATACCAAAAAACAAAAGCCACATAATTATAGGAAAGATAACATCAAAGCAAAGAAAAGGACAAAAAGGAAAAGAAAAAAAAAATCCATTTCATAACTCAAAAAACACTCTCATAATTTTGAGGAATTTTATTTAAAATCAATTAAGTTCAGTAATAGTTAGACAAAATTACGTAAATAATGGGCAATGGGGCGTTCTAGAAACTTTTTGACTCAATAGAGTCATTTCACACTCGTTATCTTACATGCGCATAGAATTTTTTAAACAGTATATCGTTGTTGGGGTCCGGGTTTTCCTTGAGCTACGCCCAATCAACGTCGATCCACGATTTTCCCACCTCTCAAACACATCATTCACTTTCTCTCTCTGCACACACAAAAACGAAAAGCAAAAGCATAAGATTTGTCATGGACAGGTTTTTTCTGGGAAGAACCAGCTGAGATCAAATTTCAAGAAAATGTGGGCTCCTCTGCTTGCTTTTACCAGCGTTTTTCATTACCCACTATTAAAGAGAAAAGGAGGTTGGAGAAAGATAATCGGTCCATCACTCAAAAGCAATCCCACTGATTAAAGAGACGCGAAACCTTCTTTAATCAATTGTAAACCTCATTCCGTTCACACATACCAGCTCGATCTCGTGCATTTCACGATTATAACAGAAAACTTCGAGGCTGCGAACGCTGGTTTGCGCCAAATATCTACTAAGTGCCAGTTAACTTTGTATAGAGACACGCAGAGTTTTGGCTTATTCCCGTGTCTGCAAGATTTACCTGTGGAACCTTTTCCAAAGAGAACCAAGAAACATCAGACCTGCCCTTCCAGCTAAAAGGTTAAATGTTTCTGGTTGTTCTGTGTCCGAGACAGTGGAATTTTGGATCCGTAGACGCTTTACGTGAGCATGTTGCAGCACTGGGAAAGCATGAAGAAGAAGATTTCAGGTTTTCTTTTCACAGCAAAGCAAGAAGTTAATGATATGTTTGTCCCAGGATAGATATTATGTTAGCTGAGTGGTCATTGGTACCGCTAATACCATTAGAAATGTCGGGTTGCTAATCAACTTTAATGGATGGAATCCAATTAAAAGTCATCATCAAAATTTCCAGTGCTTGGTACCTCGGGAGGAACAAATGTGAAACAAAACGTCAAAAGCCTCCTCTTCTAGCTAATAATTGTGCTAGATTTGTGAGTCTTTTTCGGTCCTTCTCTCTCGTTCATGCGCTTTTCTTTTTGTGGTCCTTATCATTTAGGGTATCCAAGAAAGAAACAGGCAAGAAGCTAGCTCCATCAGCTTCAAGCACCAATATTGAATTCCAATGGGATATGACTTCCTGTACGAGAAGAAGACCTGAGACTTCCCCTAGCTTTCTTCCAACTTTTTTCTTCCTTTCTTCATTCCCCCTCTGTTGACCGAGTCAAAGAAGAACCAACCTTTCATCATCTCATAACTAAAGATCAAAATCTTCACTTAAATCATCCTGTTCTCCAACTCTTCATCATCTCATAATTGTGTGGTGTACGTCTTTAGTAATTTAAAGTTGAGGTGAAATTTAAATGTGGACTCCTCTACTTCTTATAGATGCGACTCATTGTTTACAAAAAGAATGAGATTAGGTATAAATAATTGATTCATCGCTAAAAAGCAACTGTTTGATCTCTTAAACAGAAAATTGTACAGAGATTTCTTTTTGATACTGTGCACAAAATAAGAGACATGCACACATTTAAATTTATCGAAAACATTATTACTTTGTGGCCCCCCTGCGATTGCTTTATTCACCGGAGACTTCGGATGTTTTTCATGACCCACGTGGGCCCTTGATGAACTTCGCCACTTACATCGGTAAGTATTAAACTAAGGCGGGGATAGCGGGGATGATGGCAAGAGATTCTTTGCACAAACTTCTGCTCCCCCGCAGCTTCTGGGAAACTAAGCAACCGCGTCGATTGAAGAGACAATAAACCTTCTTCTTCTTTTCCCCCTTAAGCTGCGCATTCTCTAACTATTGCTTTGATCCTTAAACCCTTCCATGGCTGTTCAAATCCTTTCGTCACATTCCGAAGCTCGTTAGGATTACGACGTTTTTCTGAGTTTTAGAGGAGATACACGCAAGAACTTCACCGATCGTCTCTATGAAGCCTTGATTCAAGTTCAAATTCGTACTTTCCGAGATATCGAGGAGCTTCTAAGAGGAAAATCCATCTCTGACGAGCTGCGCAAGGCAATTCGTGGATCAAGGATTTACATTGTAGTTTTCTCCAAAAGTTATGCTTCTTCTTCGTGGTGCCTCGACGAACTAGCAGAGATCACAGACAATTGTAGAGAAAACGAACAACACACTCTCTTTCCCATATTTTACTATGTTGACCCTTCAGATGTCCGAAGGCAGAGCGGGACTTTTACAGAAGCATTTGCTGAGCATGAAAAGCGGTTTCACACTGATCTGAAGAAGGTGGAGAGGTGGATGAAAGCCCTTACTAATGCTGGGAGCCTTTCTGGTTGGGATGTCTCGAGTATTGCAGATGGGTAATTTTATGCAGTGCTTATCTCTTGCTTTCTTCGTGCCTTTTCTATACACACACACACACACACACACACATATATATATATATATATATTATAACGTATGCAAAAATCCATTACATACACATAAAG
Organism: Casuarina glauca; assembly: GCA_028551395.1. Lineage (NCBI taxonomy): Eukaryota > Viridiplantae > Streptophyta > Magnoliopsida > Fagales > Casuarinaceae > Casuarina > Casuarina glauca. The sequence goes on along the minus strand of CM052352.1, from coordinate 23,483,577 downwards.
TTTACCTAAAAATTGATCGAGAAAAAAGAAAAAAAGTAGTTTTGAGTTCAGTTGAAATATTGGTTGTTTTCCCGTTTCATGTCCACCTACCACGATATAAAGATCATGGCACTTAAATTGTTTGGATTAAAAATTGGGTTTCTAGTCAAATGTCTTACCCTTATGGGGAATCATATTGTAACCGTACTTAAAACATTTAATCCATGAATTTATACCAGAAATGAAAATAAAAAATAAAAAAGATTATTTATAGCATAACCATAATATTTTGACAAAAGCACTTTGTAGAAATATATTTAAATGCTATGCACACTAAATTTGATATAACTTAGTTGCTTGCTATGATGAAAGAGTTTCAAATGACTAAGATGATAATGTATAACTCTTTTTTTAAAAAATAAATAAATAAATTTAATGTTTATATTGTAAAATTTTGAATTCTATTTTATTATGATGTTTAGGTATGAAGGAAAGGTAATTGAGAAGATTGTGGGCTAACTTTTGCATGAATTAAATCAAGTTCTCCTTCATGTTGCTAAACATCCAATAGAAATAGAGTCTAGAGTTGCAATGGTGAAAGCTCTGTTAGCTTTTGAAAAAAATGATGTCCACACTGTTGGCATCCATGGGATAGGTGGCATTGGAAAAACTACCATAGCAAGAGCTGTTTATAACCATATATATTTGGATTTTGAAGGAAGCAGTTGTCTTTTAGACATAGCAGAAAATGCAAAAAAGCCTAGTGGTTTAGTTAAATTACAAAAAAGACTTGTTCGTGGAATCTTAAAAAGAGATGTGAGGATTGATGATATTTATGAAGGCATTGAATTGATCAAGAAAATACTTGATGGAAAAAGAGTTCTTGTTGTTCTTGATGAAGTGGATCACTTAAACCAAGTACGTCAATTACTTGGAGACTTAAGTTGGTTTGGCTTAGGAAGTAAAATTATTATCACAACCAAAGATGAACATTTACTAACTCAACTAGAAGTAGAAAAAGGTAAAAGATATATGGTCCTACCCTTGAATGAATCACAGTCCCTTGAACTTCTTAGTTGGCATGCCTTTAATAAGGCAAATCCAGAAGAAGGTTTCCTAAAGCTTTCAATTGGTATAGTGAAGTATGTTGAAGGACTTCCATTAGCTCTCGAAGTTATGGGTTCTCTTTTGAAAAAGAGGAGTTATGATAAATGGATTAGTGAAATCAACAAGTTACATAAACAGCCACAAGATGACATTCAAAAAATACTTAAAATAAGTTTTGATTCATTAGATAATTGTACAAAGAAGATGTTTCTTGATATTGCATGCTTCTTTATTGGTATGGAGAAAGACTATGGAATCAAAATATTCAATGGTTGTAATTTCTTTCCAAATAGTAGCATGAAATTTCTTATACAAAAATCTCTTATAACAATTGATGTCATGGATAAGTTGCAGATGCATAGACTAATTCAAGAGATGGGAAAAAATGTTGTTCATGAAAAAGCAGCTTATGTTCCAAAGAACTATAGTAGATTGTGGTTTCATAAAGATGTTCGTAATGTTTTAAGCCAACATATGGTAAGAGGCTTATACATTTGTCCTTTTTTCCAAGTAAGCATCTTACTTTGAATTAAATGATAACACTACTCATAATTGCATGTAAGTCAAGTGATACTTTCAAATTTTAGTAAGTTCTAATCCAATTCAATGGTATTGTAGTTTTACAAAACTTGAGAAGGTGTAGTACTTATGCAATTTGCTTTTTGGGTCAGGGGTCATAAGATGTGGAAGGTCTCAGCTTAAATTCACCTAATTTAGAAGGCATAAATTTGAAACTCAAAGCATTTACAAATATGAAGAATCTAAGATTGCTCCAAATCAATGTTACATGTCTCATGGAAAACTTCAAACTTCTATCCAATGAGTTAAGATGGCTTTGGTGGCATAAGTGCCCGTTGAAAGTTCTACCACAAGATTTTCATATGGAGCAGCTTGTTATTCTTGACCTTCAAGAAAGTAGACTTATACAAGTTTGGAAGGGTTATAAAGTATAACATTCCTGCAATACTTTTTATTTCTCTATAGATTGTTAATGTATAATGCAAAAGGAACTTTCATTTCATTTCTTTTCTTTTGATTTTGTTTTTGTTTTTGTAGGTACTCAACCAACTAAAAGTACTTAATCTCCGAAACTCCAAAAGTTTCACCAAATTACCAAACTTTTATGAGGTCATATATTTGGAAGTATTGATACTTGAAGGTTGTACCAATTTGGTTGAAGTTCATGAGTCTATTGGATGTTTGAAAAGCCTTATTGAGTTAAATTTGAAAGGATGCATAAGCCTTACAAATCTTCCAAGTAGCCTTGGCAACTTAGAATCTCTTAAAACTCTTTTTTTTTTTTTTTTTTTTGGTAAAAGGTCAAATTATATATCACCCGTAAAAAATTTACAAGATTGTTCGATTACAAGATATCATCTTCTAAGCTCAAATATTGCACTTGGCAAATTCCAAAGCTCTTGTAAAAATTTATTACAATTTGTAGGCTTGACTCCTCTGGTAGATGAAATCTTCCCTCTCACATCCTTCTTGATTTTAGCAATAATGGTTGTGTTATCTAGACTTGTATCGCTAAATCTTCTTCTATTCCTTTCACTCTAAATGTGATACAATACGGCCTTGAAATATATACTAAGCAACATTGCTGCAAAGCTCTTCCTCTTAACAGTCTTGATCATCCAACATAATTCAGCTCTCTAGTGTTCAATTCTTCTAGTTAATCCATTCATGCCTAATAAAGCCTTCCAGATGTAGTTTGTGAACCTGCACTTAAAAAATAAATGTTCCTGTGATTCTTCTTCTTGCTGGCAGAGGTTGCATTGTAGATCCACTAAATTATTCCATTTAGCCACCCAATTTTCTGTAGATAGTTTGTCTTTCAAAGTGATCCAACAAATAAAATTATGCTTTGGTACTCCTTCTTTCCAGACAAGTGTTGCCCATTCAGTATCCTCTCTGTTCTCTCTTAGTGCTACATAACTTTTGACAATATTGTATTTTGAGTCCATCACTAGTTTAGTGAGTTCACTTCTTACTTGCAAAATATTCTTAAAACTCCAAGCTAGTGAACCTTTCATCTCAACTTCTAAAACATTCATTTCCTTCAAATTTTCTGTTATCATCCATTTAACCCATAAAGAGTTTGAGTTGGGGTGCACAAGAGACCGTAAGAGTTTCCCAATTGCTGCTTTATTCCAAGTATGAATGTCTATCAAACCAGTCCGCCAGAAATTTTAGGCCAACAAACTTCTTTCCATGCCACTTTCGCTATACATCGTCCATTAGATTTACCTACCTAAAGGAAAGTTCTAATCCCTTTTTCAATTTCATAAAGAGTCTGTTTTGGTAATAAAAAAATTTGCATCCAATTTGTTTGCAATGAGAACAGAACACTTTTTGTTAGCTGCAGTCTACCCCCATAACCTTCCAAATGATACTTTCTTTTGTATAATTCTATTAAGAATCTCTATCACTATAACAAAGAGAAAATGAGAGAGAGGATCTCCTTGTCTAAGTCTTTTTGCCCCCTTAAAAAAACCTGTATGAGAGCCATTGATGTTCACAGAATATCCAACAGTAGTGATGTAGCTTTCAATCAGCAATCTAAATTTATCTGGGAACTTCAAAACTTTCAAGGTATTTAGGATTGCATTCCAGTCTATTGAATCATATGCTTTCATGATATCAACCTTAACTGCCACCCTTTTTCCATGAATATCTTTGTAATAATTATGTATTAACTCTTGACATAACAAGATATTTTCTTTAATGTTCCTTCCTGGCACAAAAGCTGTCTAACAAGGATGTATGAAATGAGGCAAAGCTAGACTTAATCTTCTTGCGAGAATTTTAGATATGATCTTCTATAACACATTGCAATAGGAGATTGGTCTAAAATCTTTCAAATTAGTGACATTAATTTTCTTAGGGACAAGGGAGATTACTGTTGAATTTATACTTCGCAGTAGCTGTCTCCTCTGAAAAAAAGCTATAACTGCATCTTCTATGTCACTCCCTATAATACTCCAAGCTTTCTTAAAGAAAAAGCTATTATAACCATCAGGACCAGGGGCTTTGTAATCACCAAAGGTATTAAGGATTTTTTATATATCTTCTCTTTGAACATCTGCCATAAGGCTTCTCTTTATCTCTTCTGGAATTTCCAAGGGAAATAACTCTCTTAATTTTGTTTCTAATGGTTGAAGTTGGTTAGCCCTCCCCAGCAAGTTTTGATAGTAACTTAGAATTTTGTGCTTTATTATTTCAGGATCTTCAGTAAGTTGCCCATCATCTATTTCCAGCTTGACAATGTAGTTTTTTGTTCTCCTCTTCATCATACTTCTAAAGAAGACTTTACTGTTACAATCTCCCTCTTTTAGCCAAGTATTCCTTGATTTTTGCTTCAGAAGTATTTCTTCATGCTTGCTATGTATTAGTAACTTTTCTAACCATTCCTTTTCTTCATTGCGCAATTGGGTATTAGAAGGGTTATCAAAAAGTTTACTTTGAGCTATTTGTAGCTGCTTCCTAGCTACCTCTATTTTCCGTGGTAATTCTCCAAATTCCTCTCTATTTAGCCTCTTAAAACTCTTGACATATCTTATTGCTCCAAAATTTTTGAGTGGTTAGAACAAGAGGAGGATATGACGGCTTTGACAATGCTCTATGGAAATGAAATTACTACTACACATAGATTACCCTTTTTAGGTCTTTCAAAGAATCTGAAAACTGAATTACTAGGATATCAACCAAAATTATAAAATTCTTTGTTGTCATGTTTGTCATGCTATATATCATGCAAAAATCCAGTTGATATAAGTTCAATGCTAACTTCCATTTCTAGATTTTGTTACTTGGAAGAGTTAAATCTCAGTTATTGTGATTTGTCTGAAGATAATTTTCATATTGATTTGGAAAGTTTATCTTTACTCAAGAGATTGAACTTATCCGGAAATAATTTTCATAATACACCTTGTGACATTAGTCACCTTTCTAAACTACGGGGATTGTGCTTGGAAGATATTAAGACTCTTCAATCAATTTCAAAAGTCCCTGCAAGTTTAGATCACATTATTGCATTTGACACACCATCATGGAGACTATTCTCAAGTTTATCGGACAAGGAACCTTCACCTATTTTTTCTGAATGCGAATCGCAAGACCATTTGCAGAGGTTGATATCATCACCTATCATTGATGTTTATCATAATTCTATGAAGGTCTCTTTCTCTCTCTCTCTCTACATATATATACACACACATGTATATACATTTCTTTTTAATGACATTAATTTTTTTGTTTTTTAATATAGCAGATGCTAAGCCAAGGCGTTGAGTTTCCTATCTCTTTTCTCCAAAATACAGAGGTTCCAAATTGGTTTAGCCACCAAGCAATCGGATCTTTAATATCCTTCCCAGTACCTCCACTTTTTAAGGGTCAAATTTATGAGATTACCATCTGTGCCTCCTATCGACCGTTGTCCCCCACTCCAAATTGTACTTCAAGTGATAGTCCCGCCGTGGCAATCTCATTCTACAATAAAACTAGTCGCTGCAATCTTTCTCTTCGTACAGAAGTCCCTCAACATTTCGCTGCAGCTTCTTGTCATGTATACCACGTCCCACTTGGACTCTACTTTGGTTCCCGCGGATTCTCTTCCGATGCCATCCCATACTATTGGCTATCAAAATGCTGCTACTTTTCTTTAGACTCACACCGCATTTGTTACGAACAGATGTCCTCAACTAATTTCGGGTTGATAAGTGGAGATGAAATGGAAGTGTCCATAGAATTTCGTAGAGATCTAGAAGTGCACAAATGTGGAATTCACCTACCACGTGGTAAGTCTAAGACAATAAAATGTTGTTGATTTTGATATTACTATAAGTGACAGCTAACAATATTAAAGACAATAACATCTTTTAAACTGATTTTACTACAAATAATAATGTTTCTTAAGGTGATATATTGTCACTAGACATAATGTTGTTACTTATAGAGAACGCAAGTCATAAAGAACGCAGGTTGGAGGTAAATAGGTGATAATACTTTACGTAAGGTTTCCTTGATAATAATAATGTTTTTGATGATTCTAGACCTCTTTTAGTTAGCAACAAATATGCAATCAAACTATTATGTTGTTATTATGCTAGAAATTGAAACGAGCAGATTTTTATACTTTGTAATAAATGTGTTCTAAATGTGCATATAATGTGAAAGTAGACAGAGAATGGAAAAAATGTTCGACGCGCTTTTTGCGGCCTTTTAGAAAATGGAAGTCTTTGCTTTATGACTCATTAAGAGTTGCGGGAAGCCCTGAAGCAATATCACATTCGGGGGCGACGTGAACCAAGGGAATGTCTTTGCAAATTGTGAAGAGAAGATGTATAGCAGCCCCATCAGTTGGTGAAGGAGTCTTCACTCAACGCAACACGGCCATCTCATATATGTCCGATGCAATCTTTCAGGAAAAGGAAAGCGCCATTCTCTACCAGAAAAGCCGCTGCCTCTGGATGTCCTCTCTGTCCAGGTGCTGCATCCCTGGAGCAAAGGCCCGGGATCTTTGCATTTAATGGGTAATTGTCCGTTAGAGGATGGATGATTGAGCCTATAAATGATGAAGCGAATACGGTGATGACAGGTAAGTAGAAAAAGGAAGTTGGAATTTTGGAATGCAAAAGGCTTCGTTTTTGAAGCCTGTTTTGTTGCTGAGGAAAAGGTAGCTTAAAAATGGATTTTTTTTTTTTAATTTCGTTTTGAAACCAAAATGAGGAGTTGATAATAAGTGTTGCTTCTTGTGTTGGTTGGAGAATTAAGGAGCAAGGGCTTGGAGCCATATGCGTATAAATGGGAAAGGATTCACACTGCTAATCAGCTGCAGGATATGTATAAATACCTGGTGATTGGCGAGGAGTTCAATGGTCCGAGCGATCATGTCTTCATAGCGGGAAGAATTGTCTTTCAAAGCATTTGAAGCTTGCCTTTCTGACGCTACGTGATGATTTCGGGACAATTCAGGTTTTGCAGTTCATGGGAAGCTTAAAATTGGCGGCCAGGTAAATTATTTCTCACTTTCGGTTAAGTAGCATCCACCATATGCCTGCTTTTTAGTGAAATCTACTCCCATTGGTTTGTTTCCTGGTAAATGAAACCAAAAGCAGCCAGTCGATGAAACTTTAACTTGATACCACCTTTTCTCATTTCAATATTGCTTTTAAGATTGGTTCATATTCTTTTTTCCCAAGCTTCAATGATCTCGGGTACTGTCTCCAAGGCAACGTCAGTGTTGAAAATTTGTCTCAATTTAGGCATGCCTCTTGCCCCAGTTATGAGCAAACTTCAACAACTGCTCTGTCTCTTTTTTCTTAATTAAAAAGAAGCAGACGCACACGGGGAGGGGGAAGGGGGTTTCGAGCCCCTGAACAACTTCTCTGTCATAGAACAGAGTTATCAGTTTCTCATATATGATAATTTGGTAGTTCTTAGGCAGAAAATTTTTATGTTGTGACCAATTTTGGTTGCTTCTTAGTTTTCACATGTGAGCATGCTGGTGATTGCTTCCATGCTTGGAATTGCTGTGCAAGCAACAAATGCACAGTGAAGCCCCTTTCACTCGCATAATCTGGTGACTAGTCTTTTGATTTGTTAAAGCTATTGTCATATATATATATATATATATACACAATCTTGTAAAAGACATCATTTTTGTGATGAACGTGATTCCCTTCTTAGGTGACTTCGAACCCAACACTCTTAACATAGTTTAGTGCGATTCATCATTTTAATATCCAGAGGTCTTTTTTAACTAGTTCAATCTGCAACTTTTGTGGCCTTATTGTTGTTATTGTGGTGCCTTGAATTTGTACCAAAATAATTCTTAGGTGCAGTCATGCTCTGTTAGGAATCTGACCCGATCAACATCATGTCATAATTAATCTAGGTGTGCCGCTGAAATATCTCAACCATCTGCTTGTCCTCTTGGTTATGTTGTGATCTAAACTCATTCACGGACATCATTGCTAGTCATGTAACAATTAGATATCTAAATAGTATGTTCTCTTCCATGTGCGTGCTGATTTGGTTTGGACTCAGACTTATATCTTCAGTAAATCCTTTCTGTGGATGACAGGTTGGGGGCTTTGACAAAGTATATAAGATTGGGCGAATATTCAGAAATGAAGGCTTTTCAACTCGTCATAAACCGGAATTTACCACAATAGAGGTAGACTCTCCTAAATTTTTCTTCTTTGCTTAACTAGAACATGGTTATGGCGATTCATTTTCATTGCCTCTTGTAGCATATGCAATTTTGTTAATGTTTCGAGTCTTTAGAATGAAGGTCTTATCAGTTTTTGGCATTAGTTTGATCATAGATGTATAAAATCATATTCAGACTTCCAAAGCATGATGAACTAGGTGGAGGAAATTGTTTATAGATGTACTCCTGCAGTTCATGGGAAGCTCAAGATGGACGACGAGGTAAAATTGTTTCTCACTTTCGGTTCAGTAGCATCTACCGGATACCTGCTTTTCAGTGAAATCTACTCCCGTTGGTTTGTTTGCTAGTAAATGAAACCAAAAGCAGCCAGTCGATAAAACTTTAACTAAATAGCACCTTTTTTCATTTCAATATTGCTTTTAAGGCTGGCTCATATTCTTTTTTCTCAAGCTTTAACTATCCAGGGTACTGTTTTCAAGGCAATGTCAGTGTTGAAAATTTGTCTCAATTTAGGCATGCCTCTTGCCCCAGTTACGAGTAAGCTTTAACAACTGCTCTGTCATAGAGTTATTGGTTTCTCATATGTGGTAATTTGGTAGTTTTTAGGCAGAAATTTGCCATGTTGTGACCAATTTTGGTTGCTTCTTCGTTTTCACATGTAAGCATGCTGCTGATTGCTTCACATGCTTGGAATTGCTGTGGAAGCAACAAATGCAAAATGAACGCTCCCTTCGCTCGCATAATCTGGTGACCAGTCTTTTGATTTGTCAAAGCTGTTGTCATATATATGTGCAGGGTGTGGACATATGTCTTGAGCGACCTTAGAGGAGAGAAACTCTTCACAATCTTGTAAAAGATGCCATTTTTTTTTATGTACGTGTTCCTCTTCTTAAGTGACTTAGGACCCAACATTCGTAACATAGTTCTGCTACCCATAATAATGCTGACCGAGAAGTATTTGTAAATCCTTTCTTTTGAAATTATACATGGAGAGTGAATATACATGTTGTGGTTCTCCGGGTTCTGGACTTCTTTTCCACTTTCCCCTCACTCACCTTTTCCATGTTTTTCTTGGAAAGCTAGAATTTCAGCATTAATTCTTTAAACTTTTTCCATTGCTACATCTATATTATAAATCATTTGATTGTTTTTTGCTTGAATAGTTATTCTATCTTGAACGTTGAATTTGAATTTCACTTTTAAAAAACAAATCTCATACTAATGTAAATGATTTATCCTATTATTACCCAGGTGAACCATCCACCTTTATGTTTGCTACCGTGGACAGTGGAATGGGCGTTAACAATTTATTGAACAGGAGTCAAGCCAATAAATCAAGATGGCAGTAGTAAGGAGTAACATTGCAGCTAACCTCATCAGGTAAAGCTCTGGTGTGTTTGTAAGAAATACACTTTCAAAAATTAAGAGAATATAGAAGTTGTAAGATCAAATGAACCAATAAATTGATGAAAAGAACATGCTATCGAATAAAAATATAAAGAAAATATCGATGCATGCTCATAATCCAATTGTCTATTTTGCTATGGATTAGAAGCAATAAATGGTGTTCGACCTAAATATGCATAAGCTTGAAACGTATATTTGAAAATCCAAACCTTCCAAAGTGTATCGATCGAATGCAAGAAGACTGACAATCATTCGTCATATTCAATTTTACACAATTTCCCTAGTGCATTGTATTGCGAAATTGGTCTATTCAGGTGAATTAGATTTTCAATATATTTTCTTCTACTTTTACTCTCAGCAGATTAAATCCAAGGAGTGGTTGCACATTCTCTTTATAATCCAATGATGAGCAAGCCATGCTCCTACCTTAAGGGCTATTTTCTCCCACCTTCGTTGACCTTTAATTCTATGACACCAAATAAATGTTTGCTCCACGAATTAAGGGTTCTCTACTTATTTTATCTTGTTTACCTTATATTCTATCTGTTCATGTTTGATCATGAAATGTCAAATTTAGAAAGACATTCAATATTGTCACATAAAATTTCGCCTGATTGGGCATTACAACCTATAAACCCGTAAACTGACTTTGACAACAATGATTGCTACAGAAAAGTATACTAAACTTGAGCAAAATCTATTATAGAACTCATAAGCTACATATGATTTTATAATCACAAGAAATGTATAATATAAATTTAAGTTCACATCCCCTATTACTACACAATCCGTCACACATCTAACAAAACCATCCCTCTGATCTACTGTCACCAGCTTAGAAAAATCAAAAAGTTGTTTGTTAAAGAAGTCTATAAATGCATAAATTTTTCTACTAGGCTGAAATTCAGCCATTCTTAAGAGAAAAGAAGGTTGGAGAAAAATAATCAGTACATCACTTAAAAGCTATCGCCTTTATTAAAGAGATGTGAAACCTTCATTTTCTCTTCCCCCACTCTCAGCTATACACTGACACTCTAAAGCTCTTTCTCCGATTGGTTGTGGTTTTTGTTTGAGATCCGTTTCGAAGTTCTTGAAGAAATATCACTCATAACGACTTATTATGAAATTAAGTTATAAATGTACCGTTTGTTTCACGATATGGGAAAAGGAATTGTTATTGAAAAGGCAACATATAGTCAATTGCGTGATATGAAGATTAAATGTTTCCGGGACAGTGAAATTTCGGATCCATAGATGCTCTACGTAAGCATGTTGCAGCACTGGGTAGATATGATGAATAAAATTTCAGGGTTGTTTTTCACAACCAAGTAAGAGGTTAATTATATGTCTTGTCCCAGTAAAGGTATTATATTAATCAATGGTCATTGATGTGCGGTAATCTACCATTCCCTCAACCTTGTATAGCTACCATTAGAAAAGTCAGGCTGCTAATTAACTTTCATGGATGGAAGCCAAAACCAACTAGAAGTCATTACTAAAATTTCCATCGATGGATTTCCGTTGCTTGGTAGCGAAGTAAGGAACGAACGTGAAAGAATACATCAAAGCCTCCTCTTCCACCTAATAATTGTGTTTAGATTTGTGAGTCTTTATTGGTCCTTCTCTCTCGTTCATGTGCTTTTCCTTTTGAGGTCCTCATCATTTAGGGAATCCATGCAACTTGGAGTGATTGATGAATTAACAAGGATGTTGAGTCAGATTCTGCGACTTTTCCGCTCATAAAAATAAAAAATAAAAAGACTCCAGACTTTCGTTGTTTTGCATTGTGGGTCTCAAGAACTTTGTCACAAAAGTTGATGATGATTGGGTAATGGTCGGCTAAACGATCACATAGGAGACCGTCCTTCCAGATTGCAGATTTTTGTAAGACTTTGCATGTGATGTTCAAATTCTTTTTTCCTCGGGAGAAAAGAAATAGAAAAATAAATAAAATAAAATAAAAAAAAATAAAAAACAGGCAGGAAGCTACATCTGTCAGCTTCAAGCCCCAATATTCAATTCCAATGGGAAATGACTTCCTGTACGAGAAGAACACCTGAAACTTCCCTTAGCTTTCTTCTCCAACTTTTTTCTTCCTTTCTTAATTCACCCTTTGCTGACCGAGTCAACGAAGGACCAACCTTTCATCATCTCATAACTAAGGACCAAAATCTTCACTCAAATCATCCTCTTCTCCATGCAGTTCCGAACTCCTCTTGGTGAAGAAAGAAACGACTGAAAGAACTCTAGAGTTGGGCTCTCTTAATCTCCAAACAGAATAGGACTTCCACCATTAAACAATTTTTATAATCTTGGTTTAGGATGCAATTACTTTGCCTATAAATCAGCAATGAAATCCCCTGCAAATGTAAGGTGGAAAAACAAGTTCACTTTTTTAATGCAACAGACACAAAGGCCTCCCCCGTTTCTTAAGTCCACATTCCCTGAGCCCTTGCAGCAGCTGTGGTGGACATTGTAGCACTTTTTATTTAATTTTAAAGTTTCAAGGACTCCATAAGTTTCTAGCTTTATATCATTTGAATTAATTCAACATTTACATCTGTATATTATACATATACAATAAGCATACATTTCTATAAACAATTGATTCTAATTGACAAATTTTAGTTTGTTACATTGATTAAGAGAAACTTGTATTTTTCATCTTAATAGATGCATACTTAAAGTCACGGGAGATCATAAAAGTGACGAACTTCGCAATTACACTACATTGGTACAACATTAAATTAAGGTGGAGATAATTGTGGCGGTGCGCCATCACTGTAATCGACCTGACCGCAAGAGATACTCTGCACAACTTTTGCCTCCCCTAACTTAAACTACGCGACCCTGAAAACCAACAGCGTTGATTGAAGAGACGATAAACCCACTTTTTCTTTTCCCACTCCCAATTACACGCTCCTTGACGCCTGCTCTGATCTTTAAGCCCTTCCATGGCTGCTCAGACCCTTTCATCTCCTTCCAAAGCTCGTTGGGATCACGACGTCTTCCTGAGTTTCAGAGGAGACGCGCAAGAACTTTACTGACCGTCTCTATGAAGGTTTGTTCTAGTCCGAGTTCCTACTTTTCGAGATAACGAGGAGCTTCCAAGAGGGAAGATCATTTCCGATGAACTGCGCAAGGCGATTTGTGGGTCAAGGATTTATATTGTGGTTTTCTCCAAAGGCTATGCTTCCTCCACCTGGTGCCTCGATGAACTTGCAGAGATCGTAGACTGCTGTGGAGCAAATGAACACCACACTCTTCTCCCCATATTTTATCATGTTGACCGCTCAGATGTCCAAAAACAGACCGGTATTTTTGCAGAAGCATTTGTTGAGCATGAAAAGCGGTTTCCCACGGATATGGAGAAGGTGGAGAGGTGGAGAAAAGCTCTTGCTAAGGCTGGGAATGTTTCTGGCTGGGATGTGTCGAGTATCGCAGATGGGTAATTTTATACTTTGCTCGTCTCTTGATTTTTCGCACCTTTTTTATAATTTTGTTTATAAGACATGCGAAAATCTATTACAGACCCGTAAAGTTTACCTTAAAACTGATTGAGAAAAAAAAAAAAAAAGTGATTTTTGAGTTCAGTTGCCATGTTTTTCTCTTTCACGTCCGGTGACGTTTAAGTTGATATACTGGTTGTTATTTCCTATTTCATGTCCACCCTACCACGGTATAAAGATCATGCCACTCAGGAGATCTTGGTTCTAGAATTTTGAGGATTAAAAACTGCCTTTCTAATCAAATGTCTTACCCTTAGAGGGGAATTATATTATAACCATACTTTCCTTAACAGATTTAATCCTTGAATTTATCCAAGAAGTTAAAATAAAAATAAAAATTTAAAAAGATTATTAGTAGCATAATAAAAGAGTTTCAAGTGTTTGAGATGACGATATACTTTGGGCATGGATGACTCTTTTTTTTCTTAATTTTGTAATTTTTGTTATATAATTTTTAATTCTATTGTACTATGATAATTAGGTATGAAGGAAAAGTTATTGAGAAGATTGTAGACCAAGTTTTGCGTGAACTAAATCAAGTTCACGTTCATGTTCTTGAACATTTGATAGAAATAGATTCTAGAGTTGCAGAAGTAAAAGCTTTATTAGCTTTTGAAAAAAGTGATGTTCACACTATCGGCATCTATGGAATGGGTGGTGTTGGAAAAACCACCATAGCAATAGCTATTTATAATAACATATATTTGGATTTTGAAGGGAGCAGCTATCTATTAAAAATTAAAGAAATTTCAAAAGAGGCAAAAGGTTTAGTTGGATTACAAAAAAAGCTTCTTTGTGAAATCTTGAAAAAAGATGTGATAATTGATCACATTTATGAAGGCATTGTATTGATAAAGAAAATGCTTGGTGGAAAAAGAATTCTCATTGTTCTTGATGATGTGGATGACTTGGAACAAGTACATGAATTGCTTGGAGAAGTAGAATCATTTTCACAACTAGAGATGAACAATTACTAGCATAACTACAAGTAGATAAAAAGTATAAGGTCTTACCCTTGGATGAATCAAAGTCCCTTGAACTTTTTAGTTGGCATGCCTTTAATAAAGCAAATCCAAAAAAGGATTTCCTAGAGCTTTCAATTAATGCAATGAAGTATGTTGAAGGACTTCCATTAGCTCTCAAAGTTTTGGATTCTTTTTTGAAAACAAGAAGTCATGATGAATGGAAAAGTGAATTGGAAAAGTTGCAAAGACAACCACATGAAAAAATTCAAAAAGTACTGAGAATAAGTTTTGATTCATTAGATAAATATACAAAAGACATATTTCTTGATATTACATGTTTCTTTGTTGGTACGAAGAAAGACTATGCAACCAAAATATTTGATGGATGTGATTTCTTTCCTGATAGTGGCATGGAAATTCTTAAACTAAGATCTCTTTTGGCAATTGATGCCATGGATAATTTGGTGATGCATAGTCTAATTCAAGAGATGGGAAGAAATATTGTTCGTGAGAAAGCTACATATATTCCAAAAAATTGTAGTAGATTGTGGTTTCATGAAGACGTCCATAATGTTTTAAGCAAAAATATGGTAAGAGGCTTATACAATTATCTTTTTTCTAAGTAATGCATCCCACTTTGAATTTGATGATAGTACTATTCATAATTCATGTAAGTCAATAAGTGATACTTTCAAATTTCAGTAGGTTCTAATCCTAGTCAATGGTACTCTAGTTTTACAAAACTTGAGAATGTGCATTACTTATGTAATTTTATTTTATTTCTTTTTGGCCAAGGTTCACTATATGTGGAGGGTATCAGCTTAAATTCACCTAAATTAGAGGGCATATATTTGAAAACTAAAGCATTTACAAATATAAAGAATTTGAGATTGCTCCAAATCAATGTTACACGTCTAGTAGAGGACTTCAACATTCCGTTTAATGAGTTAAGATGGCTTTGGTGGCATAGGTGCCCACTAAAAGTTCTGCCACAAGATTTTCATATGGAGAAGCTTGCTGTTCTTGATCTCCAAGAAAGCAAACTCACACAAGTTTGGAAGGGTTACAAAGTATTACATTCTTGCAGTACTTTTATTTCTCTATAGATGTTTAATGTATAATGCAAAAGGAATTTTCATTTATTTTCCTTCCTTTTGATTTTGTTTCTATAGGTACTCAATAAGCTAAAAGTCCTTAATCTCCAACACTCCAAAGACCTTATCAAATCACCAGACTTTTCTAGGGTCCCATGTTTGGAGACATTGATATTTGAAGGTTGCACTAGGTTGGTTGAAATTCACAAGTCCATTGGAAGTTTGAAAGGACTTGTTAATCTAAATTTGAGCGGATGCTTAAGCCTTTCAAATCTTCCAAGCAGCATTGGTAACTTAGAATCTCTTAGAGCTCTTAACATGTCACATTGCTTTAAATTCTTTGAGTTGTTGGAACAAGCGGGGTGCACGGTAATGAAACTACTACTGAGCAAAGATCATCCTACTTGATTCTTTTGAAAAATCACCAAATTGAATTATTTGGATGTAAACAAAGATTCTTAGATTCTTTCTTATCATGTTTGTCATGCCATGCATCAACCAAAAGCTCCTCTAGCATGAGTTTGCCACTAGCTTTCATTTAAAGATTTCATTTCCCAAAGAAGCTAAATCTCAATTATTGTGGTTTGTGTGAAGATAACTTTCTTGTTGATTGGGGAAGTTTACCTTCACTTAAAAAATTGCAATTATATGGAAAAAAATTTCGTAGTACACTTTGTGGTATTAGTCGCCTTCCTAGACTCTTAAATTTGGACCTAAGCAACTGTGCCGATCTTCAATCAATTTCGGAAGTCCCTACAAGTTTGTTTTGCTTAGGGGCGAAAGGGACTCGATTAGGAAAAGTGTCAAATGCATTGGACATGGAATATTCACCAATTTTTTCTGAATCTAAATCCCATGAGATTAATTTACCCATGTGGATATCTGTAGTTATCTTCGACGATGCTTTTCTAAAGCATTATTTGAAGGCTCTCTCTCTCTCTCTCTCTCTCTCTCTCTCTCTCTTAATATGCACTTCTTTCTTAATGACAGTTTTTTTTTTGTTTTTTCTGGTAGGAGCTATCACCAGAGGTCATTGAGTTTCCTATAATTTTTCTTCAAAACTCAGAGATTCCAAATTGGTTTAGCCACCAATCTTCAATATCCTTCCGGGTACCTCCCCCTTCAAAGAATTTATTTGACGAGATTCTTATTTGTGCTTCTTATGGACCAATGTCGTATGCTGCAAATCGTACTTCAAGAGTTGGTCCTATTGTGGCAATCTCATTTTACAATAAAACTCATGGGAAGAACCTCTCTTTTCATACAAAAGTCCCTCAAAATTTTACTGCAACTCTTTGTCATATATACCGTCTCAAACTTACATCACTTCTGAGTGGCGACCACATTAGATATTCTCTGGGGCAAGGCTACTGCTTTTCTTCAGATTCATACTACCTTTATACCACAATGACCTTGAATTATGCCTTAAAAAATATGCATAGGTTGGAAAGTGGAGATGAAATGGAAGTGTCCATAGAATTCCATGGAGGATTTGAAGTGCACAAATGCAGAATTCATCTACAACTTCGTAAGTTTACCACAATAAATGAATTTTTATAATGTATCAATATATGAATTTTGATCCTACTACAAATGACAAGGTCAATGAACATAACCACTAACAATATTGGAGGTGATAACATCTTTTGAAGTAATGTTGCTACAAATGATAATATCTTTTGAATTTCTCCAGGTCTTTGTGCTCCATGGTTTATTGTCTCCGAAGATGGCATTGTTATTGCTAACAGGTGTGCAAGTTGATGAAGTTAGATAAGTTATACTACTTTACATATGTTAGAAATTACAGTGTTGCCCCTCTTTTTACTGTCCGTAGAATATGTGTATAGGGATATAATTGTAATTCATTTTATTTGTGATTCTTTAAGAGCTATCAGGTTCTTCTTGTAATTTTTAGATCGAACTCTCACAGAACATTGGTTTTCTATATACAAGTTGTTTATATTTTCAGCCTAAAAATAACTCTTCGATCTTTTAAGATGGTATTAGAGCAGAGGTTTCCAGAATCTTATTCAAGCTTCCGCACCTTTTAAACCCAGAAAATCACCGTTTACCTCCTTGCCTCCATTAAGGCATTTTATCAAACATCTGCTACTAAGGTGTCCAAACAATATAACCCACCGGCAGACGCTTATATCCGATCACCGGACCTACACCCGGCCATCGAAAATACAACCCAAGTCATCGGAATCATAACCCACTCACCTTTTTCACTGACCCATTTGCCAAATCCATTCACTGAATCCATAACCACCTACGCACTCACCTTTTTCATCTTTTTAAATCATAACCCACTTACCTTAGTTTGTTGGCCTTCCATAAGCTCACCGAAATCATAACCTATTCACCTTTTTCACCTTTTTCACTTTTTTCATCAACTCATTTGCCAGATCCATCCACCGACGCCATAACCACCTACCGCACTCACTGACCCATTTGCTAAATATCTAGATTCACTTGTCGGAAGTTTGTTGACTTTGTCAATCTACTTATAAGCTTATCAGAGTTATCGGAATGGAGACCAATTGCATTCCTGATCGTTAGGACCAACACCGACACACCTATAGACATCATCGGCGTTCTCGTGGTCGTTCAGGCAGTTGTGTTGACCCTTCTGATGAGCTTCTTCAACTAGGCCATCCACTCTTTCTACACCCATCTGACCAAACTGGAATTTTATTGGTTTTTGAAAAATTGATTAGGGTAAAGAATTATGCAAGTTGGAGTCGTGATATAAAGGCAACTTTGAATGGGAAGAATAAGTTTGGGATTGTTGATCCCAAAGTGATTCAACCCACAGAGGATTCTCCTTTGTTTCAAGCATTAGATAGATGCAATGATGTAGTTCTTAGTTGGTTGTTAACGGGACTTTCTCCCGAAATTTACAAGACATTCACTTATATGAATGATGCACGACAGGTTTGGACACATCTAAAAGAGAAATTCCAGCAAGTAGGGACTAAAGAAATCTGTCAAGAATCCAGTAATTTAGCCAATGCAATGCAAAATGGTGAAACTGTGGACCGATATGTATTTCGGTTAGAGCAGCTATAGAGCCAGTATGACTCTTACATTGAGATATGCTACCCTTCACTTATACAAGACCTAGTTTTCTGATAGTTTCATGAGAAATAAAAAATTATTGAGTTTCTCAATGGGTTAGATCAAATACATAGTCTTGCCTGCTCTTAGATCCAGCACATTTGTCCCCTTCCAGCACTCTCTGAAGCCATTGAAATGATAAGGGATGATGAATCTGCTCATGGTTCTACTTGAGCTGCTAGCCAGATAGATACTTTGGCCTTCCAGCTTGGATCCAAGCTCTATGTTGGCTCAAGACAGCAGCATGGAGGTCCCCATATAGGGGCCTCTTCCACACATCAGCATAGGGGTAATGTTTCTACAAACACTCCTCATGCCCATATGGGTTTCGTTAATATAGAAGCCCATAATGGTAATTGTACTCATTGTGGAAAGAGAGGGCACCACATGGATGATTGCTACTTGCTTACCAGATGTACACATTGTGGTTATGTGGGACATCCAAAGGAAAAGTGTTTTAAGCTCCATGGCAAACCAAAAGTGAAGGGAAAAGTGAAGATTGGAAAGCGTCGATCTGCACATCACACTGCTGTTGATGATGCAACCGTGTTGTCTAAGGAGGATCAAGCTATGATCAAGACCATTCTCAACAAGTAGAAGCAACACCAATCCACCGCTCATATGTCTCACAGCAAGGCCCATGTAGAAGGTATATCTCCTAAACATCGTGATTATACCCATTAGCTTGTAGACTTAGGAGCTAGTGACCATATCACAGGTGATTTTAGTTGCTTATTATCTCCTCGTTCATGCATTCATGAATCTAGGACTGTTAGATTGCCAAATGGCAAGCGAATACCCATTACACATGTTGGAACTGTCATCATTCAAAATAGATATTTTCTATATGACGTGCTATTTGGTCATGCCTTCATTGCCAATTTATTATCTACCATTAAATATACCCAAGATAATAAATGTGCCATTACATTGCTTCTTCAATTTTGCTTCTTTCAAGACTTATGGACTGGACAGTGACGGGAATTGATAGAGTAAGGCACGAACTTTATTATTTGGTACCTCATTTTGATGATGCATGTGTATCAAATCTAAACAATGTTGTAATAGATTCTTTTGATTCTAAGAAGTTGCGAACTATATGTCAAACTTCTTCCATGTCTACTACTTGTAATATTTCACATCAACGATTTAGACACCCATCTTTGAATGTAATGCGTCATGCTTTTGATATATCTACTTTGTCAATGAATGATATATGATCTTGTCCTAGTTGTCCATTAGCTAAGCATGCACGTTCGAAGTTTCCTACTCGTACTTCTATTGCACATCATTCATTTGAGCTCATTCATGTAGACATATAGGGACGATACAAGGTCCCTTCCCATTCAGGGGCTCGTTATTGTCTCACAATTATGGATGATTACACACAGGCCATTTGGACTTATCTTATGCGACATAAGACAGAAACATTTGACCTAATCCATTCATTCTTCACTATGGTAAAGACTCAATTTGGGACTTCTATCAAGCGCATTCGCACAAACATTACACAAGATTTCTTTAGCTCTTCAACAAAATGGGGTGGTAGAATGCAAACATTGACATTTGTTAAATGTAATTCAATGTTGCTAAGGCATTACATTTTCAATCTCATTGTCCTGTATGTTTTTGGAGTGAATGTCTCCTCATAGCTACGTACTTAATTAATCGAACCCCTACTAATGTTTTACAAGGTCAAACACCCTATGAGCGCCTTTTTGGGAAGTTACCTTCATTGAAACACCTTCGTGTTTTTAGTTTCCTATGTTATGCAGCAAACTTGACCCAAAAGGACAAGTTTGGATGTAGGTCTATACCATCTATATTCATAGGATATCCTTTTGCTTAAAAGGGGTATCGATTGCTTGACATAGATAGTGGCAAGTTCTTTATGAGTCGTGACGTCATCTTCCATGAATCTGTGTTTCCTTTTAATCGTTCCCATCTCACATGTCCTGACAATGCCACTACTATTGTGCATTTGCCTACTATTATTACTGAATTATAGGGTCCTGATTCACTCGCCATTGTTCCCTACACTGGGCCAACTCCAGAGTCTATATCCATACCTGCAATTCATGCACCTAATTAGTCAACTCCTCAAAAATGACAATTAGGTAGAATACCTAAACCACCTTTTTGGACACATGACTATATATGCTCCCATTCTAATGCTTCAATTCCTACATCCACTGCACACCCTATTACATTTGTTATGTCACATCATAGATTGTCCAATGACCACTAACACTTCATCAACTCTATATCTGCTGACAATGAACCCACTTCATACCATGAGGCAATCGTAGATCCAAAATGGCAGAATGCCATGACTAAGGAGATTAGGGCACTAGAATCAAACAAT
This sequence comes from Casuarina glauca, assembly GCA_028551395.1. NCBI lineage: Eukaryota > Viridiplantae > Streptophyta > Magnoliopsida > Fagales > Casuarinaceae > Casuarina > Casuarina glauca. Next base: position 23,462,854 of record CM052352.1, on the reverse strand, counting down.
ACATGGGAATTGGTCTCTTTGCCTGCAGGTCGGAGAGCAATTGGAAACAAGTGGGTGTACAAGATTAAGTACAATGCAGATGGGAGCATTGGTCGATATAAGGCCCACTTAGTTGCAAATGGGTATAGCCAAAGAGAAAGAGTTGATTATGAGGACACTTTTGCACCAATTGGAAAATTGGTAACTGTGTGGATTCTTATCGCTTTGGCTGGCATTCATCATTAGGACATGCATCAGATGGACGTCCATAATGCATTCTTACAAGGAGACTTGGATACCGAGATATATATGCGTCTCCTAGAAAGGCTTTGTAGCAAGGGGGGATCTAAGGTATGCAAATTAAAAAAATCATTGTACGGGCTTAAACAAGCATCTAGATAGTGGTACCAAAAGTTCACTGATGCATTGCTCCAAGTTGGTTTCCATCATTCTCCACATGATTATTCACTCTTCTTCAAGCAAACAAGTAAGGGCCTTTTAATTTTCTTTCTTTATGTCGATGACATGATAATTACAAGAGGTGATGAGGAGGGGATTAAGCTATTAAAGGAATATCTTTGTTCACAATTTCAAATGAAGGATCTTGGATTGGTGAAGTACTTTTAGGAGTTGAGATGGCACGTTCTCCTATTGGAATAGTAATGAACCAACGAAAATATGCCCTTGAATTGATATCTGAGTATGGACTTTCTGGATCAAGCCAGCGAATAGTCCCATGGAGCAGAATGTCAAATATACCAGTTTAGAGTATCATGAATTCTTAGAAAAGGAAGGGGATACCCCTTTAAAAGACATCACAGGTTATCGACGGTTAGTAGGAAGATTAATCTATCTCACAGTAACTCGACCTAATATTTGCTTTGCAATGTGATTGTTAAGCCAGTTTTTGCATGCCCCTAAAGAGGCTCATCATGAGGCAACTCTTAGAGTACTTCGTTATGTCAAACGTTCACCAGGACAAGGCCTACTAATGAAATCCAAAAATAGTTTGGAGCTTTGAGCATATTGTGATGCGACTTATGGATCATGCCCTATGGGGTGTCGTTCAACAACTGGCTTTTGTGTCATGCTTGGGGATTCTCTTATCTCATGAAAGAGCAAGAAACAATCCACAGTATCTCATTTGTCCATAGAGTCAGAATATCGAGCCATGGCGTTAACAACCTGTGAGATCATTTGGCTTCTTGGGCTCTTCAAGGATTTGCATGTACCATTGATTAAACCTGTAAACCTATTTTGTGATAATGAATTTGCAATGAAGATTGCTGCTAACCTTGTGCTACATGAAAAGACCAAGCATATTGAAATTGATCACCATTTCATCCGTGAGAAGATAGCAGCTTGGATCATTCAAACTGCACACATTTCCACCTGAGACTAGCCTGTTGATTTGTTGACCAAGGCGCTGGGAATACAGCAACACCATTTCCTTCTAAGCAAACTAGGTATCTATGATCTATATTGACCACTAGCTTGAGGGGGGATGTTAGAAATTACAATGTTGCCCCTCTCTTTATTGTCCATAGAATATGTGTATAGGGATATAATTGTAATTCATTTTATTTGTGATTCTTTAAGAGCCATCGGGTTCTTCTTGTAATTTTTAAATCGAACTCTTATAGAACATTGGTTTTCTATATACAAGCTATTTATATTTTCAGGTTAAATAACTCTTCGATCTCTTAAGAACATAAGAACTCTAAACATAATACTGCTACCCATAATAATGGTGAGTGAGGAGAATTTCTAACCATTTCCTTTAAAATTATGCATGGAGAGCCAATTGAGATTGTTCTTCCCCAAGTCCTTAATTTCTTCTTTTCATCTTCCCCCCTTTCCCCTCTTTCGTCTTTGTTTGTCCTGGAGAGCTACAATTTCGACATTATTTTTGTCTCCTTTCTTGACAGCTACATCAATATTCTGAATCGTTTAATATTTTTCACTTGAATGTTTCATATTTTATCTTGAACTATGAAACGCAATTTCATTCTTAACAAAAAAAAAAAACTTCTCACACTAATATAAACAAATTTTCTTATTATCACCTAGGTCATGGTAAGACGATGAACAATTTATTCCGCAAGAGGGAAGCCAATAAATCAAGATGGCATGAGTGACATTGCAGCCCAACGTCATCAAGTCAAGTTGAGGTGCGTTGTAAGAATGTACTTTTAAGCACTGAAAGAATATAAAAATGGTAAGATTAAATGAACCATTAAATTTAAGGAAAAAATACTATCAAATCAAAAATATACTGAAAATATCGGTGCATGTTTGTAATCCAATTGTCTATTTTGCTAGGGATGTGGAGCAGTAAATGGCGTTCGTCACAGATTTCCATGACCTTGAAGACGTTTATTTGCAAATCCAATCCTTTAAAGCAAGCTGCTAGATTTTTGCACAATTACCCTCCAAAGTATTACTCTGCCAAATTGGTTCAGCCAGGAGAATTAGCTCTTCAATATCCTTTCTTGGACCTTCACTTTCAGAGGGTTAAATCCTAACATTGCTTGTATATTCACTTCATAGTCCCATGATTCATATGCAAATTGCGCAAATCATGCTCCTACATTAGGAACTATTTTCTCCCTTCTGCCATTACCTTTTATGACACAATATCAATTGCTGAAACATGAAATATAAATTCTCTGATTATTTTTGTTTTTAATATCTTATATTCTATCTCTTGATATTTGATCATAAAATGTCATTTTAGAAAGGAGTTCCACATTGATATAAAAAAAATTCACTTGTTTGTAGGCACTATGAGCATTTTCCATTTTCTTCCTCGTTCATCCACTTACCCACTCCATTCCATTTTTTCAATTCAATAGCAACATACACATTTTCTATAAGGACTAGGAAATAAAGTATAGGGTTTTCATCGATGGCCATCAATGTCTCTTCTAGGTAAATGAGAGATTTCATAAATTTGACAAGTTAAAGAATTTCATAAATATCTTTAAAGTAATTATTTTTCAAATTTTTCTTTCAAAGGCTAGATAAACTAATACATTAACAAAAGGAAAAAAAAAAAAAAGGAAAAAGAGAACCACATGAATCTATGAAAGAAATCACCAAGTAACGAAACGGAGAAGCTTAACAAACTTATGAAAAGATGTTTCAATCAGAAGCAAATATAGAAGAAAAGCAAGAGGACAAAAAGTAAAAGAAAACCAAAATTCCGTCCCTTCTTTCAAAAAAATAGACAAACACAATTAACAATAATTAAAGCAAAAAGGAAAAGATATTCAACTTTCAGTAGCATGAACCTCAACCATCACAATCATGAGCACTACCATCACCATAGGCATCAGTGGTGGCCATCGTAGACATATGAGCTGCATCCATCATAGCAACAGCCATGCCGCCATCGGCACCACCAGCATTGGCAGCATCTTGGTGGTTGGCAACATGATCACCAGGAGGTGTAGAAGCATGTCCTTGGTGTTTGCCCCCTTTCCGAGGCTTATTATCGGGGGGTTATTGTCGGGAGGAACTATCTGAGTCTCTGTGTATGCTTTCTTTGTGCCTGCGACTTAGGCTGCAGAAACATATGCTTTTGCCCTTCATAGCTGGATCCTTAGAAGAACCTCAATTCAGACTTGTTTCTCATGTCCTTGTGTTGTATAACGAGCACTTTAAAAGGTTTCAGAACTTCAATCATTAATATGATTGCTTGGTTAATAAGTATAGTTGGCATTTAAAAAAAAAAAAAAAAAACAAAAACATAGGCTTTTCTACGTTTTTATCTCTTACCTTATTCAGGAGAATCTTTTCCACCAACAGTGACATGCCGGCCTGCAAAAATATTGATAAAGCAAAAGATTCCTTAAAAGATTAGAGACCCAACAAAGCTTTTGGGTTTAATCTTACTAAAGCAACTTTAGCATACAACTACAGGATGTTCTTTTTGGTCTTTTCATTTTTGTTTTCTCTCCCATCAAATGATCATGTTGCTTCTGCACATACTTGCATCTTTTACTTTTGGAAGTCCTCTTTCCTTGTGAGGGTTTGGTAAAATCTACCATTCAGACCTACCCGTTTCTAACCCTCCCCTACAACCACCGTTGTACCACCCAACTAGAAGGCTTCAGATTAACAATCTTAAGCCAATAAGTACAACCAGACCTATATCAAGAAGACATTTATGATACAAGTTTCTTAATTGAATTGCTTCATCATCCAAACTAGTTTCTAATGACAATGATACCATAATTCATACATGAGTTTATGTTCTATGAAATAAAGATCAACTAGATACCATCCAATCACCGGAATTCACTTCTGCAAAATAAGAAACCAATTATTAATTGTTGCTCCTTAGTATACCCTTTTTCCGTTTAACAGCGTTATGCAATAAGAATTATCTCATGAAGATCCCTCTGAGTAGCCATGCTAATTATTGTTATGGGATTATTTCTTTAAAACAAACATGCCAAGCCAAAATTGAAAACCCTTTACAGATGAATGTTCTTTCTTGACGAATTAATGCAAAATTAAATTACTGCTCTGCATTCACCGAATGGTCATAGATCCATCTTGCTTCATTTTGATAAGACTACTTTCAATTTTTCGTAGCATTGGTTTTATACCTACAAATTTTAGTGAAAGAAATCTCACTCAAAATCGATTTAAATTGACACTAGAGAGACAAAGAGAGACAGAGATGCTCTTACACGTACGCATGACCGTTTTATGCTTGTGTAATGTGTTGAAGTCGTGCTGAGAGCTGCATGACCTCTGCTGACAGTGCTTCTGCTCTTCTCCGTTCTTTAGCAATCTGACCCTATGAACATAAAACAAAAAAGGCAAAGCAGTTATGTCTCACAAAATAGTATTCACATAAGAATTTTCAATATCTCAAGCATAGATGCATAGAGGCCCAGAAAAAACCAAAGCAGTTCTCAAAATCTTTGGCAGAATGTTGGAGAGTCCATCCAAACAATCCAATCAATCAGAGTTTTTAAGTTTGCTCTGTAGTAATCGATTTGCTCTGCCTCAACTCATGTCCACATAACAAAAGGAATTGGACTCCTTATCCTGAAATCAACCACTAACCTTAAGGGAGAATACTTCGGCAATAGATGCTATGGAAGTGGTAGTCTCTTGTACCCCATTTGTAGACAATGATTTAGGCAAGCTTTTAGCCTGTTCTATTCTCAACTTATATAGAGTTTCACGGAGCTCCTCATTATGCCACATGTTAGGCAGGTCATACGGTTTAGAAAGAGAACTGATGAAATGGCAACTACCAACAGAGACGATGTCAGCTCTTGTAAAATATAAAGCAGAAATAGCAAATGCCACCAAGCATGATGAATCAGTTGCATTAGGGGCACTATTTAAGGATTAGTCTAAGGAAATCGAGAGTTATTTCCCAAGTTCAATCCACACAACCTTCCAAGATCTTACCAAAGGTTTAATAAGGGTAAGGTCAAACGATAGCTCAATTAATCTTAAGGAGCCTACAGATCAAGTTACAGTTTAGTCCCTTCTTGTTTGATTTTCCAGTGGATAGAAGTTGCAACGGTCATACCAGGTGGAGACACTAGATATAGTTGTCCCCTTCTATACATTGTTGCTTCGTTGAAAAGAAAAAAAGGGTTGACTTACCAATTGAACAAACAATACTCGATGATATTAGCATAAATAGCATTTATCCAAGGCTTAACCCTACAAAGTACTGTATTTGATGCATAACACCAACCTATGGAATGCATGAGACTAATAAAAATATTACATGATTTCAAGGATCAACATATGCAATTTGTTTTGTAAATAGATTCTCAAAGATAATAAACAGGTCAAGTCTCCCTGAAAACCTTTATAATTAACATTGCTAGCTTTCAAAGGGATTAAATACATTGGGTATTACTTTCATGGATACCATCCCTTCAATGCAACTATAATCACAAACCTTTTGCTTTTTCTTTTCTTTTTTTTTTCCCTATTTGTCCAAGTGGCTATTACAATCCTTCGGATTCACCACTTCTCTATTACTCTAGATCTTTAATAGTACATTCATAGTACCATTAAAAATTCCATAGACACATGAGATATTCGTGTTTTATTTCGACTAAAACAAAAAAAAATCAGAACCGTAGTAAAAACAAAAAGAGAAACCATAAATCCTCTTAATCAACATAAAATGTTCACCTAAGCATGGTGAAAGACATGTTTGAGGGAAGACTCAAGTTTATAGTTTGTGTTCAATACATAAGGGCAAAATATTCAAGTACCCATGGGCAATAAATTTAGATATACTGATGGAAGACATGAATACATGAATACATGAATATATGAATATATGAATATAAGTCATAATGTGATAAGATCCCGAAGTGTTGATATCTCAAATAGCAAAGAATAAATCACAATATTGAGAAAATGAAACAAATTATAATAATAGACTACACTCTGATAGCATTCCAACACCTGCATGAATAAGTTCTTCAATTAGTCCCTCCCCCTCTTGGAACCCATCAAACACAACCGCTCCACAACCCCAATACTCTACTTCTTTATTTATGCTCACTTCTCAATCCAAAAAGGATTTAAAGAAAACTACCATACACAAAGCCTCCACATAAGCTTTTTCCTATTTGTACGCATTATATATATCGGTCTCAATTACTACTCCAGCATAAACAGGAAGCGCATGCCCATAACCAAAACCTCACTGTGCCACCATACATTCTGATCACTACCAATTTAGTCTTATCTATAAACTTATTTTAGCTGTTTTATAGCAAACGAGAAAAAAAATATACCAGGCTCCATTTGGTAAGGTATCCCGACACGAATAAAAAAATTCCTAATTTCACACGCTAAATTCTGGACAACCCTGTGGCCAGTACCTGATTCTCCCGGCGGACAGCTATGCCCATTGCCTCTTGGTACGAACTCGAGAGATTAGAGTTTCCCTCAAAAAGCCGCTCTATCTCTGAAGATTGAGAATCAATCTGACAAAAAAAAACTTTAAAAGGTTCCAAAACTTTAATCATTAATATGATTGTTTGGTTAATAAGTATTGTTGGCCAAAAAAAAAAGTGAAATCTGTTGGAAAAGAAAAAAAGACCAAAAACAAAACACTGCTTGGAAACTTTTTCTATGTTTTTCCTTTTCTCTTATTTAGCACAAAGCTTTTCCACCGCCCGGTAAAATGCCGGCCACCTATAATATTGATAAAGCTAGAGATTCCTTGAATAATTGCAAACACACATAAAAGAAAAAAAAATTCTTTTGGATTTAATCTTACTAAAGTCAACTGTAGCATACAATTATAGGATGTTCTTTTTGGTCTTTTCCTTTTCTATTTTCTTTTCCCTCCCATCAAATTATCATGTTGCTTCTGCACATTTTTACTTTTAACATTGTTAAGCCAATAAGTATAACCGATTTTCACGTATATCAAGAATGCATTCAATTTACAAGTTTGTTGATTGAATTACATGGAAAGTAGTTTCTAATGACAATGATATTAGAATTCATGCATGAGTCTATGTTCTATGAAATAAAGATCAACTCCACCCTTTTTCCAATCGCTGGAATTCACTTGTACAAACTAAGAAACCAATCTCTAATTGTTGCTCCTTTGCTTACCTTTTTTCCATTGAATAGGGCTAATGTAATAAAGAATTATCTCATCTAGATCCTTATAGATAGCCATTTCAATCATTGTCATGGGATTATTCCTTTAAAACAAACTTGTCAAGCCAAAACTGAAAACCTGTAAAGGTTCTTGTTTGACGGACTAATGCAAAAAGTAACACTGCGAAGTTGCTTCTTTGCATTCACCGAATGGTCATAGATCCATGTTGCTTCATTTTGATGAGACTACTTTCAATGTTTCATAGCACTGGTTTATATCTACAAATTTTATTAAAAGGAATCATTCCTGAAATGGGAATAAATTGACAACAGAGAGAGAGAGAGAGAGAGAGAGAGAGAGAGAGAGAGAGAGATCCTCTTACACGTATGCAAGACCAATATATGCTTGTGTAACTTGTTGAAGTCATGCGCATGACCTCTGCTGACCGTGCTTCCGCTATAATCTGTTCTTCAGCAAGTTGACCCTATGAACACAAAACAAAAAATGAAAGCAGTTATGTCTCACAAAATAGTAGTCACATACAAATTTTAATCATCTAAAGCACAGATGCGTAGAGCCCTAGACAAAAACCAAAGCAGTACTCAAAATCTTTAGTAGAATATTAAAGAGTCCATCTGAACAATCCAATCAATTAGAGTTCTTAAGTCTGCTCAGCAGTAATTGACTTGCTCTGCCTCCACTCACGCCCGCGTGACAAGATGAATTAACACTCCTTGTTCTGAAATCAACCACTAACCTAAGGGAGAATACTTCGGCCGCAGATGCCGCGGAAGTGGTGGTCTCTTTTATCACATCTATAGACAATAATTCCGGCAAGCTCTTAGCCTGTTCTGTCCTCAACTTATATGGAGTTTCAGAAGCTCCTCATTTTGCTTAAGAAAATCTTTCACCTACAAAACCATATGTCAGGCAGGTTATACTTCTTAGGAAGTTCATCATTTATCCAACCGATATGTTAGGTCTCGTTTGATTCTTGGTTGTCATGTTTCCCATCCTAGATATCACCCAAAGGCTTAGCCCGAAAAGTTCACCACTAACTTTGTATCTGAATTTTGTTACTTAAGGAAACTAAATCTCAGCTATCACGGGGTGATTGAAGATGACTTTCGTATTGATTTTGAAAGTTTATCTGTCACTCGCAACTTTAGACTTGCGTGGAAATACTTTTCGCACCATCCCTCACAGCATAAGAAGTTGAGCTTCAATGATTGTGCACCTCTTCAATCGCTTCCGGGAGTCCCTGCAAGGTTACAGAACTTAAATGCACTTCACTGCCCACCATTGACAAGATTTTCCAATGCGTCGGACAAGAATCGTGCACCAGTTTTTTGGCATATCCGAAACCCGCGATCTAGTTAATTTGCGGTGCTTTGATATCTGGGTACCACAATCTATCAAATGAGGGTTCTTTCTAGGTTCTCTCTATCACAGCATTTATTACGTACAGCAACCTAATTCAAGAAAAAAAAAGTAAGAAAGAAAAATACCATGTTGATGTCAATGATTTCTCCTACTATTAGGCAGCAGACACAAGGCCTTCTTTCTTCCAGGTTCATGCCATTTACCGATTGCTTATTGAAGGGCCCATGCTCGGGTTATGTGGACTTGCAGTCTAGCCTTATCAAGGAAGCTCAAGTGCGGTATAACAGATGCACTTTCAGCTTCCTATAGAAATCATGAGAGAACGTGGTCCTATACAGGAATTGTCTTCTCCCCTCTTCATTAACACCATATCAATGATTATTGCATGGATTACTTTAAATTCTTTCTTTTATATTATTCAAGAAAAAGAAACTTGTGACACGAACTCTGTTGAAAAATAAGAATGTAAGATTATAAGAAACTTTATCCTTATTACAATCTTATACACCAAATTATCTCAATTTTTTGCCCTATTAACTCTGTTTAGATTCTTTACATTTCTAGAAAAAGATTGAAAATGAAAAATAAAAATCTCAATAACCATTGATATATTATGCCTTTTCAAGATTTTTCTTAATTTGACAACGGATTCAAAAAAATAATTTGTACCAAATTTATAACCTTTTACATTAATTTCATAAACAAAGAAATAGAACCTATTTCCTAGTTCAAAGTTTGCTTCAAATTCTTACTACTTTTCTTTTACATCCAAATTTTCAAATCAATAACCCATCAAATCCAGATTCACATAAAATCTGAAAAAATCATGTTTCCTAATCTACTCTCGCTAGCTTACAGAATCGACCTTATAGTTCACTCCCAAAGAGAAGCACGAAAAACCTTTTTTTCTTTTTCTTTTTTGGGCTTATTATACGGTCTTGGGGAGTGAGAATAGGGATGCTCGGACTTTTTTGTGAGTTTTGGGTAGAGGAAAATTACGTTGAGGCCATTCTCGGTTCTGGAGTTCAATTGTGATGACAATGGGCCTCCATAAAATTGGGCTGAGTATGAGTTTTGGTTAATCAAACTTAAATCTCAAGTTAATTCAAGTAATTTATCATTTTTATTAACACCTAAATTTTGACCAATAAATTAATCAGGTTATTATTTTTTTTCTAGATATGAAAATGATATTTAATGTGTTTTTGTTTCCCAATATTAAAGTCCATATCACTCATCAAAACAATATTATTTTGCATGATTTATCCATTGGCATTGAACAAGTGTTCCTTGTATTGATTTACAACTTATATGTGGAGAATCAATCATATATTGTTTGTTTTTACTAAACTTTTTATTCTCTATTATTTTTTTCTTTTCTTTTCAAAGTTTGGATATGAGAACCATTATCTCTTCTTTTTCTTCACTCCAACACTAGTGATGCCATCAATCATTGTTATGGAACCTATGAAAGTTTTTGATTAGTTTTCTCTTGAATAATCTACATTCTAATATCTTCATGGTCATACATAAAATTGCATATTAAAAAGAAATAAATCATACACTAATATAGATAATATTCATTGTTACTAGGCATTATGGATGATTTTTATTTTCCTCTTCATATCCTTAAACCATTAAGAATTGAATCCAAGGGTGACCCTTTTCTTTTTGTTTTAAACCAAGTCAATTAATAAACTATAACTATGGAATAGACAAAAATAGATAACCTCACTTGTAATGATTTATTGTACTAGAGTCACCTCCATAAGTCAAGTTCTTAGAAATGACTTGTACCTTCTTTCTTGATAAAGGAGATTGACAATATTGGTGAGTTGAAATTTTAGACATTTTTAAGAGGCAATGATGCGTGATCTGGCTTCTAAAGGCATAAATGATGGATAATTCTTGAACTTCCATGAACCTCTATTGACAAATTTCCCAACAAATATCAAATTCTTTATTAAAGAAGTCTACAAATATCTTATTCCAATGTTATCGATGGGCTATAGCAATTGTATTTTCAAAAAATAGAAGGGTGAAGAAATGGTAGATACGATGAACATATACTTCAGAAAATACCAAAAAAAAAAAGGTCACTTAATTATAGGAAAGATAACATCAAATCAAAGAAAATGGAAAAAAGAAAAAAAAATCCATTTCAAAACTGAAAAAAAAAAACTCATAATTTTTCTAAGAAAATATTATTTTGAGTGAGATTTGGAAGTTTCTAATTTTTATTTTTTTTATAGATACAATAATTTTTATAATGTTGGGTATGCTCATATATTTTTTTATTTTAATATTTTTTAACATAATTTACCTTCTCAAAAAAATAAAATAAAACAATCTTAATTTTTGGGAATTTTATTTAAAATCAATCAAGTTCCGTAATAGCTGGGCAGGGTGACATTCTAGAAAGTTTTTGACTAAATAATGTCATTTCACACCCGTTATCTTCTATTTGGTTGTTGGTGGTCCGGGTTTTCCTGGAGCTACAATAATGTCAACATTTTTCTATCACTTTCCCACCTCTCAAACACATAATTCACGTTCTCAAAACCAAAAGCAATAGATTTGTCATGTGCAGGTTTTTTCTGGAAAGAACCATTGTGAACAAATTTCGATAACAAGTGTTTATCAAGACCCACCATTAAAGAGAAAAAGAGGTTGGAGAAAGATAATCGGTCCATTACTCAAAAGCAATCCCACTGATTAAAGAGATGCAAAAACCTTCTTTAATCAATTATAAACCTCATTCCGTTTACACATAGACAATGGGATTTTGGATCCATAGATGCTCTACGTGAGCATGTTGCAGCACTAGGGAAGCAGGATGAATAAGATTTCAGGTTTGTTTTTCAAAACAAAGCAAGAAGTTAATTATAATCTTGTCCCAGGATAGATATTATGTTAATGAGTGGTCATTGGTATCGCTAATACCATTAGAAAAGTCAGGCTGCTAATTAAATTTCATGGGTGGAAACCAAAACCAACTAAAAGTCATTATCAAAATTTCCCTCGATGGACTTCTAATGCTTGGTACCGTCGGGAGAAGCAAATGTGAAACAAAACGTCAAAAGCCTCCTCTTCTAGCTAATAATTGTACTAGATTTGTGAGACTTTTTTGGTTCTTCTCTCTCGTTCATGGCCTTTTCTTTTAGTGATCCTGAGGCAGGAAGCTAGCTCCATCAGCTTCAAGCCCCAATATTCAATTCCAATGGGAAATGATTTCCTGTACGAGAAGAACATCTGAAACTTCTCTATGCTTTCTTCTTCCAACTTTTTTCTTCCTCTCTTAATTCCCCTTTTGCTTTTTCTTTTCCCTTCGCCAATAGTGTATCTATTGGGAGGCAGCCGACTAGTGATTCTTCTCTGCCTTTTTGGCAAAACGCACAGCGTGGCAAAAAAGAAGGCGTCGCTTTCCTTTCTTTTCACTGGTACATACGATGCCGTGTGGACGGGAATTCCACAGTGGTTATGTGAGAAGCGTCAACTGTGTCATGTGAATATATAAAGTCTTTTCACTTATTCGTACACTGTTTTTCTTTCTTTTGACAGAGTTATAAACGACACCTATGGGGTGGAAAAAATATGCAGCACTCTTAATAGTATGACAGTTGTGCAGTAATGTGTGACAGCCTACAGTCTCCAAGGACAGTTGTGCCTACACTCAGCTGTAAGTAATTGTGACAAGCATGCTTACTTGCTTTCTTTCTTTGGCGATAAGGGGTTGAGCCTACCCTCACCCTCAGTCAGACGCACAGAGCACGCAGCGCAAGGCACCAAGCTATAATTTGGCGAATGGAAAAATAATTGTGTGGTGTACGTCTTTAGCAATTTAAAGTTGATGTGAAATTTAAATGTGGGCTCCTCTGCCTCTTATAGATGTGACTCATTCTTTAGAATGAAAAAGGATGAGATTAGGTATAAATAATTGATCCATCGCTGAAACGCAACCATCATGTGAAGATTTTTTTTTGGTACTTTCCTTAAAGAGACATGTACACACTTAATGTATATGAACATGTGCAAATATACATAACCATGGCATATGTGTTGTATGTGTGTAGATGAAAGTTTTATCATTTTTTGAAGTCCGTACCCTAGTCTTCTTGGGTATTAACATTATACTAAATTGTTGTGTTTAGGTCTACAATTGAGATTTTGAAGTTTTAAAAAGGTCTTGTCCAATTCAAGATTATTATGAATTTTATAAACTTTTGGGATGCAAATTATTAATCTAACTATATATCTTGTTAGGGATTGAAAGACGTAGAGATATTAATATAGATTGGCCTATATCTAACGATGTGGTTATGAAAACCACAACACAAAAAATTGAGATTGCTAAAAATCTACTTTGTAAATGTCAAAACAAAATTGGAAGAACCAACTAAAGGGTTAAAGTATATTGGTATCAATACCATTAAAAAGAAACAATTGAAAGAACTTTATAATAATTTCAAATGGAATAGGACTTCCACCATGAAATAATTTTTATTATATAAGTTTAGGTTACGATTACTTCATCTATAAATCTCACAAGAAATCCCTTTGAAATGTAGGTTGGATAAACAAGTTTCACTTTTTAAAACGATAAGCACAAAGGCGACCTTTATTTCCTAAGTCATGAAGATTGTAGTGCTTTTAATTTAATTTTCATGGTTCTGAGGAGTATGCCATTTTCGTGACTCTTGTTTTGCTGTTTTACCCCGGACAACATATGTTTATCTCCACCACACTATTCCATTATTCATGTCGCGTGCACTTGAATTATATCAACAAATATTTCTCAGTTGATGCTTGTTCTGATGGCTCCACTCTTTTTTATTCGGTGGATCCTCTCTTGTTTGCATGTCTTTGATTTTAGAACATTAGGCTCTGGCAGTGACAGAGTTCTGCAGCAGTAATCACAGAGGTATGATTTCGCTTTCGCCATTTTCAGTGAAGGATAGACTGGCAATGTTAGGAGGCAACCAATGAGGGATTTTTTTTTTTTTTTTTTTTGGCCTTTCTGACAAAACGTTTTGAATAACGCAGAGCTTTGCTTCCCTTTAACAAGCACAAACGATGCAGTTTTTCTTTCTCTGTACAGAGCTAGGAACAACATTGGGTGGATGGAAAAAATAGAAACGATAATATGCAGCACCCTCAATAGAAATCAGTCGTGAAGTGATGCGTACACATTAATGCCAGGCGTGCCTACCCGGTAGCCTGTAAGAATAATGACAACAGCTGTCTGAGGTTGAAAGTTCAATAGAAATCCAACTGTCTGGACCTCAAAGCGGTTGCTTTATTGACTTGAGAACGTGTTGATCATGGCATCTGTACTTCGCACAATTAAGCAAGCGGGTTGATAGGAGAGACTAAAAGACTTCTGTTTTCTCTCCCTCATTCTGAACTCCGCGCTCTCTCCTTAGCCTCTTCCCTGATCCATACGCCTGCTATGGCTGCTCAGTCCCTTTCATCTCTTTCCAAAACTGGTTGGGCTTACGATGTCTTCCTAAGTTTCAGAGGTGAAAACACGCGCTGTAACTTCACTGATCATCTCTACAACGCTTTGGTTCAAGTTGGTATTTATCCTTTCCGAGACGACGAAGAGCTTCGAAAAGGAAAGATCATCTTTACCGAACTGTGCGAGGCGATTCGTGGATCAAGGATTTTTATCGTGGTTTTCTCCGAAGGCTATGCTTCTTCCACGTGGTGCCTTGGTGAACTTGCGGAGATCGTGGACTGCTGCAGAGAAAACGACCATCACATTCTTCTCCCGATATTTTATCATATTAAACCTTCAGATGTCCGAAAACAGACTGGGACTTTTGCAAAAGCATTTGATGAGTATCAAAAGCTGTTTCAGACAAATATGGCGCACGTGGAAAGGTGGAGAGAAGCTCTAACTGAAGCTGGGAGCCGTTCCGGTTGGGATGTTGCAGATGATGGGTAATTTTATACTACCTTGTTTCGTACTTTTTCATGCCTTCTTTTTATATCTTTTTCTTTAACATATAGAAGAAAATTTATTACATACACATAGACCATAAGTTAATATCCAGTTTCTTTTGGGTTTAAATAAGTTGATGTTTTCTTGTTCATTATTTCCACCCCACCACGATGGAAAGATCATGCAAAGAAAAGAAATATTGGTTCTAGAATTCTTAGGCTTAGAGTTGCCTTTCTAACCAGACGTCCTACCTTGAGGGTTGTCGTTAAAACATTTAATTTATGGATTTATCTCTGAAAAATAGAAAAAGATTATTCATAGCATACCAATAGTTTTTTTTTTTTAAAAAAAAGAAGGTTGTAAAAATATATTTAAATGGTGTCCGTTCCGAATTTGATATCACTTTGCTGCGTGGTATGGTGCAAGAGTCTCAAATGCTAAAGATGATAATGTATTTTGGGCATAAAGGAAATTATTTTTCTTTATTTTTTATCTTATTGTTTTATATTCTATTTTACCATGATGATTAGGTACGAAGGAGAGCTCATAAAGAAGATTGTTGATCATGTTTTGGGTGAACTCCCTGTTCACCTTCATGTTGTTGAACATCCAATAGGAATAGACTATAGCATTGAACATGTGAAAGCTTTATTAAATCTTGAAACAAGTGGTATTTGCATTGTTGGCATCTATGGTATGGGCAGCATTGGTAAAACTACCATAGCAAAAGCCGTTTATAATCAAATGTGTCACAAATTTGAAGGAAGTTGTAGTCTTTTAGATATTCAAGAAAATTCAAAAGTGGCTGGTGGTTTATTTAAATTACAAAAAAAAATTCTCTATGACATCTTGAAAAAAGACTTTAGGATTGATCAAGTTGATGAGGGAATTGAATTGATCAAGCAAAGGCTTACCAAAAAGAAAATTTTTGTTGTTCTCAATGATGTGGTTGACTCGAAGCAAGTAAACAAGTTACTTGGAAACTTAAGATGGTTTAACTTAGGAAGTAGAGTTATTATCACTACCAGAGATGAACATTTACTAAATCAATTAGATGTAGATGAAAAATATATGGTCTCTCCCTTGAATGACTCACAATCCCTTGAACTTTTTTGTTGGCATGCCTTTAAGATGACCTATCAAAAAAAGAATTTCCAAGAGCTTTCATATAGTGTAGTGAACTATGTTGAAGGACTTCCATTAGCTCTTGAAGTTTTAGGTTCTTTTTTGAAAGGAAAGAATTGTGTTGTTTGGGAAAGTGAATTGGAAAAGTTGAGAAGACAACCAGATGAGAAGATTCAGATAGTACTAAGAGTAAGCTATGATTCATTGGATAATTATGTGAAGGAGATATTTCTTGATATTGCATGTTTCTTTGTTGGTGTAAAGGAAGATTATGCGACCAAAATATTTGAAGCTTGTGGCCTTTTTCCAAAAGGTGGTATAGAAACTCTTAAACAAAGATCTCTCATAATAACTAATGCGGCCAATGACTTGTGGATGCATACTCTAATTCAAGATATGGGAAGAGTGATTGTTCGTGAAGAGGCATGCAACATTCTAGAAAATTATAGCAGGTTGTGGATTTGTGAAGATGTCTTGAATGTTCTAAACAAACATATGGTAAGAGATTGCTACATTTATCTTTTTCCTCAATATGAATAATTATTAATAATTGTATTTTAAGTTAACAACTAATACTTCATAACTTGGAACTCAATGGAGCTCCTATCTTATAAAACTTGAGGATGTGAATTACTTATCCAATTGTTTCTTTTGTCAGGGTTCACAACACACTAAAGGCATCAGCTTGAATTCACTTGGATTAGAAGATGTACATTTGAAAATAGAAGCATTTGCAAATATGAAGAATTTAAGATTACTGCAAATTAGCAAGGTTCATCTCATAGGAAACTTCAAATTTGTATTCAATGAATTAAGATGGTTTTGGTGGCAAAAGTGTCCACATAAATTTCTACCACAAGACTTTTGTCTAGAGAAGCTTGTTATTTTTGACCTCCAAGAAAGCAAACTCATAGAAGTTTGGAAGGGTTATAAGGTATAAAATTCTTGCAATGCTTTTCATTTCTCTATAGATGTTTCATGTATAATGCAAAAGTAATTCTCTTTTTTTTTTTTTTTTTTTCTATAGGTATTCAACAAGTTAAAAGTTATTAATCTCCGAAATTTTGAAAATCTCACCAAAACACCAAACTTCTTTGGAGCCCCACATTTGGAGATACTAATACTTGAAGGTTGTACTAGCTTGGTTGAGATTCATGAGTCCATTGGATATTTGAAATGTCTTGTTGAGCTAAATTTGAGAGGATGCAGAAGCCTTAAAAATTTCCCAAACATTATTGATAACTTAAAATCTCTTAAAACACTTAACATGCATGGTTGCTCAACAGTTTTTGAGTTATCAACAGAAGAGAGAAATACGATGGCTTTGGCAAAGTTCCGTGGAAATGAAATTACTATTGACCAAAGATTATCCTTTCTGGATCTTTCAAAGAATCACAAAATTAAATTACTAGGATGTCGAAAAAGATGCTCAAATTCTTGGATGTCATGTTTGTCATGCTATACATCACCCAAAAACTCAGTTGGTATAAATTCAATGCTAGCTTCCATTTCCAAGCTTTGTCACTTGGAGAGGTTAAATCTCAGTTGTTGTGGTCTGATTGAAGATAACTTCCCCATTGATTTGGAAGGTTTATCTTCACTCATAATGTTGAACTTATCTGGAAATTATTTTTGTAATACACCGCGTGGGATTAGTTGCCTTCCTAAACTATCAAGATTGTACTTAAACGATTGTCGGAATCTTCAATCAATTTCGGAAGTCCCAACAAGTTTATAGCTCATAGTTGGGTTCGGTACTCCATGGGGACCATTCTTAAATTTATTGGACATGGAACATTCACCTATTTTTTGTGAATGTTAATATTGGGATCATTTGCAAGGTTGATATCATCACCTATCATTTTTTTTTATATGCTGTTTACCAGGTTCCTCTCTCTCTCTCTCTCTCTCTCTCTCTCTCTCTCTCTATATATATATATATATATATATATATATATATATATATATATCTATATGTGTGTGTTAATGACATCAATTTTTTTTATCTATTTTAATATAGGTGCTACCATTCAAGGATGTTGAGTTTCCAATCACTTTTCTCCAAAATACAGAGATTCCAGATTGGTTCAGCTACCAGGCAATCGGTTGTTTAATATCCTTCCGCGTACCTCCTCTTTCAGAGGGTCGAATTGACGAGATAACTATTTGTGCTTCCTATCGACCACTACCCGCTATTCCAAATTTTACTTCAAGTGAAGGTCCCGTTGTGGCAATCTCATTTTGGAATAAAACTTGTGGTTGGTATCAATCTTATCGTACAAAAGTCCCTCTACATTTTGCTGCACCTTGTTGTCATGTATACCGCGTCCCAGTTGACATCCGTGGTTATGGACACTATGCTCTGCGAAAATGCTGCTACTTTTCTCTAGATTCTCACCGCATTTATTGCACATGGAGTTTTGGTGGAATTGCAGATGTAAGGTATTTTGAAGCTGGAGATGAAATAGAAGTGTCCATAAAATTCCGTGGAGACTTTGAAGTGCACAAATGTGGAATTCACCTACCACTTCGTAAGTTTAATACTATACGTGGATTTTAAAACGTGTCAACTTGTCCACTTTGATGTTATTACAAATGACAACTAACAATATTAAAGATGATAGATCTTTTCAAATGATACTACTATGAATGACTACAGGTTTTTTTCATCCAGAGATGATGCGTGTACACTTAGTGTGAACGGTTGACAAAGTCAAATAGGTGATAACACTTTACATAAAATCTCGTTGGGTAAGGAGCCTCAACGCAACATGGCGATCTCATCTATGTCCGATGCAACCTTTCAAGAAGAGGAAAGCCTTCATTCTCTCCCAGAAAAGACACTACCTCTCGAAGGAGCTACAGAATGAGATCTTTCCATTTAATAAGTATATGTCCGTTGGGGTTTTAATTTTCATAACAGTACCAGTTTACTCCGCTTTTGATCATAAGACTGCTAACTCTAGGACATTGGGGTTTTGGTGAAGATTAGGGATTTTCTCTGCATACCTCAAAATTGATTCTATCTCTATATTATTTGATAAGATTGAGGTTATTAGGAAAATATATATTCTGTGCTGGTTGTTTATATCTTACGGATTGAAGTCTGTATTTCTCTGTAATCCAGGGAATTAACGAGATTCTGATGTATTACATTGTGTAATCTGAGAATTGATTTTAAAAGTGTACCCTTCAGTTATTTGCTAAAGTAGATGAAGTAAGGCTAAGTGATATTGGTCAGAATCACGTTAAAAAAATTCCAGTTGTGTGATTATTCCCTTTTAAAGCTCTATTTTTGGATTGATTAATATTTCTTTACATTCTTGATTATAGTTTGATTACCCTTGTTTATTTGATTGTTCATCAAGCCAAGATTACTTGGTTAATTGAAATCTACATATATAATAAAACCTGATTGGTGCAGTATATTCCATCATAAGTGTACCAAGGCACTTATTGAAGTAATGAAAATTTTTCTGTCAGCTTTACTGTGAGAAGAAGAGGCTTGTCGATGATCAATTTGACTATTTAAAGGCCCTTTGTGATATTGGTGCAAGCGGTTCAATTAAGCGGACAGAGAAGGGTATGTCTTCCTTGATTTCTTAGCATGTATTTTTTATTTTTTGAAGCAGATTTCCTTTAAGCTTACCGTGTTTTGTTGCTGATAATAGTTGATATACACCGAAACATATTTATATATAAATTTAGATGATTACTTCTTGATCATTTAGACTGGTTTTGATGGCCTCTAAGAAGATGGTTGGATCCCTAAGAACAAAAGACTACATGTCATGCATAAAAGAATTCAGAATTCAAGGGAGGTGATGCATGGATCATTTCCGTTTTGATGACCTCTAAGAAGATGGTTGGATCCCTAAGAACAAAAGACTACATGTCATGCATAAAAGAATTCAGAATTCAAGGGAGGTGATGCATGGATCATTTCCTCTAGCTTAGCTTTCTTGCTCTGCTTTCTCTAGCATAGGCGCTTTGTTTGATTGTAGAAACCGTAGAAGTGATATTCTCTATTATTTCCTTTTTTCTTTAAATTTTTAACTAGGGTCCTCATATAGTGCTTATGTGTTAAGGATGTGGCATCTTTCAATCTTTCTTTAATATGCCGCTGGAAAAAATTGATGTTAGGGTTTAGGGATCACACTTTAGTGATTATAGTCATTGTTTGGCTTGCATAAACACCTCAGCAACTCTACTATTACCTGATTGGTTTGGACAATATGATTTGTTGCCTATTAAGTTTTTCTAAGGCCAATCAGAGTAAAAAACTTTCTTTGGTTCTAACAAAGCCCCTTTTATTGTTGATATCTATTCTGAATCTTGATCCGAATAATTTTGAATTAATTATTTTTCTTGCTTAATGACTTTAGTTATATCTTCTTTTCAGAAAACATATCCGTATCAATCCATATAATTTGTGTGATTATTTCCAACAAAAGGTTTGATGAAATTTCTTTTGTTTGGCGTTATACAGGAACACTTAAGTTTGTACTTACGTCACAGAAGATTATCTTTCTAATTATAGGACCTACGTAAGCAGTTACGTTGTATTAACAAAGTTAAGTCGAAATTGAGTTTCTTCCCCGACGCGCTTGTCAGAGGCACGCAGAGACAAATATGAACCACGAGAGGGACGGGAACACAAAGCAGGCAAAACTACCTCAAAAATCCTTACCGACCTCTGAAAATCAGCTCCTTTTTGGTAACCTGTCTCTGTAAATTAAGGAGTCGCCAGCCATGGAAGAAAGAACCCACGTAGCTGTTCTGACTTCTCCAGGGATTTAACAGTGATTTATAACGCTACCATAGACAGTTTGCTATAGCATAATGTGTATACACATTTCTACATATGCAAATGCCAGCTTTTTTTCTTTCTTTCTTTTTCAATCAAACTTCGCAACAAGATAATTTGATCGTCCAACTTACCAAATTTTCTCTCTTCATGTGCTTTTCCTTTTGTGGTCATCATTTAGGGAATCCAAGCAACTTGCAGTGATTGATGGATTAACAAGGATGTTGAGTCAGACTCCGCGACTTTTCGATCATAAAAAGACAGAGAATCCAGACTTTTGTTTTTTCGCATTGTGGGTCTCAAAGAACTCTGTCACAAAATTGATAATGATGGGGAATGGTCGACTAAACGATCACTGGGAGACCGTCCTTCCAGACTGCAGATTTTTGTAAGACTTTGCATGTGACATTCAAATTCTTTTTTCCTCGGGAGAAAAGAAATTGAAAAATAAAAAAATAAAAAAAGAAATAGGCAGGAAGCTACCTCTGTCAGCTTCAAGCCCCAATATTCGATTCCACGGCATTTGCATATGTAGAAATGTGTATACACATTATGCTATACCAAACTGCCTATGGTAGCGTTATAAATCACTGTTAAATACAAACATATTGTTTTTTGGAGCCTGCATTATTTATCAATGACGTCTTTATAAAAGTAGACTTTCATTTACTTATTTTTGTTTCCTATAAACAAATAATAATTTCTTCTCACCTGATTCTACGACTTAGTTTGTAAATTTCATGTACAAATGGAAAAGCAGGGAATACATCTCCACCAGTGAAGAGATGTATGAGTTTCCATCACTGTTCTTCCCCGATCCGTCAATTTCATGTACAAATGGAATATTACTCATACTCGTTATCTTGTATATTCTGTTAAAAATAAAAATTCTCTACCCAATAAATTATGTTGTGAGATAAGGAGGGTCTCGAGGAAATAGTTTTTTTTTTTAAGTTTCTTAAGATGTTGGATTCGTTGAAGAGATCATTAAATGCATTAACAAACAACATCTGCTTAATGGGTGGTCGTTTTCCTCGAGCAAAAACCTAGCACCGTTAATCTGCCATTTTCCTTCGTCCCAAGCACGGCTCACTCTCGTTCTTTCCAACAGAAACGAAAAGCATGTCACCCTGTGGGCCCCCGTGGTTGCTTTATTTACCCGAGACTTTGAGATGATCTTCATGACCCGCCCGTGACGAACTTCACTCTTACATTACATTGTAACAACATTAAATTAAGGAATGGTGTCGGTGCGCCATCACTGTCATCGACTTGACCGCAAGAGATACTATGCACAACTTTTGCCGCCCGTAGCTAAACCTACGCGACCCTGAAAAGCAACCGCGTTGATTGAAGAGACGATAAGTTCTCTTTTTCTTTTCCCACTCTCGATTACACGCTCCTTGACGCCTGCTCTGATCTTGAAGCCCTTCCATGGCTGCTCAGATCCTTTCATCTCCTTCCAAACCTCGTTGGGATCACGACGTCTTCCTGAGTTTCAGAGGAGACACGCGCAAGAACTTTACTGATCGTCTCTATGAGGCTTTGGTTCTAGTCCGAGTTCGTACTTTCCGAGATAACGAGGAGCTTCCAAGAGGGAAGATCATTTCTGATGAACTGCGCAAGGCGATTTGTGGATCAAGGATTTACATTGTGGTTTTTTCCCAAGGCTATGCCTCCTCTACCTGGTGCCTTGATGAACTTGCAGAGATCGTAGACTGCCGTGGAGCAAATGAACACCACACTCTTCTCCCCATATTCTATCATGTTGACCCCTCAGATGTCCGGAAACAGACCGGGATTTTCGCAGAAGCATTTTTTGAGCATGAAAAGCGGTTTCACACGGATATGGGGAAGGTGGAGAGGTGGAGAAAAGCTCTTGCTAAGGCTGGGAGTCTTTCTGGTTGGGATGTGTCGAGTATTGCAGATGGGTAATTTTATACTGTGCTTGTCTCTTGCTTTTTTGCGCCTTTTTTATAATTATGTTTATAAGAGATGCGAAAATCTAACACATACCCTTAAAATTTACCTTAAAATTGATTGAGAGAAAGAAAAAAAAAACTGATTTTTGAGTTCTGTTGCCCGATGTTTTTCTCTTTCACGTCCAGTGACGTTTGAGTTGATATACTGGTTGTTTTCGTGTCCACCCTACCACGATATAAAGATCATGCCACTTGGGAGATCTTGGTTCTAGAATTTTGAGGATTAAAAACTGCCTTTCTAATCAAATGTCTTACCCTTAAAGGGAAATTATATTATAACCATACTTTCCTTGACAGATTTAATCCCTTAATTTATCCAAGAAATAAAAATAAAAATAAAGATTTAAAAAGATTATTAGTAGTATGATAAAAGAGTTTCAAGTGTTAGAGATGATGATATACTTTGGGCATGGATGACTCTCTTTTTTCTTAATTTTTTCATTTTTGTTATATAATTTTTAATTCTATTGTACTATGATGATTAGGTATGAAGGAAAGGTCATTGAGAAGATTGTGGACCAAGTTTTGCGTGAACTAAATCAAGCTCATCTTCATGTTCCTGAACATTTAGTGGAAATGGATTCTAGAGTTGCAAAAGTAAAAGCTTTATTAGCTTTTGAAAAAAGTGATGTTCACATTGTTGGCATCTATGGTATGGGCGGCATTGGAAAAACTACTATAGCAATAGCCATTTATAATCACATATATTTGGATTTTGAAGGAAGCAACTATTTATTAGACATTAAAGAAATTTCAAAAGAGGTAGGTGGTTTAGTTAGATTACAAAAAAAACTTCTTCGTGAAATCTTGAAAAAAGATGTGATGATTGATCACACTTATGAAGGAATTGTATTGATAAAGAAAATGCTTAGTGGAAAAAGAGTTCTCATTGTTCTTGATGATGTTGATGACTTGGACCAAGTACATGAATTGCTTGGAGACTTAAGTTGGTTTGGCTTGGGAAGTAGAATCATTTTTACAACTAGAGATGAACAATTACTAGCTCAACTACAAGTAGATGATAAGTATAAGGTCTCACCCTTGGATGAATCAAAGTCCCTCGAACTTTTTAGTTGGCATGCCTTTAAGATGCCAAATCCAATAGAGAGTTTCTTGGAGCTTTCAATTAGTGCAGTGAAGTATGTTGAAGGACTTCCATTAGCTCTCAAAGTTTTAGGTTCTTTTTTGAAAAAAAAAAAAAAGTCATGATGAATGGAAAAGTGAATTGGAAAAGTTGCAAAGACAACCACATGACAAAATTCAAAAAGTACTTAGAATAAGTTTTGATTCATTAGATAAATATACAAAGGACATATTTCTTGATATTGCATGTTTCTTTGTTGGTATGAAGAAAGACTATGCAACCAAAATATTCGATGGATGTGGTTTCTTTCCTAATAGTGGCATGGAAATTCTTAAACGAAGATCTCTCTTGACAATTGATGCCATGGATAAGTTGTTGATGCACAGTCTAATTCAAGAGATGGGAAAAAATATTGTTCGTGAAAAAGCTACATATGTTCTAAAAAACTATAGCAGATTATGGTTTCATGAAGATGTCCATAATATTCTAAGCAAAAATATGGTAAGAGGCTTATACATTTATCTTTTTTCTAAGTAATGCATCCTAGTTTGAATTTGATGATAGTAATATTCATAATTCATGTAAGTCAACAAGTGATACTCTTAACTTTTAGTAAGTTATCATCCTAGTTAATGGTAATCTAGTTTTACAAAACTTGCGAATGTGCATTACTTATGCAATCTTTTTTTTTTTTTTTTTCTGGCCAGGGTTTACTAGATGTGGAAGGTCTTAGCTTAAATTCACCTAAGTTAGAAGGAATAAATTTGAAAACTGGAGCATTCAGAAATATGAAAAATTTAAGATTGCTGCAAATCAATGTTACACATCTCATAGAAAACTTCCAACTTCTATCCAATGAATTAAGATGGCTTTGTTGGCATAACTGTTCACTGAAAATTCTACCACAAGATCTTTATCTAGGAAAGCTTGTTGTTCTTGACCTTCAAGAAAGCAAACTTATACAAGTGTGGAAGGGTTATAAGGTATAATATTCTTGCAGTACTTTTTATTTATTTATATATATTTAATGTATAACACAAAGGATTTTCATTACTTTTGGTTTTGTTTCTATAGGTACTCAATGAGCTAAAAGTCCTTAATCTTCGTAACTCCAAAAATCTCACCAAATCTCCGAACTTCTCTGGGGTCCAACATCTAGAGACATTGATACTTAAAGGTTGCACCAAATTGGTTGAAGTTCATGAGTCCATTGGATGTTTAAAAGGCCTTGTTAAGCTAAATTTGAGAGGATGTATAAGCCTTACAAATCTTCCAAGTAGCATTGGTAACTTAGAATCTCTTAAAACTCTTGATATATCTTATTGCTCAAGACTTTTTGAGTGCTCAAAACAAGTGGGGAGTATGATGGCTTTGACAAAGCTCCATGGAAATGAAACCACTATTGAACACAAATTATCCTTTTTGGGTCTTTCAAAGAATCACAAAATTGAATTACCAGGATATCAACAGAAATTCTCAAATTCTTTAGCATCATGTTTGTCATGCTATATACCAACCAAAAGCTCAATCAGTGTGAGTTCAATGCTAGCTTCCCTTTCTAGGTTCCATTACTTAGAGGAGCTAAATCTCAGTTATTGTGGTTTGTTTGAAGATAACTTTCCTAATGATTTGGAAATTTTACCTTCACTCACAATATTAGACTTATCTGGAAATAATTTTTGTAATACACCTCGTGGCATTAGTCACCTTGATAAACTATTGTTCTTGTCCTTGGATGGTTGTAAGACTCTTCAATCAATTTCGGAACTTCCTACAAGTTTATATGCCTTAACTTTAGATGACACTCTACCATTGAGACAATTCTCAAATTCATTGGACATGACAGATTCACCTTCCCTTTTTTATTGTGAATCCCACAATCAAGTTAATTTGCAAAGGTTGATATCATCACCTCTCATATTTTTTCACAAGAATTCTATCCAGGTCTGTCTCTCTATGTCTCTCTGTCTCTCTCTCTCTCTGACGTCAATTTTTTTTTAATATAGGAGGAGCCGTCATGCGAGGGCATTGAATTTCTCATCATTTTTCTCCAGAACACAGAGGTTCCGGATTGGTTCAGCCACCAAGCAGTCGGATCTTTGATATCCTTCCGAGTACCTTCATTTGTGGAGGGTCGAATTGACGAGATCACTATTTGTGCTTCCTATCGATCCCTGACCTCTACTCCAAATTCTACTTCAAATGATGGTCCCATTGTGGCAATCTCATTTTACAATAAAACTCGTGGGGGGAATCTATCTCTTCATACCAAAGTCCCTCTACATTTTGCTACAGCTTGTTGTCATATATACCGCATGCCACTTGACCTTATTGGTCGTGGTCCATGCCAGTATTCCCTGGAACACAACTACTACTTTTCGTTAGATTCACACCGCATTTATCGCACATATGATCTTGGATCATCTGGTCTGCGGATTGATAGTTTAGATGAAATGGAAGTGTCCATAGAATTTCATGGAGACTTTGAAGTGCACAAATGTGGAATCCATCTACCACTTCGTAAGTTAACTGCAATAAATGGATTTTACACTATATCAGTTTGTCGATTTTGATATTACTACAAATTACAAGGTCAGCAAACATAATCACTTACAATATAGAGATGATAATATCTTTTAAACTAATGCTACTACAAATGATAATGTGTTTGAGGTGATTTTGCTACAGGTTCTTTTCCCGCACGATTCACTGTCTTGGAAGATAACGTTGTTATTTATAAAGGGAGGTAAGTTGTGTCGATGGAACAAGACAAAGTATTTGTAAATCCTTTCTTTAAAATTACGCATGGAGAGTCAACATAGATATTGTTCTTTCATGGGTCCTTTGACTTTGTTCTTTTCCTTTTCCCCCCCTTTCCTCGTTTGTCTTGGAAAGTTGAAATTTTGATATTATTTTTGTAAACTTTCTAGACTGTCACATTTATATTCTGAATCATTTGATTTTTTTTTTTTTTTGCTTCGATGTTTCATATTTTCTTTTAAACTCTTAAATAATTTCATGAAAAAAGAAATCTCATATTAGTGATTCCCTTATTATCACCCAGATAAGAGTACGAGCACTCCGACGAGGACGAGGGCGAGGACAATTAGAATGGGCACTAACAGTTTACTGCACAGGAGACAAGCCAATAAATCAAGAGGGCATGAGTAATATCGCAACTAACGGCCTCAACTCGAGCTTAGGTGCGTTTGTAAGACATTCGACATTAATACAAAAAATTTCACTTACTCGTAGCCAGTAGGTACTATGAGCAATTTTCACTTTCATGTTCACCCTTTAACCTCTCAATACCCTTTTTTTCAGCGAATTAGCACTGAGGAATATAATGAAAGATAATTTCAACGGTGACCCCCAAGGTCTGTAGAGTTAAGGGTTTCATTTCTTGGCGAATGAAAGATTTAACAAATTTGGTATAAGTTAAAGAATTTGGATATATCTTTGAGACAATTAGTCATTAGATTTAGCTTCCGAAGGCATTTTATCAAAGGCTAGACTAGATAAATTGGTACCTTCACAGAAAGAAAAAAGAGAATTATACGAATCTGTGAAGGAAATCATCAGAGTAGAGAAAAGTAAACGCAAACTTAAGAAAAATTCATTACAGAACTCATAAAGCTATACATTATGTTGTAGTCATAGAAGATAAAAAGTATAGATTCAAAGTCACATCCTCTCTTACTACTCACTGTATCACACACCAAAAAAATCCTTGCCTTTGATATACTGTCACCACCTTAAAGAATAAACAGGTGGCCCACTCTCCCCCTCTTTCCAATCTCAAGAACAAAAAACAAAGCTGAACAAAAGAAAAATGAGGAAAAGGTAAAAGAAACCAATATGTTGTCCCCTCTAGAAAACAAAAACACAAAATTGACAATTATTAGAGCAAAAAGGCAAAGTTATACCACTTTCAATAGTATTAACCTCAACCATGGCAACCATGACCGCTAGCATCACCATAGGCATCAGTGGTGACCATCATAGACGTGTGTGCTGCACCCATCCCAAAAGCAGCTATGCCGCCATCGACGCCACCAATTTTGCATCACAGTGGTTGGCAACATGATCATTAGGAGTTGTACAAGCATGTCTCACTTCACTTCGTGTTTGATATCACCCAATACTATCTTATGAGAAAATGCTCCTACATTTCTTTAGACTCGCCACATTTATTGCAATGAGGTATGTTAGGATTAGTGGAATAATTAGGTTAGAGGGTATGATTGTAATTACAATTAGGATCTCTATGTAATTATGGAACCAGAAAATATCTTCTAATTGTAGTAGATTTCATGGTAGTATCTGGTTAGGATTCATATCTTTTTGTGGAAGTAGGTTTTCCTAGTAATATTTGATTAGGACTCCTTTAAATAGGGGAAGTATAAAGAAACCTAGTGGGCGACTTAAAAATTCCCTATGAGGGGCTAATTGTTGGAGAGGGCTCCTATTGTGAATTCTAGTTGATGAAAGAATTTATGAGATACATATTTGAGGAGAGAGAAAGTATAAGAGAATCTAATAAGAAGAAACTATAAGGGACTTAGAATATTATAATATTCTATACCTCTTAAATCTGTTGTGTTTGAGTGAGTGAGTTCTTATATTTATGTGTTCAATCTCTATATGGATGATGTGACTTGGTTGAATTTTTCCAATAGGGTAAATAGTGATGATTTTAGAATCATAATCGGAGATGAAATGGAAGTGTCCACAAAATTCTTTGGAAACTTTGAAGTTCATGAATGTGGAATTCACCTACCACTTTGTAAGTTGACTACAATGCATAAATTTTGAAATGTAACAATTTGTCGATTTTGATATTACTACAAATGATAGTTGACAATATTAAAGATGATAACATCATTTAAAATAATGTTGTTACAAATGACAATGTCTCTTAACGTGATATTGTGATATTATTACAGGTCCTCTTCCTTCATGGATTATTGTCTCTAAATATGGTATTGTTACTCAAAAAGGTTAACAAGTTGATAGAGTTAGAAGGTAATATTGTTTTTGGTAAGGTCTGTGGAACATCATGCTACTACGCATAATTATGTCAATCAAAAAGAATTTGTAAGTCCTTTATTTTAAAATTAGACATGAAGAATATATTTGACTTATTTTTCCTCTGTCCCCTCTTTTAGTTTACCTTATTTTTGAGAACTTTCTTGATTGCTACATCTATATTTTGAATCATCTAATTATTTTTTGTTTAAGTGTTTATTTTATCTTGAACTTTGAAATGAAATTTCACTTTGAAAATAGAAATCTCACATTAATGCAAAGGATTTCACTTATTTTCACCCAAGCAAAGCATCCATTTTTACATTTGCTACCATGGGCAAAGGAGTGGAATGGGCACTAACAATTTATTGCATAGAAGTCAAGCCAATAAACCAAGATGGCATGAGAAACATTGCAGCTACCATCATGAAGTAAACCTCAGTTGTGTTGTAAGAAATACACTTTGAGAAACTAAGGCAATATAGAAATAGTAAGATGAAATGAATATTTATGCAAAGAACATGCTATCAAATCAAAATATAATGAAAATATCGATGCATGCTCATAAAACAATTGTCTATTTTGTTAGGGATTAGAAGCATCTGTTGATGGTGTTCTAACTAAATATGCATGAGCTTGAAGATGTATATTAGAAAATCTAGGCCTTCCATAGGTACTGATTGGATGCAAGGGAGCCTTGGCAATCCATTTCTATCAATCACTTGTCATGTTAAATTTTAAACAATTTCCCCTAAGTATTATCATGGTAAATTGGTTCAGCTAGGAGCATTAAAGTTTCTATATCTTTTCTTGTACTTTCACTTTCAGAGGGTTAAATCCAAAGATGGTTGCCCAAATCTCTTTATAATCCAGTGATTCATAAGCAAATTGGGCAAACCATGCTCCTACCTCAGCGTCATTTTTTATTCTGAGTTCTTCCTTTTGTGTTCTCCATAGCTAGAAAAGAAAAAGAATGTGTGGCTTGATCTTGATGGTTGGCAACATGATCACCAGGAGCTGTAGAAGCATGTCCTTGGTGTTTGCCTCCTTTCCGAGGTTTATCATCGGGGGACGGGAGGAAATATCTGGGTCTCCGTGTATGCTCTCTTTGTGCCTCCGACTTGGGACGCAGGAAAATATGTCTTTGCCCTTCATAGCTAGATCGTTAGCAGAACCTCAATTCAAACTTGTTTCTCATGTCTTTGTGCTATATAACGAGAACTTTAAAAGGTTTTAAAACTTCAATCATTAATATGATCGCTTGGTTAATAAGTATAGTTGGCATAAAATAAAATAAAAATGGTATTTGTTAAAAAAACCAAAAACAAAAGCTGTTCTTCGTTTTATCTTTTACCTTAATCAGGACAGGCTTTTCCACCAAAGGTAACAGGGCGGCCAGCAATAATATTGATAAAGCAGAAGATTCCTTAAAAGATTGAAGAGACCCCAGAGAGCCTTTGGGTTTAAGCTCGCTAAAAGCAACTTTAGCATACAACTAGAGGATGTTTCTTTTTGGTCTTTTCCTTTTCTTTTTTATTTTCCCTCCCATCAAATGATCGTGTTGCTTCTGTACATATTTACACTTTTTACTTTTGAGGACCTCTTTCCTTGTGAGGGTTTGGCAAAATTTACCCTTTAGATCCACCCACTTATAACCACCATTGTACCACCCAAATAGAAGGCTTCTTGTTGGAATATATGGGATCCAACACTTCTGGTTAACATGTTAAGCCAACAAATATAACCAATTTTCATCTATATCAAGAAGACGTTTATTAGACAAGTTTCTTGATAGAATTGCATCATCATCGAAAATAATTTCTAATAACAATGATATCATAATTCATACACGAGTTTATGTTCTATGAAATAAAGATTAACTAAATCCCATTTCCAGTCACTGGAATTTACTTGTGCGAAATAAAAAATCAATTGCTAATTGTTGCTCCTTGGCATACTCATTTTTCAGTTTAATAGGGTTATGTCAATTATTGTTATGGGATTATTTCTTTAAAACAAACATGCCAAGCTAAAATTGAAAACCCTCTATAGATGAATGTTCTTGCTTGACGAACTAATGCAAAATTAACTCCACCAAATTGCTTCCCTGCATTCACCGAACGGTCATAGATCCATCTTGCTTCATTTTGATAAGACTACTTTCAATGTTTCATAGCACTCGTTTATATCTGCAAATTTTAGTGAAAGACATTGCACTCAAAATCAGAATAAATTGACAACATAGAGACAAAGAGAGACAAAGAGATCCTTTTACGCGTACGCAAGACCATTATATGCTTGTGTAACGTGTTGAATTCGCGCCGAGAGCTGCATGACCTCAGCTGACACTGTTTCTGCTCTACTCTGTTCTTTAGCAAGTTGAACCTATGAACACAAAACGAAAAAGGCAAGTAGTTATGTTTCACAAAATAGTATTCACATAAGAATTTTCCGCATCTCAAGCATAAATGCGTTGAGCCTAAAACAAAACCAAAGTAGTACTCAAAATCTTTAGTAGAATGTTGGAGAGTCCATCCGAACAATCCAATCGATCAGAGTTTTTAAGTTTGCTCTATAGTAGTTGATTTGCTCTGCCTCAAATCACGTCCACACAACAAAAGGAACTGGACTCCTTATCCTGAAATCAAGCACTAGCCTTAAGGGAGAATACTTCGGCAGTAGATGCTGTGGAACTGGTAGTCTCTTGTACCCCATCTATAGACAATGATTCTGGCAAGCTTTTAGCCTGTTCTGTTCTCAACTTATCTAGAGTTTCATGGAGCTCCTCATTATACTTAAGACAATCTTTCACCTATAGAGCCATATGTTAGGCAGGTCATACGGTTTAGAAAAAGAACTGATGAAATGGCAATTACCAATAGAGACGATGTCAACTCTTGGAAAATGTAAAGCAAAAATGGCTAAAATAGCAAATGCCACCAAGCATCATGAATCAGTTGCATCAGGGGCCCTATTTAAGGATTATTCTGAGGCAATCGAGAGTTATTTCCCAAGTTCAATCCAAACAACCTCCCAAGATCTTACTAAAGGTTTAGTGAGGGTAAGGTCAAACGATGGCTCAATTAATCTTAAGGAGTCTGCAGACCAACTTTCAATTTAGTCCCCTCTTGTTTGATTTCCCAATGGGTAGAAGCTACAACGGTCATACCAGGTGGAGACGCTAGATATAGTTGTCCCCTTCTATACATTGTTGCTTTGTTGAAAATAAAACAGGGTTGACTTACCAATTCAACAAACAATACTCAATGAGATCATAATAAATTGCATTTATCCAAGGCTTAACCTTATAAAGTATTGTATTTGATGCATAACACCAACCTATGGAATGCATGAGACTAGCAAAAATATTACATTATTTTAAGGATCAATATATACAATTTGTTTTGTAAATAAACTCTCAAAGATAATAAACAAGTCAAGTGTTCCTGGGAACCTTAATAGTTAACATTGCTAACTTTCAAGGGGATTAAATAAGTTGGGTGGTACTTTCATGGTTACCATCTCTTCAATGCAACTATAATCACATGCCTTTTGCCTTTTTTTTTTTTTTTTTCCCCGAGTTGTCCGAATGACTATTACAATCCTTCAAATTCACCACTTCTCTATTACTCTGGATCTTTAATAATATGTTCACAGTACTATTAAAAATCTCATAGACACATGAGATATTCGTGTTTTATTTCTACTTAAACAGAAGAATAAGAATCTTAGTAAAAACAAAAAGAGAAACCATAAATCCTCATAATCAACATAAAATGTTCACTCAAGCATGGTGAAAAACATGTTCGAGGGAAGACTCAAGTTTATGATTTGTATTCAATACACAAGGACAACAAATTTGAGTACCCATGGGCAATTAATTTAGCTATATTGATGGAAGACATGTATACATGAATATAAGTCATAATGTGATAAGATCCCAGAAGTGTTGATATCTCAAATAGCAAAATCACAATATTGAGAAAATGAAAAAAATTAGAATAATATACTACACTCTGATATCAGACATTCCAACACTTGCATGGGAATAAATTGACAACACAGAGAGTGAGAGAGAGAGATCCTCTTACGCGTATGCAAGACCAATATATTCTTGTGTAACTTGTTGAAGTCGTGCGCGTGACCTCTGCTGACAATGCTTCTGCTATACTCTGTTCTTTAGCAAGTTGACCCTATGAGCACAAAACGAAAAAGGAAAGCAGTTATGTCTCACAAAATAGTATTCACATACAAATTTTAACATCTCAAGCACAGATGCGTAGAGCCCTAGACAAAAACCAAAGCATTACTCAAAATCTTCAGTGGAATATTGAAGAGTCCATCCGAACAATCCAATCGATCAGAGTTTTTAAGTTTGCTCTGTAGTAATTGACTTGCTCTGCCTCCACTCCCGTCCGAATGACAATTGGAATTAGAGTCTTTATCCTGAAATCAACCACTAACCTAAGGGAGAATACCTCGGCCGCAGATGCTGCGGAAGTGGTGGTCTCTTTTATCCCCTCTCTAGACGATAATTAAGGCAAGCTTTTAGCCTGTTCTGTCCTCAACTTATCTAGAGTTTCGGGAGCTCCTTATTTTGCGTAAGATAATCTTTCACCTACAAAGCCAAATGTCAGGCAGGTTATACGTGTTAGAAAATTTCATCATTTATCCAAGCCATATGTCAGGCTGGTCTCTTTCTGATTCTTAGTTGTCATTTTTCCCATCCTAGATATCACCCAAAGGCTCAGCCTGCAAAAGTTTGCTACTAACTTCGTGTCTGAATTTTGTCACTTGGAGAAACTAAATCTCAGCTATCAGGGCTTGTTTGAAGATGACTTTCGTATTGATTTTGAAAGTTTATCTATCACTCACAACTTTAGACTTGTCTGGAAATACTTTTCGCACCATCCCTCGCAGCATAAGAAGTTGAGCTTCAATGACTGTGCAGCTCTTCAATCGCTTCCGGCAGTCCCCGCGAGTTTACGGAACTTAAATGCACTTCACTGCCCATCATTGACAAGATTTTCGAATGCATCGGACAAGAATCATGCACCAATCTTTTGGCAGATCCGAAACCTGCGAACTAGTTAATTTGCGGTGTTTTGATATCTGTGTACCACAACCTATCAAATAAGGGTTCTTTCTAGGTTCTCTCTATCACTGCATTTATTACGTACAGCCACCTAATTCAAGAAAAGAAATACCATGTTAATGTCAATGATTTCTCTTACTATTAGCCGGCAGACACGAGGCCTTCTTTTTTCCAGGTTCATGCCATTTACCGATTGCTTATTGAAGGGGTCATGCTCGGGCTATGTGGACTTGCAGTCTAGCTTGATCAAGGAAGCTCAGGTGCGGTATAACTAATGCACTCTCAGTCTTCTATAGAAATCATAACATGAAAGAACGTGGTGCCAGAATATGACAAAGATGTCGATGCGAGTACCTACGCCAATTATCTATTCTGCAAAGGGATCAGAATCTATTGATGGTGTCCTCGATATGCATGGGCTTGAATGTACATTCAAAATTCCAACACTACCAAGCGTGTTGTTTGATTTATATAATTTTCCTCCGGAGTATTGTGGTGCCAAATTGGTCCAACCGTCAGAGAACTAGGTCTTCAATATGCCTTATTTTAAATTTACTTTTTAGGGGGTTATATTTAAAATCTGTCTATTTATTCTCTTAATTTTTCGATGATTCATACGCAAATTGAGCAAACTATGCTCCTATACAGCGGTTATTTTCTCCATCCTTCATTAACACCATATCAATGGCTATGGCATGGATTACTTTAAATTCATTCTTTTATATTATTCATGAAGAAGAAACTTATGAAATGAATCCTGTTGAAAAAATTTAGAATTATAAGAAACTTTACTCTTGTTACAATCTTATACAACAAATTATCTCAATTTTTTGCCCTATCAACTCTATTCACATTCTTTATATTTCTAGAAAAGATTGAAAATGGAAAAAAAAATCCCAATGACCATTGATACATTATACCTTTTCAAGATTTTTCTTAATTTGACAACTAATTCAAAAAAATAATTTGTACCAAATTTATAACCTTTTAATTAGTTTTCTAAATAAAGAAATAGAAGTTGTTTTCTAGTTCAAAGTTTGCTTCAAATTCTTTAGACTTTTCTTTTACATTCGAATTTTCAAATCAATAACCGCATCAAATCCAGATTCACATAAAATCTGAAAAAAATCATGTTTCCTAATCTACTCTCGCTAGCTTACAGAATCGACCTTATAGTTCACTCCCAGAGAGAAGCACGAAAAACTTTTTTTTTTTTCTTTCTCTTTTTTGGGCTTGTTATACGGTCTTGGGGAGTGAGAATAGGGATGCTCGAACTTTTTTGTGAGTTCAGGGTAGAGGAAAACTACGTTGAGGCCATTCTCGGTTCTGGAGTTCAATTGTGATGACAATGGGCCTCCACAAGATTGGGCTGAGTATGAGTTTTGGTTAATCAAACTCAAATCTCAAGTTAATTCAAGTAATTTATCATTTTTATTAACACCTAAACTTTGACCAGTAAATTAATCAGGTCATTATTTTTTTCTAGATATAAAAATGATACTTAATGTGTCTTTATTCTATGGCCTAGTTTATTTGTTTCCTAATATTAAAGTCCATATCACTTGTCAAAACAATATTATTTTACATGATTTATCCATTGGCATTGAACAAGTGGTCTTTATAGTGATTTACAAATTATATGTGGAGAATCAATCTTTTTTTTTTTAATGTTTGACCAGTAAATTAATCAGGTCATTATTTTTTTCTAGATATAAAAATGATACTTAATGTGTCTTTATTCTATGGCCTAGTTTATTTGTTTCCTAATATTAAAGTCCATATCACTTGTCAAAACAATATTATTTTACATGATTTATCCATTGGCATTGAACAAGTGGTCTTTATAGTGATTTACAAATTATATGTGGAGAATCAATCTTTTTTTTTTTAATGAATTTTTATTTTCTATTATTCTTTTTTTTTTCTTTCTTTTCAAAGCTTGGATATGAGAACCATTATCTCTTCTTTTTCTTCACTCCAACACTAGTGATGCCATCAATCATTGTTATGGAACCTATGAAAGTTTTTTATTAGTTTAGTCTTGAATATTATACATTCTAATATCTTCATGGTCATACATAAAATTGTATATTAAAAAGAAATAAATCATACACTAATATAGATAATATTCATTGTTACTAGGCATTATGGATGATTTTTATTTTCCTCTTCATATCCTTAAATCATTAAGAATTGAATCCAAGGATGACTTTTTTTTTGTCAATCAAGTCAATTAATAAATTATAATTGTGGAATAGACAAAAGTAGATAATCTCACTTGTAATGATTTATTGTACTAGAGTTACCCCCCATAAGTCAAGTTCTTAGGAACGACTTGTACCTTCTTTCTTGATAAAGGAGATTGACAATATTGGTGAGTTGGAATTATAGACATTTCTAAGAGACAATGATTCATGATTTGGCTTCTAAAGGCATAATTCTTGAACTTCCACAAATCTCTATTAACAACTTTCCTAACAAATATCAAATTGTTTATTAAAGAAGTCTATAAATATCTTATTCCAATGTTATCGATGGACTACAGCAGTTGCATTTTCAAAAAAATAGAAGGGTGAAGAAATGGTAGATACGATAAACATGTACTTCCCATAAAGAAAATACCAAAAAGAAAAAGTCACATAATTATAGGAAAGATAACATCAAATCAAAGAAAATGACAAAAAGGAAAAAAATCCATTTCATAACTAAAAAAAATAAACATTATTTTTCTAAGAGAATGGTATTTTGAATAAAATTTGAAAGTTTCTAATTTTTATCTTTTTATAGATACAATAACTTTTAAAATGTTGGGTATGCTTATATATTTCTGTATTTTAATATTTTTTAATATATACCTTTCCACAAAAAAATAAAAAATTTAAGAAAATTTATTTAAAATCAATTAAGTGTTGTAATAGTTGGGTAATGGCCATTCTAGAAAGTTTTTGACTAAATAATGTCATTTCACACCTATTATCTTGTATGTGCATTGAATTTTCTTAATTAGTATTTGGTTGTTGGTGGTCCCGGTTTTCCTGGAGGCTACACCTAATCAACATTTATCAATCACTTTCCAACCTCTTAAACACATAATTCACGTTCTCTCTCTCTCTACACACAAAAACCAAAAGCAAAAGCAATAGATTTGTCATGGGCAGGTTTTTTCTGGGAAGAACGATCTGAGAACAAATTTCGATAAAATGTGGGCTCTTTGCTTGCTTTTACAAGTGTTTGTCATGACCCACTATTGAAGAGAAAAAGAGGTTGGAGAAAGATAATCGGTCCATTACTCAAAACAATCCCACTGATTAAAGAGATGCGAAAACCTTCTTTAATCAATTATAAACTTCATTCCGTTTACACATACCAGCTCGATCTTGTGCATTTCACGATTATAACAGAAAACTTCGAGGCTGCCAACGCTGGTTTGTGCCAAATATCTACTAAATACCCGTTAACTTTGTATAGAGACACCCAGAGTTGGATTCCATCCATCAATTGAGAATCAAGGAGCATCGGACCCATCCTTCCAGCTTAAAGGTTAAATGTTTCTGGTTGTTCTGTGTCCAAGACAGTGGAATTTCAGATCCGTAGATGCTCTACGTGAGCATGTTGCAGCACTGGGGAAGCGTGATGTGTAAGATTTCGGGATTGTTTTTCACAAGAAAGCAAGAAGTTAATGATATGTCTTGTCCCAGGATAGATATTATGTTAATGAGTGGTCATTGGTATCGCTAATCCAATTAGAGAAGTCAGATTGCTAATCAACTTTAATGGATGGAATCCAACTAAAAGTCATTACCAAAATTTCCATTGATGGACTTCCAATGCTTGGAACCGTCGGGAGGATCAAGTGTGAAACAAAACGTCAAAGTCTCCTCTAGAGTCTTTTTTGGTCCTTCTCTCTCGTTCATGTGTTTTTCTTTTTGTGGTCCTTAGCATTTAGGGTATCCAAGAAAGAGATGGGCAGGAAGGTCACTCCGTCAGCTTCAAGCCCCATTATTCAATTCCAATGGAAAAGGACTTCATGTACGAGAAGAAGACCTGAAACTTCCCTTAGGTTTCTTCACCAAAATGTTTTCTTCCTTTCTTAATTCCTCCTTTGGTATTGCTTCTGCGTCTTATAGATGTAACTCATTGTTTACAAAAAAAAAAAAAATGAAATTAGGTATAAATAATTGATCCATCGCTAAAGAGCAACCGTCGTGTGAAGATTTCTTTTTGGTACTTTGCACAAAGAGACATGTACGCACTTAATGTATATGAACATATGCAAATATACATAACCATGGCATATGTGTTGTATGCGTGTAGATCAAAGTTTTACCGTTTTTTGAAGCCTGTGTCCTCATTTTTTGAGGTATTAACATTATCCTAAATTGTTGTGTTCAAATCAACAATTGAGATTTTGAAGCTTTAAAAAGGTCTAGTCCAATTCAAGATTATTATGAATTTTACAGACTTTAGGGATGCAAGTTATTAATCCAACTATATATCTTATTAGGGATTGGAAGGCATAAAGGTTATTAACATAGATTGACCTGTATCTAACTATGTGGTTATGAAAACTACAACACAAAAAATTGATATTGCTCAAAATCAACTCTGTAAATGTCAAAACAAAATTGAAAGATTCAACTAAAGGGTTAAAGTAATTTTTTTGGCATCAATATTATCATAAAGAAATGACTGAAAGAACTCTACAGTAATTTGAAACGGAGTAGGACTTCCACCATAAAATAATTTTTATTATATAAGTTTAGGTTACGATTACTTCACCTATAAATCTCACATGAAATCCCTTGTAAATGTAAGTTAGAAAAACAAGTTTCACTTTTTAACACAACAAACACAAAGGCCACCCTTATTTCTTAAAGTCAAGGAGACTGTAGTGCTTTAAATTTAATTTTCATGGTTCTGAGGAGTATGCCATTCTAGCGACTCTAGTTTTGCTGTCGTTCCCTCCACAACATATGTTTATCTCCACCGCACTATTCCCTTATTCATGTCGCGTGCATCTGAAGTATATCAACAAATATTTCTCAAAACGAACAGTAGAACGATTTTCAGTTGATGCTTGTTCTGATGGCTCCACTCTTTTTTATTCGGTGGATCCTCTCTTGTTCGCATGTCTTTGATTTTAGAACATTAGGCTCTGGCAGTGACAGAGTTCTGCAGCTGTAATCAAAGAGGTATGATTTCGCTTTCGCCATTTTCAGTGAAGGATAGACTGGCAATGTTAGAAGGCAGCCAATGAGGGATTTGTTTTTTTTTTTTTGGCCCTTCTGACAAAACGTACGGATTGGTTTGCTCCTTCTCTGCTCTACAAAAGCTCACCATTTTAAGCCTAGTCTTCCGGAACTCTTAAAATAACGCAGAGCTTTGCTTCCCTTTAACAAGCACAAACGATGTCGTCGGGATGAGAATTCTGCAATTTTTCTTTCTCTGTACAGAGCTAGAAACAACAATGAGTGGATAGAAAAAATAGAAGCGATAATATGCAGCACTCTCAATAGAAATCAGCGGCGTGAAGTAATGCGTACACATTAATGACAGTCGTGCCTACCCGTTAGCCTGTAAGAATAATGACAACAACTGTCTGAGGTGAAAGTTCAATACAAATCCAACCGTAAGATGTTGATCATGGCATCTGTACTTCCCACAATTAAGCAAGCGGGTTGATAGAAGAGACTAAAAGCCTTCTGTTTTCTCTCCCTCATTCTGAACTCCGCGCTCTCTCCTTAGTCCCTTCTCTGATCCATACGCCTGCTATGGCTGCTCAGCCCTTTCATTCCGAAACTGGTTGGGCTTACGATGTCTTCCTAAGTTTCAGAGGTGAAAACACGCGCTATAACTTCACTGATCATCTCTACAACGCTTTGGTTCAAGTTGGTGTTTATCCTTTCCGAGATAACAAAGAGCTTCCAAGAGGAAAGATCATCTCTACCGAACTGTGCAAGGCGATTCGTGGATCAAGGATTTTTATCGTGGTTTTCTCCCAAGGCTATGCTTCTTCCACGTGGTGCCTTGGTGAACTTGCGGAGATCGTGGACTGCTGTAGAGAAAACGACCATCACATTCTTCTCCCGATATTTTATCATATTAAACCTTCAGATGTCCGAAAACAGACTGGGACTTTTGCAAAAGCATTTGATGAGTATCAAAAGCTGTTTCAGACAAATATGGCGCAGGTGGAAAGGTGGAGAGAAGCTCTAACTGAAGCTGGGAGCCGTTCCGGTTGGGATGTTGCAGATGATGGGTAATTTTATACTACCTTGTTTCGTACTTTTTCATGCCTTTTTTTTTATATATCTTTTTCTTTATCATATAGAAGAAAATTTATTACATACACATAGACCATATGTTGACTAATGGTTTTCTCCTTCATATCCAGTTTCTTTTGGGTTTAAATAAGTTGATGTTTTCTTGTTCATTATTTCCACCCCACCACGATGGAAAGATCATGCAAAGAAAAGAAATATTGGTTCTAGAATTCTTAGGCTTAGAGTTGTTGGCATCTAATTTATGGATTTACCTCTGAAAAATAGAATAAAAAGATTGTTCATAGCATACCAATAGTTTTTTTTTTTTTTTTAAAAAAAAAGAAGGTTGTAAAAATATATTTAAATGGTGTCCATTCTAAATTTGATATAACTTTGTTGTGTGGTATGATGTAAGAGTCTCAAATGCTAAAGATGATAATGTATTTTGGGCGTAAAGGAAGTTCTTTTCCTTTATTTTTTATCTCGTTGTTTTATATTCTATTTTACCATGATGATTAGGTACGAAGGAAAGCTCATAAAGAAGATTGTTGATCATGTTTTGGGTGAACTCCCTGTTCACTTTCATGTTGTTGAACATCCAATAGGAATAGATGATAGAGTTGAATATGTGAAAGCTTTATTAAATCTTGAAACAAGTGGTATTTGCATTTTTGGCATTTATGGTATGGGTGGCATTGGTAAAACTACCATAGCAAAAGCCGTTTATAATCAAATATGTCTCAAATTTGAAGGAAGTTGCAGTCTTTTAGATATTCAAGAAAATTCACAAGTGGCTGGTGGTTTAGTGAAATTACAAAAAAAAATTCTCTATGACATCTTGAAAAAGGACTTTAGGATTGATCAGGTTGATGAAGGAATTGAATTGATCAAGCAAAGGCTTAACAAAAAGAAAATTTTTGTTGTTCTCGATGATGTGGTTGACTCGAACCAAGTAAACAAGTTACTTGGAAACTTAAGATGGTTTAACTTGGGAAGTAGAGTTATTATCACTACCAGAGATGAACATCTACTAAATCAATTAGACGTAGATGAAAAATATATGGTCTCACCCTTGAATGACTCACAATCCCTTGAACTTTTTTGTTGGCATGCCTTTAAGATGACCCATCCCAAAAAGAATTTCCAAGAGCTTTCATATAGTGCAGTGAACTATGTTAAAGGACTTCCATTAGCTCTTAAAGTTTTAGGTTGTTTTTTGAAAGGAAAGAATTGTGGTGTTTGGGAAAGTGAATTGGAAAAGTTGAGAAGACAACCAAATGGGAAGATTCAAAAAGTACTAAGAGTAAGCTATGATTCGTTGGATAATTATGTGAAGGAGATATTTCTTGATATTGCATGTTTCTTTGTTGGTGAAAAAGAAGATTATGCGACTGAAATATTTGAAGCTTGTGGCTTGTTTCCAAAAGGTGGTATAGAAACTCTTAAACAAAGATCTCTCATAAGAACTAATGCAGCCAATGACTTGTGGATGCATACTCTAATTCAAGATATGGGAAGAGAAATTGTTCGTGAAGAGGCATGTAACATTCTAGAAAATTATAGCAGGTTGTGGATTTGTGAAGATGTCTTGAATGTTCTAAACAAACATATGGTAAGAGATTCCTACATTTATCTTTTTCCTCAATATGCATAATTATTCATAATTGTATTTAAAGTTAACAACTAATACTTCATAACTTGGAACTCAATGGAGTTCCTATCTTATAAAGCTTGAGGATCTGAATTACGTATCCAATTGTTTCTTTTGCTAGGGTTCGCAACACATGAAAGGTATCAGCTTGAATTCACTTGGATTAGAAGATGTACATTTGAAAATAGAAGCATTTACAAATATGAAGAATTTAAGATTACTTCAAATTAGCAAGGTTCATCTCACAGGAAACTCCAAATTTCTATTCAATGAATTAAGATGGTTTTGGTGGCATAAGTGTCCACATAAATTTCTACCACAAGACTTTTGTCTAGAGAAGCTTGTTATTCTTGACCTCCAAGAAAGCAAACTCATACAAGTTTGGAAGGGTTATAAGGTATAAAATTCTTGCAATGCTTTTCATTTCTCTATAGATGTTTCATGTATAATGCAAAAGTAATTCTCATTTTTTTTCTTTTCTTTTGATTTTTTTTTTCTATAGGTACTCAACAAGTTAAAAGTTCTTAATCTCCGAAATTCCAAAAATCTCACCAAGACACCAAACTTCTTTGGAGTCCCACATTTAGAGATACTAATACTTGAAGGTTGCACTAGCTTGGTTGAGATTCATGAGTCCATTGAATATTTGAAATGTCTTGTTGAGCTAAATTTGAGAAGATGCAGAAGCCTTAAACCAAACACTA
The DNA here is from genome assembly GCA_028551395.1 of Casuarina glauca. Taxonomy (NCBI): domain Eukaryota; kingdom Viridiplantae; phylum Streptophyta; class Magnoliopsida; order Fagales; family Casuarinaceae; genus Casuarina; species Casuarina glauca. The sequence continues at coordinate 23,420,194 of CM052352.1, read as the reverse complement.
TTGATAACTTAAAATCTCTTAAAACACTTGACATGCATGGTTGCTCAACAGTTTTTGAGTTATCAACACAAGAGAGAAATACGATGGCTTTGGCAAAGTTCCATGGAAATGAAATTACTATTGACCAAAGATTATCCTTTTTGGATCTTTCAAAGAATCACAAAATTGAATTACTAGGATGTCAAAAAAGATGGTCAAATTCTTGGATGTCATGTTTGTCAAGCTATATATCACCCAAAAACTCAGTTGGTATAAATTCAATGCTAGCTTCCATTTCCAAATTTCGTTACTTGGAGAGGTTAAATCTTAGTTATTGTGGTTTGTTTGAAGATAACTTCCCCATTGATTTGGAAGGTTTATCTTCACTCATAATGTTGAACTTATCTGGAAATTATTTTTGTAATACACCGCGTGGGATTAGTTGCCTTCCTAAACTATTAATACTGATCTTACACGAATGTCGGAATCTTCAATCAATTTCGGAAGTCCCAACAAGTTTATTGCTCATAGGTGGGTTCGGTACTCCATGGGGACCATTCTTAAATTTACTGGGTATGGAACATTCACCTATTTTTTGTGAATGTGAATCCTGGGATCATTTGCAGAGGTTGATATCATCACCTATCATTTTTGTTTTTCAATTTTTGTATCAGGTTTCTCTCTTTCTCTCTCTCTCTCTCACTCCCTATATATATATATATATATGTTAATGACATCATTTTTTCTCTATTTTAATATAGGTGCTACTACGCAAGGATGTTGAGTTTCCTATCAGTTTTCTCCAAAATACAGAGATTCCAGATTGGTTCAGCTACCAGGCAATCGGTTCTTTAATATCCTTCCGCGTACCTCCTCTTTCAGAGGGTCGAGTTGACGAGATTACTATTTGTGCTTCCTATCGACCACTACCCTCTATTCCAAATTGTACTTCAAGTGAAGGTCCCGTTGTGGCAATCTCATTTTGGAATAAAACTCGTGGGTGGTATCAATCTCGTCGTACAGAAGTCCCTCTACATTTTGCTGCACCTTGTTGTCATGTATACCGCGTCCCAATTGGCAACCGTGGTTATGGACACTATGCTCTGGCAAAATGCTGCTACTTTTCTCTAGATTCGCACCGCATTTATTGCACATGGAGTACTGGTGGAATTACAGATATAAGGTATTTTGAAACTGGAGATGAAATAGAAGTATCCATAAAATTCCGTGGAGACTTTGAAGTGCACAAATGTGGAATTCACCTACCACTTCGTAAGTTTAATACTATACGTGGATTTTAAAATGTGTCAACTTGTCCACTTTGATGTTATTACAAATGACAACTAACAATATTAAAGATGATATATCTTTTCAAATGATACTACTACGAATAATAATGTCATGAGGTGATGTTGTTACAGGTTTTTTTGGTCCAGAAATGATGCGTGTACACTTAGTGTGATCGGTTGACGAAGTCAAATAGGTGATAACACTTTACGTAAAATCTCTTTGGTAATAATAATATCTTTTATGATTTTACCTTTTTTCCAATTAGCAACAAATATTCAATCAAATTATTATATTACTTATATTTTGGAAATTGAAACAAACAGATTTTATATACGTTGTTGCAAATGTGTTTTTAATGTACAGAAGGTTGTCCAGCACGTGGGAGCATTCTGTCTTTGTTGACAAAACAAAAAGGCTTCCCTTTATGACTCACCAAGCTGTCCCGTCAGTTGGGGAAGGAGCCTCAACGCAACATGGCGATCTCATCTATGTCCGATGCAACCTTTCAAGAGGAGGAAAGCCTTCATTCTCTCCCAGAAAAGCTACTACCTCTCGATGGAGCTACAGAACGAGATCTTTCCATTTAATACGTATATGTCCGTTGAGGGATGGATGATTGAGCCTATGAACGATGAAGTGAATACGGTGATGAAGGCAAGAAAAATCTAGCACTCAAAGAGCGAAGGTTCTGCATCCCAATCAAAGCTCCTTAAGATTTTAATTTTCATAGCAGTACCAGTTTACTCCGCTTTTGATCATAAGACTGCTAACTCTAGGACATTGGGGTTTTGGTGAAGATTAGGGATTTTCTCTGCATACCTCAAAATTGATTCTATCTCTATATTATTTGATAAGATTGAGGTTATTAGGAAAATATATATTCTGTGCTGGTTGTTTATATCTTACGGATTGAAGTCGTTTTTCTCTGTAATCCAGGGGATTAAAGAGATTCTGATGTATTACATTGTGTAATCTGAAAATTGATTTTAAAAGTGTACCCTTCAGTTATTTGCTAAAGGAGATGAAGTAAGGCTAAGTGATATTGGTCAGAATCACGTTAAAAAAATTCCAGTTGTGTGATTATTTCCTTTTAAAGCTCTATTTTTGGATTGATTAATATTTCTTTACATTCTTGATTATAGTTTAATTACCCTTGTTTATTTGATTGTTCATCAAGCCAAGATTACTTGGTTAATTGAAATCTGCATATATCATAAAACCTGATTGGTGCAGTATATTCCAGCATAAGTGTACCAAGGCACTTATTGAAGTAATGAAAATTTTTCTGTCAGCTTTACTGTGAGAAGAAGAGGCTTGTCGATGATCAATTTGACTATTTAAAGGCCTTTTGTGATATTGGTGCAAGCGGTTCAATTAAGCGGACAGAGAAGGGTATGTCTTCCTTGATTTCTTAGCATATCTTTTTTATTTTTTGAAGCAGATTTCCTTTAAGCTTACCCTGTTTTATTGCTGATAATAGTTGATATACACCGAAACATATTTATATATAAATTTAGATGATTACTTGTTGATCATTTATACTGGTTTTGATGGCCTCTGAGAAGATGGTTGGATCCCTAAGAACAAAAGACTACATGTCATGCATAAAAGAATTCAGAATTCAAGGGAGGTGATGCATGGATCATTTCCTCTAGCTCAGCTTTCTTGCTCTGCTTTCTCTAGCATAGGCGCTTTGTTTGATTGTAGAAACCGTAGAAGTGATGTTCTCTATTATTTCCTTTTTTCTTTAAACTTTTAACTAGGGTCCTCATATAGTGCTTATGTGTTAAGGATGTGGCATCTTTCAACCTTTCTTTAATATGCTGCTGGAAAAAATTGATGTTAGGGTTTAGTTTAGAGATCACACTTTAGTGATTATAGTCATTGTTTGGCTCGCATAAACACCTCAACAACTATACTGTTACCTGATTGGTTTGGACAATATGATCTGTTGCCTATTAAGTTTTTCTAAGGCCAATCAGAGTAAAAAACTTTCTTTGGTTCTAACAAAGCCCCTTTTATTGTTGATATCTATTCTGAATCTTGATCTGAATAATTTTGAATTAATTATTTTTCTTGCTTTGTTTATATTCAGGAGAAATTGCTGCTTGTGTGAATTCATTTGCCATCTTAACTAAACCTCTCCTACCATTGCTGGACAAATATCATGGTCTAACTGATGTGGATAAGCGCTACCGCCAAGGGTGACTTACTGTTAATGTTGTGGTTGTGCATGCACATATGTGCATTTTTGTGTAATGCAAGTGTGAAATTTTTTCCACAAGGGAACTAGGCTTGAAATGATTTCAAAATATGTCTGCAAATGTAGGGGATCATATATGAAGGATGTGTGAAATATTTATTGAGTTCTTTTGACTTTTCTAGTTGTATTCTGGTTATAGTGTATGGTGTGCCGGTTGAGCTAATTAAAATTCTGAGTAAATCCTGGATGTGCATTTTGTATAAATTTGTTGTGGATTTATCAAATACGAACTACCAATTTCAATTGTGTTCACTACGAGTCTTATGTAGTAAAGTGTTTATCTTCACATCTTAGCAGTTTATGTTCCTTTAAGTTACTAAATCACTCTTGCAATTAGTTGTATTGGTTTGTCCATATAACAACAGAATATATTGCTGAAGTCCTTAAATTCACTTTTGGCAATGGAACATCTTATATATGTATTCGACTTCAATTTTTACTTTCAAGGGTCATACATGTTTCCTTCTTAACAGCTGATTCCGCATTTAGGTGCAAGTTAATCTGGCTGCCTGCAAATTGTTTGAATCCTGATATCTGGACTGTATCTGTATGTTACCTTTGGTATGTAGATATGATTGCAAATCCTGAAGTGGCTGATATATTCAGGGAAAGAGCAAACGTAGGTTATTTTCTTGTCTTCCCTTTCCGAAAGTTAGAAGAAGGCCTCCAAGAGCATTCAAGTTTTTCATTATATTTTCTTAATAAATAATTTTTTATAATTTGACTGAAAGGCTGCCAGCTTTATGATACTTCCGGACATATGCCTCATGCTACAATTTGCATATCCGTTGATACTTTTCATTGAACCATCAGTAGGATGATATTTTTCCCTGGAAAAGTACTTTTCCAACATTTTATTCCAATGTTAGGTTGGGATATCATTTAAGAATTTGATTCACTGAAATTAACAATTTTATTATGACATCAAGCAACATCATAAAGTGTATTCTGTGGGCAGCACTTAAATGTGGTGACTTTCCAATGCATGGAGCAGATCAGACTACCAAAGCGTGATGAACACGGCGGAGGAAATTGTTCGTTGATGTGCTGTTGCAGTTCATGAGAAGCTTAACAATGACTGCCAGGTAAATGAAATCTACTCCCGTTGGTTCGTTTCCTAGTAAGTGAAATCAAAAGCAGCCAGTCGATAAAACTTTAACGAGATACCACCTATTCTCATTTCAATATTGTTTTTTAAGATTGGCTGATATTCTTTTTCCCAAGCTTTAATGATCTGGTGTACTGTTTTCAAGGCATTGTCAGTGTTGAAAATTTGTCTCAATTTAGGCATATGCCTCTTGCCCGAGTTATGAGTAAACTTTAACAAGTGCTTTGTCATAGAATAGAGTTATCAGTTTCTCATATATGATAATTTGGTAGTTTTTGGGCAGCAAAATGTTATGTTGTGATCAATTCTGGTTGCTTCTTAGTTTTCACATGTGAGCATGCTGTTGATTGCTTCACATGCTTTGAGTTTGTGTGGAAGCAACAAATGCACAATGACGCCCCTTCACGCACATAATCTGGTGACCAACTCTTTTGATTTGTTAAAGCTATTGTAATATCAATACTAAGGCTGTGGAGATATGTCTTGAGCGAATTTGGAGGACGGAAACAATGCACAATCTTGTAAAAGAAGCCGTTTTTGTTATGTACGTGTTTCTCCTCGTTGGTAACTTAGTACCCAACACTCCTAACATAATTCTGCTAACCACAATAATGCTGACCAAACGGTACTTGTAAGTCCTTTCTTTTGAAATTATGCATGGAAAGTCAATCTAGATATTGTTCTTATCCGGGTTCTTGCTTTTCTTCTTTTCCTCTTTCCCCGCTCTCGCCTTTTCCCTCGTTCTTTCTTTTATTTATTTATTTATTATTTTAATATTTTTACTTTCTTCCCTGCTACATCTATATTATGAATGATTTGATTGTTTTTTGCTTGAATATTTATTCTATCTTGAGCTCTAAAATGGAATTTTACTCTAGAAAAAGAAATCCCATGTTACTATAAAGGATTTCTCTTATTATCGCCAAGGTGAAGCATCCACCTTTATATTTCCTACCATGGACTGAGGAGTAGAATGGGCATTAACAATTTATTGCACAAGAGTCAAGCCAATAAATCAAGATGGCAGGAGTAACATTGCAGCTAGCATCATCAGGTAAAGCTCCAGTGCATTTGTGAGAAATACACATTCAAGTGTACCATTCAGATGCAGGGAAGCCCTAGCAATCCGTTCCTATCAATCATTTGTCATGTTCAATATTTACACAGTTTCCCTCTTGAGTATTGAAATGCCAAATTGGTTCAGCGAGAATTGAATCTTCAATATCTTTTCTTGTACTATCACTTTCAAAAGGGTTAAATCAATGAGTGATTGCATATTCTTTTTATAATCCAGTGATTCGTAAGCAAATTGAGCATACCATCTTCCTACCTCAATGGCTATTTTCTACCCCATCATTAACGTAAAATTTTATGACACCAAATAAAATATTGCTGCATGAATTATGGGTTCTCTACTTATTTTTTGTCTTATCTGAAAGCATATGAATGTTTAACTAGATGAAAGAAGTATAGATAGCCACTGTAGTCGGTTGTGGAATGAAAATTCAAGTTTTGTGTCTCTTACCATAGCCAAGAAGAAAAAGAAACTTGTGGATTGAACTTGATCGGCCATTAGAACCCATAAATCCCTGTAAACCGATCCTTTGACGATAATGATGGGGAATGATCGACTAAACGATCACTGGGAGACCGTCCTTCCAGACTGCAGATTTTTGTAAGACTTTGCATGTGACATTCAAATTCTTTTTTCCTCGGGAGAAAAGAAATTGAAAAATAAAAAAAATAAAAAAAAAAAGAAATAGGCAGGAAGCTTCCTCTGTCAGCTTCAAGCCCCAATATTCGATTCCAATGGGGAAATGACTTCCTGTACGAGAAGAACACCTGAAACTTCCCTTAGCTTTCTTCCTCCAACTTTTTTTCCTCCTTTAACAATTAATTCTAATTGAAAAATTTTAGTTTGTTACATTGATTAAGAGACACTTGTATTTTTCATCTTATTTTTATAAGAATATATGATAGGAAGTCAATACTTCTATTTCATCTTTATTTTTTATGTTACTTATAAATGCATTAAAGCATACTTGAACTTAAAAAAGGTTTGAATTTATTTATTTATTTATAAACTTTGGTAAGTTGGATGATCAAATTATCTTGTTGCGAAGTTTGATTAAAAAAGAACGAAAAAAAAAAGAAGAAGCTGGCATTTGCATATGTAGAAATGTGTATACACATTATGCTATACCAAACTGCCTATGGTAGCGTTATAAATCACTGTTAAATACAAACATATTGTTTTTTGGAGCCTGCCTTATTTATCAATGACGTCTTTATAAAAGTAGACTTTCATTTACTTATTTTTGTTTCCTATAAACAAATAATAATTTCTTCTCACCTGATTCTACGACTTAGTTTGTAAATGATAGAAGTGAAAAGCAGGGAATACATCTCCACCAGTGAAGAGATGTATGAGTTTCCATCACTGTTCTTCCCCGATCCGTCAATTTCATGTACAAATGGAACATTACTCATACTCGTTATCTTGTATATTCTGTTAAAAATAAAAATTCTCTACCCAGTAAATTATGTTGTGAGATAAGGAGGGTCTCGAGGAAATAGTTTTTTTTTTTTTTTGAAGTTTCTTAGGATGTTGGATTCGTTGAAGAGATCATGGTGTCGGTGCGCGATTACAGTCATCGACTTGACCGCAAAGAGATACTATGCACAACTTTTGCCGCCCGTCAATAAAACTACGCGACCCTGAGAAGCAAGCGCGTTGATTGAAGAGACGATAAGCCCTCTTTTTCTTTTCCCACTCTCGATTACACGCTTCTTGACTCCTGCTCTGATCTTGAAGCCCTTCCATGGCTGCTCAGATCCTTTCATCTCCTTCCAAACCTCGTTGGGATCACGACGTCTTCCTGAGTTTCAGAGGAGACACGCGCAAGAACTTTACTGATCGTCTCTACGAGGCTTTGGTTCTAGTTCGAGTTCGTACTTTTCGAGATAACGAGGAGCTTCCAAGAGGGAAGATCATTTCTGATGAACTGCGTAAGGCGATTTGTGGATCAAGGATTTATATTGTAGTTTTCTCCAAAGGCTATGCTTCCTCCACCTGGTGCCTTGATGAACTTGCAGAGATCGTAGACTGCTGTGGAGAAAATGAAGACCACACTCTTCTCCCCATATTTTATCATGTGGACCCCTCAGATGTCCGAAAACAGACCGGGATTTTCGCAGAGGCATTTGTTGAGCGTGAAAAGCGGTTTCACACGGAAATGGGGAAGGTGGAGAGGTGGAGAAAAGCTCTTGCTAAGGTTGGGAGTCTTTCTGGTTGGGATGTGTCGAGTATTGCAGATGGGTAATTTTGTACTTTGCTTGTCTCTTGCTCTTCCGCACCTTTTTTTTATAATTATGTTTATAAGACATGCGAAAATCTAATACAGATCCATAAAGTTTACCTTAATAGTGATTTTTGAGTTCAGTTGCCCGATGTTTTTCTCTTTCACGTCCAGTGACATTTGACTTGATATACTGGTTGTTGTTTCCTATTTCATGTCCACCCTTCCACGATATAAAGATCAAGCCACTTAGGAGATCTTGGTTCTAGAATTTTGAGGATTAAAACTGTCTTTCTAATCAAATGTCTTACCCATAAAGGGGAATTTTATATAACCATACTTTCCTTAAAACATTTAATCCCTGAATTTATCCAAGAAATAAAACTAAAAATAAAAATTAAAAAGATTATTAGTAGCATGATAAAAGAGTTTCAAGTGTTTGAGATGACGATATACTTTGGGCATGGATGACTCTCTTTTTTCTTAATTTTTTTATTTTTGTTATATAATTTTTAATTCTATTGTACTATAATGATTAGGTATGAAGGAAAGGTCATTGAGAAGATTGTGGACCAAGTTTTGCATGAACTAAATCAAGTTCACCTTCATGTTCCTGAACATGTGATAGAAATAGATTCTAGAGTTGCAAAAGTAAAAGCTTTATTAGCTTTTGAAAAAAGTGATGTTCACACTATTGGCATCTATGGGATGGGTGGTGTTGGAAAAACCACCATAGCAATAGCTGTTTATAATCACATATATTTGAACTTTGAAGGCAGTAGTTGTCTCTTAGACATCAAAGAAATTTCAAAAGAGGCAAAGGGCTTAGTTGGATTACAAAAAAAACTTCTTCATGAAATCTTGAAAAAAGATGTGATGATTGATCACATTTATGAAGGAATTGTATTGATAAGGAAAATGCTTGGTGGAAAAAGAGTTCTCATTGTTTTTGATGACTTGGATGACTTGGACCAAGTACATAAATTGCTTGGAGACTTGAGTTGGTTTGGCTTGGGAAGTAGAATCATTTTCACAACTAGAGATGAAAAATTACTAGCACAACTACAAGTAGATGAAAAGTATAAGGTCTTACCCTTGGATGAATCAAAGTCCCTTGAACTTTTTAGTTGGCATGCCTTTAATAAAGCAAATCCAAAAGAGGATTTCCTAGAGCTTTCAATTAATGCAGTGAAGTATGTTGAAGGACTTCCATTAGCTCTCAAAGTTTTGGGTTCTTTTTTGAAAACAACAAGTCATGATGAATGGAAAAGTGAATTGGAAAAGTTGCAAAGACAACCACATGAAAATATTCAAAAAGTACTTAGAATAAGTTTTGATTCATTAGATGAATATACAAAGGACATATTTCTTGATATTACATGCTTCTTTGTTGGTATGAAGAAAGACTATGTAACCAAAATATTTGATGGATGTAGTTTCTTTCCTAATAGTGGCATGGGAATTCTTAAACAAAGATCTCTTTTGACAATTGATGTCATGGACAATTTGTGGATGCATAGTCTAATTCAAGAGATGGGAAGAAATATTGTTCGTGAAAAAGCTGGATATATTCCAAAAAACTATAGCAGATTGTGGTTTCATGAAGATGTCCATAATGTTCTAAGCAAAAATATGGTAAGAGGCTTATACATTTATCTTTTTTCTAAGTAGTGCATCCTACTTTGAATATGATGATAGTATTGTTCATAATTCATGTAAGTCAACAAGTTATACTTTCAAATCTTAGTAAGTTCTAATCCTAGTCAATGGTACTCTAGTTTTCAAAACTTGAGAATGTGCATTACTTATGTTTTTTTTGTTTTTTGCCAGGGATCACAATATGTGGAGGGTCTCAGCTTAAATTCACCTAAATTAGAAGGCATATATTTGAAAACTGAAGCATTTACAAATATGAAGAATTTAAGATTGCTCCAAATCAATGTTACACATCTAGTAGAAGACTTTAACATTCCATTTAGTGAGCTAAGATGGCTTTGGTGGCATAGGTGCCCACTAAAAGTTCTGCCACGAGATTTTCATTTGGAGAAGCTTGTTGTTCTTGATCTCCAAGAAAGCAAACTCACACAAGTTTGGAAGGGTTACAAAGTATTACATTCTTGCAATACTTTTTATATCTCTATAGATGTTTAAATGTATAATGCAAAAGGAGTTTTCATTTATTTTCTTTCCTTTTGATTTTGTTTTTATAGGTACTCAATGAGCTAAAAGTCCTTAATCTCCAAGACTGCAAAGATCTCATCAAATCACCAGACTTTTCTGGGATCCCACATTTGGAGACATTGATATTTGAAGGTTGCACTAGTTTGGTTGAAATTCATGAGTCCATTGGAAGTTTGAAAGGACTTGTTAACCTGAATTTGAATAGATGCTTAAGCCTTTCAAATCTTCCTAGTAGCATTGGTAACTTAGAATCTCTTAGAGCTCTTAACATGTCACATTGCTTTAAATTCTTTGAGTTGTTGGAACAAGCGGGGTCTAGGATGGCTTTGACAAGGGTGCAAGGTAATGAAACTACTACAGAGCAAAGATCATCCTCCTTTACTCTTTTGAAAAATCACCAAATTGAACTATTTGGACGTAAACAAAGATTCTCAAATTCTTTCTCGTCATGTTTGTCATGCTATGCATCAACCAAAAGCTCCTCCAGCATGAGTTTGCCACTAGCTTTCATTTCTAGACTTCGTTTCCTAGATAAGCTAAACCTCAATTATTGTGGTTTGTCTGAAGATAACTTTCTTGTTGATTGGGGAAGTTTACCTTCACTCAAAAAATTGCAATTATGTGGAAACAATTTTCGTAGTACACCTTGCGGTATTAGTGGCCTTACTAAACTCTTACGTTTAGACCTAACCAACTGTGCCGATCTTCAATCAATTTCGGAAGTCCCTACAAGTTTGTCGTGGTTAAGGGCGGAAGGGACTCCATGGGAAAGATTGTCAAATGCACTGGACATGGAATATTCACCAATTTTTTCTGAATCTAAATCCCGTGAGATTAATTTGCCCAGGTGGATACTTGTATTTGTCTCCGACGATGCTTTTCTAAAGCATTATTTAAAGGTTCTCTCTCTCTCTCTCTCTCTCTCTCTCTCTCTCTCTCTCTCTCTCTCTCTCTCTCTCTCTCTCTCTCTCAATATGCGCTTCCTTCTTAATGACTATTTTTTTCTTTTTTGGTAGGAGCTATCAAGAGAGGTCATTGAGTTTCCTATAATTTTTCTTCAAAACTCAGAGATTCCAAATTGGTTTAGCCACCAGACAATCGGATCTTTAATATCCTTCCGGGTACCTACCCCTTCAAAGAATCTAATTGACGAGATTCTTGTTTGTGCTTCTTATGAACCATTGTCGTATGCTCCAAATCGTACTTCAAGTGCTGGTCCTATTGTGGCAATCTCATTTTACAATAAAACTCGTGAAAAGAATCTATCTTTTCATACAAAAGTCCCTCAACATTTTACCGCAGCTCCTTGTCATATATACCGTCTTAAACTTGGAAAACGTCTGAGTGGCGACCAATTTGGATATGTTCTGTCCCGAGGCTACTGCTTTTCTTCAGATTCACACTGCATTTATCTCGCAACGACCATGAGTCATCGCTTACAAGATACGCATAGTTTGGAAAGTGGAGATGAAATGGAAGTGTCCATAGAATTCCATGGAGGATTTGAAGTGCACAAATGCGGAATTCATCTACAACTTTGTAAGTTTACCACACTAAATGAATTTTATAATGTATCAATATATCACTTTTGATCGTACTACAAATCAAGATCAATGAACATAACCGCTAACAATATTGGAGATGATAACATCTTATGAAGTAATGCTTCTACAAATGATAATATCTATTGAAGTGATGTTGCTACAGGTCCTTGTGGTCCAGCGTTTACTGTCTCCGAAGACGGCATTGTTACTGGTAACAGGTATGCAAGTTGATGAAGTTAAATAAGTTATACTACTTTACACAAGAACTCTAAACATAATACTGCTACCCATAATGATGGTGAGTGAGGAGTATTTGTAACCATTTCCTTTAAAATTATGCATGGAGAGCCAATTGATATTGTTCTTCCCCAAGTCCCTAACTTCTTCTTTTCATCTTACCCCCCTCTCCCCTCTTTCGTCTTTGTTTTTCCTGGAGAGCTACAATTTCGACATTATTTTTGTCTCCTTTCTTGACAGCTACATCAATTTCTGAATCATTTAATATTTTTTACTTGAATGTTTCATATTTTATCTTGAACTATGAAACGCAATTTCATTCTTAACAAAAAAAAAATTCTCATACTAATATAAACAATTTTTCTTATTTTCACCTAGGTCATGGTTTGACGAGTGAACAATTTATTCCGCAAGAGTGGAGCCAATAAATCAAGATGGCATGAGTAACATTGCAGCCCAACGTCATCAAGTCAAGTTGAGGTACGTTGTAAGAAATGTACTTTTAAGCACCAAGAGGATATAAAAATGGTAATATTAAATGAACCATTAAATTTAAGGAAAAAAATACTATAAAATCAAAATATACTGAAAATATCGATGCATGTTTGTAATCCAACTATTTATTTTGCTAGGGATGTGAAGCAGTAAATGGTGTTCGTCATAGATTTGCATGAGCTTGGAGACGTTTATTTGAAAATCCAAGCCTTCAAAGCAAGCTGCTCGATTTTTGCACAATTACCCTCCAAAGTATTACGCAGCCAAATTGGTTCAGCCAGGAGAATTAGCTCTTCAATATCCTTTCTTGGACCTTCACTTTCAGAGGGTTAAATCCTAACATTGCTTGTATATTCACTTCATAGTCCCATGATTCATATGAAATTGCGCAAATCATGCTCTTACAGTAGGAACTATTTTATCCCTTTTCCCATGACCTTTTATGACACAATATCAGTGGCTGATACATGAAATATAAATTCTCTGATTATTTTCGTTCTTAATATCTTATATTCTATCTCTTGATATTTGATCATAAAATGTCATTTTAGAAAGGAGTTCCACATTGATATAAAAAATTTCACTTGTTTGTAGGCACTACGAGCATTTTCCATTTTCTTCCTTGTTCATCCACTTACCCACCCCATTCCATTTTTTCAATTCAATAGCAACATACACATTTTCTAAAAGGACTAGGAAATAGAGTATAGCATTGTCATCGATGGCCATCAATGTCTCTTCTAGGTGAATGAGAGATTTCATAAATTTGACGAGGTAAAGAATTTCGTAAATGTCTTTAAAGTAATTATTTTTCAAAATTTTCTTTCAAATGCTAGATAAATTGATACATTAACAAAAGGGAAAAAAAAATAAAGGGGGAAAAAGAGAACCACATGAATCTATGAAAGAAATCACCGAGTAAAGAAATGAAGAAGCTTAACAAACTGATGATAAAATCGTTTCAGAACTGTGATAATACTTTAATCGCATGAAGAATATAGATTAGATTCACATCCCCACACTCTCAGTCTTTTCAATCAGAAGCAAATGCAGAAGAAAAGCAAAAGGACAAAAAGTACAAGAAACCAAAATGCCGTCCCTTCTTTCAGAAAAAGAGACAAAACACAATTAAAAATAATTAAAGCAAAAAGGAAAAGATATTCAACTTTCAATAGCAAGAACCTCAACCATCACAACCATGAGCACTACCATCACCATAGGCATCAGTGGCGGCCACCGTAGACACATGCGCTGCACCAATCATAGCAACAGCCATGCCGCCATCGGCACCACCAGCATTGGTAGCATCTTGGTGGTTGGCAACATGATCACCAGGAGCTGTAGAAGCATGTCCTTGGTGTTTGCCTCCTTTCCGAGGTTTATCACCGCGGGGTTTTTGTCGGGAGGAACTATCTGAGTCTCCGTGTATGCTTTCTTTGTGCCTGCGACTTGGGATGCAGAAACATATGCTTTTGCCCTTCATAGCTGGATCCTTAGCAGAACCTCAATTCAGACTCGCTTCTCATGTCTTTGTGCTATATAACGAGCACTTTAAAAGGTTTCAAAACTTCAATCATTAATATGATTACTTGGTTAATAAGTATAGTTGGCATAAAAAAAGGTAAATTGTTAAAAAAAAAAAAAAAACAAAAACAAAAGCTTTTCTACGTTTTACCTTTTACCTTAATCAGGACAAGCTTTTCCACCAACGGTGACAGGCCAGCCAGCAATCATATTGATAAAGCAAAAGATTCCTTAAAAGATTGGAGACCCAAGACAGCTTTTGGGTTTAATCTTACTAAAAGCAACTTTAGCATACGACTACAGGGTGCTCTTTTTGGTCTTTTCTTTTTTCTTTTTTCTCTTATTTTTTCCCTCCCATCAAATGATCATTTTGCTTCTGCACATATTTGCATTTTTTACTTTTCTAAGTCCTCTTTCCTTGTAAGGGTTTGGTAAAATCTACCATTCAGACCTACCCACTTCTAACCCTACCCAACCACCATTGTACCACCCAACTAGAAGGCTTCCAATTAACAGTGTTAAGCCACTAAGTATAACCTCACCTATATCAAGAAGACATTTACGATACAAGTTTCTTGATTGAATTGCTTTATCATCCAAATTAGTTTCTAATGACAATGATACCATCATTAATACATGAGTTTATGTTCTATGAAATAAAGATCAACTAGATCTCATTTTTAGTCACCAAAATTCAATTGTGCAAAATAAGAAACCAATTGTTAATTGTTGCTCCTTAGCATACTCTTTTTCCATTTAACAGCGTTATGCAATAAGAATTATCTCATCAAGATCCCTATGAGTAGCCATGCCAATTATTGTTATGGGATTATTTCTTTAAAGCAGACATGCCAAGCCAAAATTGAAAACCCTTTACAAATGAATGTTCTTGCTCGACGAACAAACGTAAAATTAACACCGCCAAATTGCTTCTCTGCATTCACCGAATGGTCATAGATCCATCTTGCTTCATTTTGATGAGACTACTTTCAATGTTTCGTAGCACTGGCTTATATCTGCAAATTTTATTGAAAAACATCGCACTCAAAATCGGAATAAATTGACAACAGAGAGAGAAGAGAGACAGAAAGATCCTCTTACGCGTACGCAAAACCATTATATGCTTGTGTAACGTGTTGAAGTCGTGCTGAGAGCTGCATGACCTCTGCTGACAGTGCTTCTGCTCTACTCTGTTCTTTAGCAAGTTGACCCTATGAACACAAAACAAAAAAGGCAAAGCAGTTATGTCTCACAAAATAGTATTTACATAAGAATTTTCAGCATCTCAAGCACAGATGTGTAGAGCCCCAGACAAAACCAAAGCACTACTCAAAATCTTCGTAGAATGTTGGAGAGGCCATCCGAACAATCCAATCGATCAGAGTTTTTAAGTTTGCTCTGTAGTAATTGATTTGCTCTGCCTCAACTCACGTCCACATAACAAAAGGAATTGGACTCATCCAGAAATCAACCACTAACCTTAAGGGAGAATACTTCGGCAGTAGATGCTGTGGAAGTTGTGGTCTCTTGTACCCCCTCTCTAGACAATGATCCCGGCAAGCTCTTAGCCTGTTCTGTTCTCATCCTATCTAGAGTTTCACGAAGCTCCTCATTATGCTTAAGACAATCTTTCACCTACAAAGCCATATGTCAGGCAGGTCATACGTTTTAGAAAGAGAACCGAAATGGCAATTACCAACAGAGACGATGTCAAATCTTGGAAAATATAAAGCAGAAATAGCAAATGCCACCAAGCATCATGAATCAGTTGCATCAGGGGCCCTATTTAAGGATTATTCTGAGTCAATCAAGAGCAATTTCCCAAGTTCAGTCCACACAATTTACCAAGATGTTACTAAAGGTATAGTGAGGGTAAGGAAACAATGGCTCAATTAATCTTAAGAAGCCTGCAGACCAACTTCCAATTCAGTCCCCTCCTGACTGATTTCCCAATGGGTATAAGCTGCAACAGTCATACCAGGTGGAGACGCTAGATATAGTTGTCCCCTTCTATACATTGTTGCTTTGTTGGGTTGCCGGGGGGGGGGTTGACTTACCAAGTCAATCCAATGCTTAACCCTATAAGGTACTGTATTTGATGCATAACACCAACACATGGAATGCACAAGACTAGCAGAAATATTACACGATTTCGAGGATCAACATATTGATTTGTTTTGCAGATAGATTCTCAAGGATAATAAATAGGTCAAGTCTCCTTGGAAACCTTTACAATTAACATTTCTAACTTTCAAGGGGATTAAAAACGTTGGGCAGTACTTTCGTAGTTACCATATCTTCAATGCAACTATAATCACAGACCTTTTGCCTTTTTTTCTATTTCTGCGAGTGCTTGTTACAATTCTTCAGACCACACCACTTCTCTATTATTCTAGATCTTTAATAGTACATTCACAGTACTATTAAAAATCCCATAGAAACATGATATATTTGTGTTTTATTTCTACTTATATAGAAGAATCAAAATCTTAGTAGAAACAAAAAGAGAAACCATGAATCCTCTTAATCAACATAAAATGTTCACTCAAACATGGTGAAAGACATGTTCGAGGGAAGACTCAAGTTTATGGTTTGTGTTCAATACACAAGGACAGCAAATTGGGCCACCAATGGGCAATAAATTTATATACACTGATGGAAGACATGTATAGATGACTATATGTCATAATGTGATAAGATCCCAGAAGCCTTGAAATCTCAAATAGCAAAGAATAAATCACATCATTGCGAAAATGAAAAAAATTATAATAATAGACTGCACTCGGATATCAGACGTTCCAACACTTGCATGAATAAGCTCTTCAGTCAGTCCCTCCCCCTCCTGGCACCCATCAAACACAACCGCTTCACAACCCCAACAATTTGCTTCTTTATTTATGCTCACTTCTCAACCCAAAAGGAATTTAAGGAAAACTACCATACACAGCCTCCACATTTGCTTTTTTCTATTTATACGCATAATATATATGGGTCTCAATTACTACTCCAGCATAAACAGGAAGCGCGCGCTCATAACCAAAACCTCACTGTGCCACCGTACATTCTGACCACTACCAATTTAGTCTTATCTATGAACTTCTTTTGACTGTTTTATATCAGATGAGAAGAAAAATATACCAGGCTCCATGGGTAAGGTATCCAGACAGGAATCAGAAAATTCCTAATTTCCCAAGCTAAATTTTGGAGAAACCTGTGGCCAGTACCTGATTCTCCCAGCGCAGAGCTATGCCCATTGCCTCTTGGTACGAACTTGAGAGATTAGAGTTTTCCTCAAAAAGCCGCTCTATCTCTGAAGATTGAGAATCAATCTGACAAAAATTAGTGAAGCATCGTGGTCATCAGATTGTACAATTTTCACTGAAGGACAATAGAGAAGGCTAAGGCAAACCTCCATCAGCAACTTCTGTCTACTACTTTCTAATCTCTCAACCACTACGGCCATGTCATGCAACTGATTCTCAAGTTTCTCCTTGTCCTCCTGCGGTTACAAAAAATAAAAAATATTCAGGTACTGATTGACACTTTCAACAAATTATGAGAGAAGTTGATATGTTGATTATCATGGCATCACAACTGTATGGTTTCATAAACATGATAATCAAACTAAGAAATATGCTTACCACAGAAAACCCCTTCTGAGCTGTTTTTTCCGCAAGTTCTTCTGCATTAAACAAATGGATCAATAACTAGGGAAAGATAAAATGATTAAATACAGAAAATGGCCCACAAAATGCTAGTAAAAAAGGTCTTCAAGCAACAATTCTCTCATTAGAAGGCAACGGAAACTCAGGTAACATATCTTTAATGAATCTAGGTAGTCATAACCATACTAGAAGGCATATACGTGCAATAAAACATGGTTCCACACGAAAAAGTAAATGACAATTTAAAAATCAAGCATAAATATTAGTGAAAGAGCGAGAGAGAGAGAGAGAGAGAGATTGAAACGTCTCATTGAGCATGCAAACAAAATCACATCAACAAAACTGA
Organism: Casuarina glauca; assembly: GCA_028551395.1. NCBI lineage: Eukaryota > Viridiplantae > Streptophyta > Magnoliopsida > Fagales > Casuarinaceae > Casuarina > Casuarina glauca. Next base: position 23,402,263 of record CM052352.1, on the reverse strand, counting down.
AGTAAACATCAACACATCTTAAATTCCACTCATCCTAGAAAAGTAGAATATAAGACAGGATTCGCAAGACTCTATACCAGTTTTCTTGACATTTGGATGCAAAGAGACATCAATGAGGTGACATTGTGCACCTGGGATGTCATAGGAGAAGTCAAAATTGACCACCCACTTGGGCTCCTAGGCTATAATAAGATAGTTTCTTCTTTTATTATTGGGTAAGTCACTTGCACAACTCATGAGACTTGAAGCGGTGGCCTCATCCACCACCCCATACTCGTGAGGATGATGTGCCATTTAGCCCAAAGGCCACTGGAATCTGTAATTAGAGATGTTTGAGATTCTATACACGTTGAAATGAAAAAAAAAAAAAAAAAAATACAAACCAATTCCAGATTTAGTTGCCGTCTTTCATATTCCCACAAACCCAGGACCACATGATACAAAACAAATACCAGGTTTCACCCAATACAAATCTCAAAGTGCTTATATATCCCACAATATATCTACAAAATTTTCAAGAATGGTACCTGAAGCTCTTATAGAAAAAGCCGTCAGTTTCTCTTCTAACTCCTGCTTCTCAGACAGAAGAGCCAAAGTTCGGGCTTGCTCTTCTGCTAATCGTTGTTGCTCCTGCTGCCTCAACATTGACACTTGCTGTAAATTTTAAACCGTCATAAGTCGCTCATAACCAAATTCTCAAAAGAAAGGTAAGAGAACCAAAATAAGCACTTCTAACCTGCAACTGAGATTTTAAGCTAGCCAGCTCCTTTTCAAGGGTTTGTACATGATCTGGGGAATTTCCGATTGAGTTGATTCCACCTAATTGATTCAAAGCTTGTTGCTGTATTGAATTCAGCTCTGCTCTCAGGGCCGCAGCATCTTCCTCAGCCTATTGCAAGATAACTATTAAGAACAAGAAATAAACATGTTTAAACCTTCAAATACATTAAAACTGATTGCATACTCGATACTGTTCCTCCTCTGCTTCCTTTATCCGTTTCTTGAGCGTACGTAGCTGGGCAGACAGATCCTCCTACACAAACAAATGAGACTTTATGAGTAGAGGATAGAAGGAAATTAATAACACAGAGGGCAACATCTGGTGTAGATGATCTATACCCGTGCAACAACTGCTGCATCTTTCTCCATTGCCACATCCTTTAGGGCCTTCCTCAAAGATGGTACTGTATTTTGTTCCTGCAATTGATGGCCAAAATAAGGTAAGCTAATATGAATTAAGTTGAACTAAACATGCACAAGAGTTTTTCCATGAGAAAACTTTAGGAGTAAAACCAGAGTATAGGCAAATAAGATTTTAGCTTCAAAAGAAATTTAGAAATCCTAGAAAAGGAAGACAGAAAAGATCATCAATCCATGACCATCTGCCAACGTGGTTATCATTTATACTTCTAGATTAAATTTCTCAACTAGAGGTTACTGTTGTGAATCACTCCCAAGACTTCCAACCAAAAAACTGGAAAAGAAGTGGTGTTAGGAAAAAGATAAACTTGAGTAATTTTACTTATTTGCCAACAATTTGTGCTCACCACTAATAACAAACACAACTGAAATGCACATAATGACATGGATCAACACACCCATCTCTGCAAAACAAATAAGGAATAAGAAGCTTTTGATTACCAGCTCAGTTAAACGCTTTTGTAGCATATCATTTTCTGTTTCCGTTCTTTGAATCTGAAACAGAACAATACACCTTAGTTGATCATAATCAATTACCAAAAGCCTCCTTAGCTTTATATCAAAAACAAAATCAGAAATGTACGTATGCACATAAATTTATACATAATTTTGTGCCTTACCCTTGAACTCAATGTCTTGTTCTCTTCCTCCAACTCAAAATTCTTCTTCTGCAGGTCTTGTAGTTGAGACACCAAACCACTAACATCTGCCTGCAATAGTAAAAATTAAGAATCTAAAACTGAAACTTCATAAAACGGCAATAGAAAATTATGTCCATAAATTAGTTATCCAGATAAAATTTTTCCACATCTTCCAGCCAATTAGACCAAGAAAAGAATTGCTACCAAATGCCCCCTTTCATTTTCCCGCAACATGTAATGGAATAAAAAGCACTTTTTTCTTATCTTTATATCAGTCGCACCAAGATGTTTGCCAATGACCTCACCTTCTCAAGTGCGGAGAAATTGTGAATTGAGCTAGAGATCATGGGCAAAAAGAACTAAACTTTCAATCTTAAATTCCTCGCTAGAAATCTTATGTTGCCAAAGCCCTCGCCTTCCAGCAACCAAAAACATAGCACACAATATTACAAACGCTCTGTTGGATTTCTTTCCCTCGATTGCAGCAGCAACCAAACAGAACGCAAGGCTTCGAAATTAGGTGCAAATTCTTCCAAGCTAAAATCTTTTTTTAGAAGCAATTGCACCAACCAAATTTAAAGAAAAAAGTAACTCTAAAACCAAGAAAACTCTATTTCCTACCTCCATGAGTCGATTTGCACTCTCAGATTTTCTCATCCCAACCATATCTGCGCACGAAAGACAATGTCACGAAAGACCAACCTCACCTAATTTGAACGAAAAAGAAAGACAGACCATTTTGAATGGAGGCTTGACTAAGATCTGGTCCCGAAGAGGTTTTACTCAATCTCTCGGCTGCTCTCTTCTGGCGAATCTCTTCCAACTGCCGAAAATTTGAACATAATTGTCAGAATACGAAGCTTCCGAAAAAAGAAATCACGTTTGAAGAAAAAATAACACGCGAATACGAGCATAGTCGACTGCGAAGCTGCGGATGAGATCCTTACAGTTCGTCGGCCGAGGGATGCGTGGCGGGCGTCCATCTACAACGATCAAGTACAAGCCGCAGACTCGATATTCGCTGCTCCGCCAAGGCTCAAGCGTTTCGTTTACAACTCTTCCGAAACCGAAATTAGGCTTCACCGGAGAACTCGAAACAACTACTATTTACCCCCGTAAATTTTAACCGCTTCTTTCTTCTTTGATTTCTCGAGCTATATTCTTCAACCTCACCGGTCTAACATGCTGGAAGCTCCCGGTTCGAACCGGACCAGGCAAATATTTTTTTTTTTTTTCCTCTTCTTGTTTTAGACTGCAACAGTGATCTCATATTATACATTTCCCCATTTCGAAAGAAAAAGCTTTTGTCCATTTAGTAATATTTTCTTTTGCATTAAATCAATGATAAACAAATCAAAGTGATTATATGTTAAATTTTATAAAGACTATTCTATAACTAATATAAAAACATATCAAAGTGATTATATGCATAAATTTATGCATAGTTTTGGGCTAATCGATATCCATAAAGGTGTTAAAAAAAAATCTACACTTTAATATCATGTTATATTTTATAAAAAATTATCTATATCCAAATTATAGAGGAATCCATCTTTTTATGAGTTATTCTTTAAGTTTCTATTTTTCCCACATGGGATTTAACAAGATGAGAAGACCATTCATGAAATAGGCCTGGGAAAGAAACGTATAAAAATGTGAAATGAACATGGTATTGTCATTATACGTGTGACTCAACTCCTTATGACAACTCCTCACATCAAAATTATTCAGAAAAATGCAACAAATTAACATTACATTTGGCATTCAACTACCAATAATCCCCACATGAACAAACCCCATCTTTGAAGTGATGGAATCGATTTGCATCTCGAACCAGAATCTCTCTATCTGCAAACTTGGAAATGAACTTGGTAACAGAATGACAGTCTTCACATAATCTCAAGTTTTTGGTGATCCGAATTGTTTCCCCTTTGCTGGTGTTGATGAGTCCAAAGGCAACAGCAAGCTTCTCGCTATGGCCTAGTACAACTCTTTCCTTCTCCTCTGTGTCAAGATCGTAGAGAACAGCTTTGGTTTGTGGCACGTAGCCTTGCTCCTTCATCTCTGTCGATAATTTGACCAACAAAGCATGGAGCTGTTCCATCTGCGGGTTAGGCTCATCAACAGAGGTAAACGAGTAGATTTTCCTTTGAGCTTCTATCCAACTGCGACCAGGGATCTTTTGAAGTCCACGAGCTTCTAAAAGCTTCTTCACTTTTTTCACCTCTTCCCACATATTAGCTTCTGCATAGATGTCTGCTAGAAGAACATAGTTCCCGGCATTCATTGGTTCGAGCTCAAAAAGCTTTCTGCTTGCTCTCTCTGCAAGCTCTACATTGCAATGGATCCTACATGAACCAAGAAGAGAGCCCCACACCTCGGGTCCTGGTTCGATCCGCATTTCATCAATGATCTTAGCTGCCTCATCCAATCGATTAGCGCGGCCAAGAAGGTCCACCATACATGCATAGTGCTCCACAGTTGGGTATATTCTATGTTCTTTAACCATGGACTCAAACAACTTCTTCCCCTCATCAACAAGCCCGGCATGACTACATGCTCCCAAAACACTAACAAATGATACGTAACTTGGAGAGAATCCATGACAGATCATCTCTTTAAAGATTTTAATCGCCTTTTTTCCAAATCCATGAATTCCATAACTTGAAATGAGGGAATTCCAGGAAACAACGTCCCTCTTTTCCATCTGATCAAAAACTCGTTGCCCCAATTCAAGCTTACCACATCTCGCATACATTGTCACGAGGGCACTAATCACAGGTAGGATCGAGTCAAGACCCCTTCTTAGGATATATCCATGAATCAGCTTCCCTTGCTCCAAAGCGGCGAGAGCTGCACAAGCTTGAAGCACGCTCACCATTGTCACTGAATTTGGAATTGAATCTTCAGTCTCAAGAATCATTTCACGGAATAGCTCCAAAGCTTCAAAGGGCCTCCCATTCTTTGCATAACATGCAATCATAGCACTCCATGAAACCACATTTCTCACTGGCATCGAATCGAACACACAACCGGCAATCGATATGCAGCCAAACCTTGCATACATATCCACCAAAGTCGTCATAACATGAACATGCGCTCCATACCCATGTCGCAAAATATGCGCGTGAATCTCCTTCCCCTTATGGAGAAGCGAAATCAAGCATTCCGAAGCCACACAAGCCTTGAGCACATAAGTATACGTGAACCTATCAGATGGAACCCCAATCCGATTCATCCGCCGATACAAATCTAGTACCTCTTGGCCATGACCCGCCAACGTAAGCGCTCTAAAGAGAGCGTTCCAAACATAGATTGTTCTTTTACGAGTTCCATCAAACACCTTCCGCGCCTCATCGACGGACTCCAACTCTGAGTACATATTGATGAGTTTGGTGGCCAGAAAGGGGTCCTGGTCAAACCCAGCATCGACGAGGTGGCGATGAACGTCAAGGCCATCGGAAAGAGAGTTCAGGCGGGAGCAAGAGAGGATAAGATGCTCGTAAGTTTGTTGGGTCGGGTTGGGTTCATGAGGAAGGACTTGAAGTGCCTGCTTGAGACTACCTTGTTTGCATAAAGACTGTATCAACTGGTTGTAATTTGCGTCAGCCTTGGTGGGGTTTGAAGGGTTTAAGGTGAGGGAGCAGATGGGTGGTTTTGAAGAAGTGCGGGTTGGAAAGTGGAAGCGAGTGGAGGAAGATGACTGGAGACTGTGGGATGCGTGAAGCGCCCACATCACATGAGAATTACGCTGAGGTCTGCTTCTGGGGCAGTCTTTCTATATCCTAATGGCCTCAAATAAGGCCTACAAACAGATAGCGAATCTCCTCCATCAAATGACCTCTGCTGAACCTCTAATGGAGTCATTTAAATTCGTCTTTCACAACAATTACCCAAACTCATTCGAAACAAAAAAGTTCCAACTCCCAACTCTTTTATAGTTATTTCATCAAAATCCTCATTTCTCCTAGGTTAACACCAATTCTCGTCTTCCAAATTTAGGTAGAACAGAGACTTTAATGTTTTTAACAACTTTGAGAACATTAAAAATCTAATTTACTCCTTCAACTTATGACTCTACTATATGATTTTGTACTCCTGCTAATGATTTCATATACTTTTTACATTACCCAACAAGAGAGCTATTTGGAAAGTACGTGATTAAGGTTCGTAAAGCACATTAGTTACTTAGTTTTGCTTATGCAGGGGTGGTAACTCCTTCAGAAAAGTTTCAGAATGGTTTTTGGCACCAGATTTTGATCGTTCTGATTGAATATGTCAAGAGAGCCAGAAGCTAAAAGAACACAGCTACAAAGCCCTTTCCTTTTGGCAACTTCATGATTGACTAAACCAGAAACTAACACGATTTCAGAAAAAAAGTAATGATCGCTACAAAACTTCTAGTGTAATCTCCAAAGAGAGCATCAGCATGAATTAACGCTACTAAACTATACAACAGGAATTGCAGATACTGCAAGACAAGCATGTAAAAAAGGCAATGCTGTTTCATTAGCAACTCTGCTATCCTGCTGCAGGATCGTTTATCACGCCCAAGAAATCGTCTTTTATGGTGCCGATGCAGAACTGCAAAATGGAAAGTATATTGTTTTAGCAGCATATCAAAAGCTAAGTTTCAAATTCATAACATGCACGAATAGTCATCAGATATCTTGAGTGTCAGTTCGGTATTTGCAATCACAAGATTTCATTAAATTCATCCAATTCAAGTAACAGAAAATACTCTGATACAAAGGGAAATTTGAATTCAGACTTCATTTTTTTCAAAATTGAGATCGGCTTCCATGATAAAACTGAAATAAACCTACGAATGCTGAATTAAAAAGGGCAAGAACTGAACGACTGACCATGAATACCAAATATGCCTTTGTATTTGAAGCTGGTATTTTTGGTTTTTGGTTTTTTTGGTAAGCCTACAAAATCCCACCATCCGCCCTGCTGTTGGATAGGCGGGAGGAAGTGCCATTTGAGCTGGAGCTCATTGGCATTTTAAGTTTGTGTTTTCTTTTCAAAAGAGAGTCTCTGGTGAAATTAGTTAGCAGAGCTGACTTCCATGGCAACTACTAGAAAACAGCAAGTTGAGGCTTCAAATATAGACAACAAGATAGAATAGAGGCATACAATCTCTGTCGCATCAACACGAGTTCCAATAATCTTCAGGCGCACTTCACTATCCTTCTGTATCTTCACCTAAAGGAGACCAACATATCAATTCCAAGACTATATTAAATTAAAAACTTAAGAATCATGTTCTCCGAAAATATGTTGAAACTCAAACTTACTGATCCATCAGAAGTTGTATAGTTTGGCATATCTCCAGATTGGAATTCCATATCATCCGGTATCAACTAAAACAAAGAATGAAATATTAACATATCAGCAACTTTGAGAACCAGCATACTGGAATCAAACAAGACAAGAAAAACATCTTGCAACTTCACTTATATAATAAAGTTAACAAAAGACATCAACTCCTCAATTAGTATGGCAATGCTGGTATACCTTAGAGAGAAGGAAGCAACCAAAGGGTAACGTAAATAACTACCCTCCTTACAAAAAACCATGACACCATAAAGGAAACAAAAGTTTGAAGTGAACCTATGAGATATAGAATAAACAAAAGCATAACCTCCACAATCTGCAATGGCATGTAAATGAAAAGTAAAACTCACATGGTTCGAAACAAAAATTTGAACAGGGCCAGCTTCCGCGAAAAATCCCATCTGTGAGAATTCCATGTGAGTAAAACATATCCGCTTGAGTTAACAAGTTCATTTTGGCAGATTCATAATGATCAATCATCAGATATGGAAAAGTGGAAATGTGTACCTTGTTCACCATAGTAACAACAGCTTCCAAAATCTCCCCTTTAAATGGTCTGAATACAACACATTGGTACTTCACCGGAAAGGTTACAAATCCTGTCCCATCACGAATCAACCCTTTACCAACGTTCTCTATCCCCGTTATTGCCACCACAAATCCATGTCGACCGCTGCATAAGAGTAGAAAATCCTTTAAAGTTACAATCCATACAATTTTTTCAGCAACAAAGAAACAAAATTTACCACCCATTTGGTTGCACACAATTGGATTTCCTTTTGTGTTGCAACACTGTTAAAGAAAATTTATGCCGTTTCTGAAATTTGGGAACCTAATTCCAAAACCCATCTGCATAGAAAGTATCAATGAACAGAGTCCAGACAGGGCCCCAACTGAAAGGGGTTGAATTTGCATCATGTTTCCCGTACTTCCCTATCCATTCGTTTTCTCAGCAACCAAACGCCCGAACATAGCCACAATTACAAAAGTTTCTCCTTTGAGCTTTCTATAGAACCAAAAGCAGGGCAATCTGATTTTGGGGGAGAACAAGGAAACAACAGAAACTGCTCCTTCAACTGGGACTGTTTAGTTTTTCCAAGATTTGCCTTTATTTTGACATTCCCAAGTTTCCAGGGAACCAAACAATGAAAAAAAAAAACAAAACTGTAAAACCCAGAGAAGCTGACCTGCATGTGCCTTCAACATCTTTCATGAGCTTGGCGACGAGGTTCTCGCGGAGGTTGCGCCCGAAGTGGCGCGGGTGCAGCTGCATGTTCCGCTCCAGGACTATATGGAAGAACATCTTTCCTCGTATCTTGCTCGATCTCTCTCTCTCTATGCCTCTTCCCGAGTCAGCAATATATCTCTAGGCGACGCTTCGATTATAACAGCGACGGCCTTGGTGAACCTTTAACCATGCACTTGGTTGTTTAGCTTAGAAATTCTCTTTGTTTAAAGAAAATTTTCAAATCTACATGCATATAATCTATTTTAAATGTGCATTCAAATTAAGAATTTCACTATAATTAACCATATAAATGTTTTGTTCTTAGAAACTCATAGATATGACCCTCAATTGATCTTACTTTCTAAGATTGTACCAACACAATGCAAAAATCGGAGAGCCGGAAACAAAATATAAAAATGTTATGATTTAAATAATCAAGATAAGATATAATTTCTAAGAAGATAAAATAAGATTTTAGAAAGTTTAAAATAAGGTGATAGTATAAGTTCTAATTGGAGAAAGAATAGATAGCCATTATTTAAGAAAGTTTTAGTAGAGATCAATTCTTTTATTATTGAAGTAGTTATCGAATTGTGTGATAAAGTAGGCACAAATTGATGCCATCTTTCTGAATGAAGGTAATATATTTAGTTTGATTTCATTTTGTGATTTAGGGATTTTCTATTGAAAGTTACCTAAAATCATTACAAAAAAGAAAAGGGATGTTTTGCTCATGTTCGCAAGTTGCTATCAACCTCTTCAGAAGCAACAGGTTCTTGCAAGATGACCTCCAAATTTCAGAGATGGATCGAGCACTACCATATATTACGGGAACTTGAGCAGCTCCGATGGCCTACAACCATTGCCGATAGTTTAGTTTATCTGATTGGTCCTGATCGCAATCATACCTAGCGCTCTGATGTTGCACTTGAAGCAGCCGTCCAAAGGAAGGAGGATAGCTTACAGAAGGTGGTGCATACACATTAGAGCATGGCCAATGCCGGCTAGAAGGTGGTGGGGGTGGGAAGACTGGTGCTTGTGGTGGGTTGGTGGCTGACCACGCTGCCATGGCAGAAGTGAAACCAGCCACAAGTTCTCCACATGACCCGAGCTACATGTTGAGAAAGAAAGCAAGCATGGCAACAGAAACTAGAAATGCATGCACCATCATTCGCTACAACCCAAAGTAATAAACTTTCCTGTAGGAAGCCATGCAAGCAACAGGATTTACCATAACATGTGAGAAATGTGAATGGTCCTGCTTCAGGCCACAACATTTCCGATGCCCAGAAGTGGTCCAAGTTAAGGGCTTGGGGAAACCAGGCTAATAAATATTCATTAATTCAAGTAGTTGGCATATCAAACAATTTCCCCGTGTATCCATGTTCTAAAGGTGCAGTCATTTACAGAACCAAATGTATTTACTGGCCACAATTCTGGTGATAGAACTTTGATAATCAGTAAAAATCAAAATTCTGACTTCACCACTGCCCTACAAGTAGTTGGCTGCAAATTGAGTAGTCATAAAGCTCCTTCCGAAGACAGGATTTTTGGTATATAACACATACCGGCTAACATAGATTCTCAACTTAAGCTTGAAGGAGCTTATCCAGCTTTCTCGTCTTCATCATGGTTTGTTCAAAATCAGAGAGGCATTCTGAAAGCAACTGGTAAACATCAGCAAGATGAAGACGACGATTAACAAAGATGCCAATTATCTCTAATAGATAACAGAATGGAGTGATAAGCATATGCAACTCATCGTAGTTGTAACTTCTCATCTTAAAGAAATCACCAAGTTTACAAGACAAAGTGGTAGCAAGAAACTTACATTAGAAAATGGAATTCAGACTGCAGTCTTCAGGGTTTGTTCATCAAATGAACTTCGACTTTTTATCTGTTGGCTTAAGAATTTGAAACGAACACATTAAGGTTTCATCAACAGTCATCATTGCACCAGCATTATCAAATTCACCACAATAGTTAGGAGCAGAGAATATTGTTACAAGCTGCCTATCAGCAAAGAATTCATATCCGTCCTCAACTACCTGAAAAAATATGCATCCTGTAAGCTACTTGAGTAGAAAAAACAGTGGTGAAGAAGGGAATGTCACCAACCTGATGTGCACGACAAACAAGGTCCATATCATTTTTTTCTAAGAATTCTGAGACTCTATCTGGACCAAATGTGTAAGAGACTCCACGGTCATTCATTCCCCAGCCTTTGACATCTCTGGCGGGATCCGACCAAAGTAAATCACAAAGCAAACCAGATTCTGGAACGTCAGCTGGACGTGGTAAGTTCCTGATTTGATCTAAATTTGTTAAATCAGGGGAGAGGCCACCATGCATGCACAATATTTTATCGTCTATGAGCGCGGCCACAGGAAGACAATTAAAACAATCAGTAAAGATTTTCCAAAGTCTTACATTGAACCGGCGTTTACATTCATCATAAAACCCATATATCCGATTAATTGACGCACATTCATGGTTTCCTCTCAAAAGAAAAAAGTTTTCAGGATATTTGATTTTATAGGCAAGCAAAAGACAAATTGTTTCCAAACTCTGCTTGCCACGGTCCACATAGTCCCCTAGGAATAGATAATTGGCTTTAGGAGGAAAACCTCCGTATTCAAAAAGCCTCAACAGATCAGAATATTGACCATGAATATCACCTGGAAAAAGGCAAAAAAAGAACAAAGATTAGTACTCACTTTTTTGGGTGAAGCATAAAACCAAATAGAGAGCAAGTAGAAGAACAATCCAAAGCCTCCATCAATGATGCAACAAAAGGGAGTCCAGTCAAAGGTCATTAGGGCTAGTTTTTAAATATGATCTAATTAGCATGAAGACAAACAAATTTCTACATTTAGGTTATGAAAAAAAATCAATGTGTACAAAATAACACATCTGGCATTGAAGTACTCAAGCACAGAACGATGACCAAAATTTCAGTTCCTCGTGTTAATCCTAACAGAAACCTACTTTAAAACCACAAATTAGGATACCCCACTCAGGTAATTCATTTTTCAATCAAGGTTTCTCATAGAAAATATAAAGGTAAGAGGGCTAAGTTGCAATGTCAGGATTACCAGGAAACTCTTTCCCTAATAAAGGATACCATTATCCATGCTTCCAACTACTAAAACTTTTTGCAAGCAGTTATGACAACTTTAGGGATGATATGGTTCCAGTATTAGGATTTATATGTAAGAAAATCTGGAGCTGCATTCTATGCTTCCTAACACTTGAATCAATCTAGATATTTATCATTTCTGCCTTAAAAACTAAAATGATAGTGTAATCCAGTTTAATTTAGGCTTTTAAGGTCTTGTCATATGCATCATCAACCAAAGGCATTCCCCACATTTATTTATTTCAATCTTCACAGTTGATGACTTCTTTCTCAGCCAAAGTCACATGTTACGCCTCCACTAGGCAGTCACCCAATCAATCTCGACATAAAAAACTTCACCAGTAGAACCATATCGGCTAACTTTACACCATAGGTAACCACCTAATCTTACTACCTCTATGTAACAGTTTCTGTGTTTGAGACTCATCGTAACCAGAGCCTGTCACACAAAATAATTTACAAGGTATCCAACAGGCCCTTCTAACTTGAATAGCATGAACCAGAGCATCAATACATTGGTAAAAAGAAACACCCTTCCGTCAATCAGTTATGCCGAACAATGTCAGATAACACCAGCTAAAACTGAACACTGCCTTCTCAAGGCTTTTGGATAAATAATCATCTCCATTGGATATAAAGGAATCAAAATGGTCCTTTTGATTCATGAAAGAGCAATTAATAATAATGGTCAAACAAGCTTTTTACCATATTCCATATAGTAGAAGTTCTAAAAGCAAAGATATGTTTCACAGTTTTCAAAAGATTTTCGAAGTTTTGCATGTGCTTATTGTGCTTTTGATGGTACATATGAATTGCTTCTAAAGCAAATAGTTGTTAACCCTACATAAAACCAAGTTTTTGCTTTTGATTTCAGAATTAATCTTTACAGGCATAACCAACGGGTGCTTCTTTTTCTTTTCAAGAATTTTTGCTTGTAAAAGGAGAATCCATTTTCAAAGAGCTAATCATCAGGTACCTTAAGCATGCTGAACTTATAATCTCAATTGTTACTTCAACCAAACTCTTACATTTTTTGTTATTCAATCACTTCCATGTTATGAGATAAACATGTTAAAAATGCCAAAGGCCCTCATGAGAACTTCGTATCCACCTCCAAGGAAGATCAGAAGTCCAGAAACAACCTCAAAAAAGTCATCCGAGTTCTCTTCTTCACCTCATGGATGTGAAAGCTCTTCTAAACAGCTAAGTAAAATAGAACTGGTTCTTTACAAGCATTTGATTGATTGTGGATGACTCTCTCACATGTGGCAACGATACTTATCATATAGCTACTTTCTTTCTCCCTCTATGCAGTTTCTTTTCTACAAAACTTTCTCTGAAGTAGATCAAAACTTTGAGATTGACCGCCTCAAGGACTCTTTCTTCCCTGAGATTGACGTAAAGGGGATAAAAAAATTCTTCTGGTCATTCTTCAAATTGTGTACAGGCCAGAGGCGAATCCGTTCATGGTCCGCAGGGCCAATACCATCTTAGGGCGGGCGTCTCCTCATAACCCAACCATAACTTAATCTTTCCAATCTAGTAGAATCCCAGACAACCAATCAAAACAGCACGTAGATTTTTGGAATATTATCAGACACTAACGATGTCAAGAAACACCAAGTTTTCAACTTTGGGATAAAAAATTAAAAAAAAAATCACCAAATTCTCCACAGTACCGAAAAAATCGCACCTATCCAGCACTTCAGAAACCTATCGTGTGTGCTACAGATCCCCCAAGAGTTTATAAAAATTTCGGTTTTTTCTAACTTGGGTTTTCTGCGATGTAATCGTGTAAGAGTTGACAAATTCTCGAACAGCAAAAACCAATCACAAAACAAACAACAAAAAACAACCTTTTCACAAGCTCCCAATATTGAAACAAAACCTAAAAATCGACCCAAAAGAGAACGCACCGCAGATCTTGATGGGGGCCTCGATCTCCAGAAGATTGGGTTGCTGGAGGAAGATTTCTTTGGAAACGGCGCAGAGCTGGCGGATCTCAGCCTCCATGAGCTGGACCTGCTTCCCTGCCCGTGCCTGCCGGTACTCCAATAGCCTGTTGATAATGTCATCCAGTACCGCAGGTTCCATATCCACCCAAAACCACTACCACAACTAAGAAGCCGAACAAGGAGACCGCAGGCTCTCAAGTCTTGGTCTTGGTCTTCCTTTCCCTGTTTCGTCTTTTGGGGTTTTGTTTTCCTTGGTTTTTATTTCATTTAAGGAGCGGACTCCTTTTGAAATGCGGTTTGGTGGGGGTGCCTCCGTGGGGTGTGCTTTGAATCAAGAGCAAGTGGAGAATGTGACTCATTTTTGCTTTCCAATTTTCTTTGTTATTTACTATGCGGTTCGGCCTTCTGGGTACACGACAGAGCGCAATCTGAGCGCGGAAAGTGAATGAACAGAGCCGGCTGCAACTCCAATGTGACGAAATTGCCTGTACTCGAGTTTTACAAGTCGATTTACGTTCCATCCTTTGTCTATTTTAAGATAAGACTTGGACAAGGCTTTACCATTTCCTTTCTTTATTTGTTTCTGAAGCTATAATCTTTAGTGATCATCACCATCGTGCTGATGACTGACATGATATACTCATATTGACATTGCCAATGATTCCTTGTTATTGGGTTTTCAAGTATTCCCTTAATGGAGTAATGAACAAGTCTCTGAAGGCACATTAACCCCCCACCCATAATCCCCAATTACTTTATTCACTCACTCTCTGTCTACCCACCATCATACGCCATTGAATTTTGAAAGTTTTCCCTCGACCTCGAAATGAAGAGTCCAGAGTCAAAGGCAATTTTAAATGTGCTTGTTGCAGTCCATGTTCTGCCCACTATGAACTAGAACAAAAGGCTACAATAGTTTAAAGATTCGCTCGAATCATGATTTTTTTTGGTGACTGTTCCAGTCTACAGTATAAAGATGTTCTTCCTCCTTTTCTCAAAGATCATTGGGTCTGAATCTATGCAGATAATACATATGATAATCTTGTGTGAAAAGCTAGTATGAAAGGCATTTTCGAGTCCACACACTTGTCTTTAAATAATGGCCAAGTTTGCTCGAGAAGGAAGGTTCCCCAGGGATTAAAGTACTGAACATTACTATCTTGACAATCATAAGATCAAATGTTTAATGGACAACCAATTGTTCATCAAAAACGTGGAGATGGTCCAGTCCTGCTTGGCTGCTCTGAGATTGATCTTATGCCTCAGATTTAGTATAGAAAACTAAAGGATCAAAAGTTTCCTGATTAAGACTATTTTTTTGCCGACAGAATTTTGTCTTCTTGTCCCTTTGTGGTTTGTCTATATGTCCGAACGGTTCTGAAATAGACAGCATTTTTACATTTTCTAAGTACCATGAACTTATGCTTTTTCAAGTTTCTCAAGTTCATCCATTTTTGCAAATTTTCTTCTAAATCAGATCTCGTGGCCTAGTGAATTATTTTTCCTTGCAGAGATGCTAACAAGTACACCAACAGCATTGTTCTTCCCTTGCAAAGGAAACTTACTTAGAAAGCGTTAATGGAAAAAGAATAACTGGGGTGAAAACGACCATACAACCCACCATACTTTGGTTGTAATAAATAAGGTTATCACTTTGCCTTCACTCAAACGACTCCCTAACGAACTGCAACCTACGTAAGAGACTTAGACACATTCCTATGATTAAAAATTGTATGCTGGTATACTTTCCACTTGGTTAAGTTTCTTAACCATGGTCCCGTTTTCTAAGTCATACAGGTCTCTGGCGTCATTCTCCCCTGGCTTCATTCTCCCCAAAGCAAGCTTAATGAAGGTTTTTTCAGTGGTTTACAAGGTCGTGCACTTACTTGGACAGATGGATCGATTTTGTTAGAAGGTTCCTTTTTTTTTTTTTTTTTCTTTTTCTTAAAAGCTAACTTGATAGAAGCGAATACTATTTTTATTTAATCAACACTCAACTCATTCATTCATTAATAATGTGAGAACTTTTTCACATTCAACACTCTCTTTTATCATGATTGTCCAAATTTTACAAATCAAAGTGATACTTCTTAAATGCATGAATAATTTTAGCCTATAAATTGCCAAAAAAAATTATTTTTGATATTATGTTAAAAGATTCTTTTTTTTTTTCAAAAACCAACTTAAAAGAAGAAAATATCATTTCATTTAATCAGGCTTTAGACTCATTTTTAAGCGATACAAAATTTTTTACACATGATAACATATTTGAATGTAAATTGTGTATGCTAAAGGTACAAAAATTATTAGAAAGTTTTTGCGTATATAATCATTAAATAAAAATAAATGTCAAGATTGATTAGATTGAATCATGTAAAAAGAAATTTGTTCATTGTGATTACTTAAATAGTTAACTTAATGGTGAATTAGTAAAGATTTCAATCATGAAGTCTAAGATTTGACCTACCATTTGTAAGTTGAGTATGTATTATAATTTGAAAAAGAAAAAAATAAATACATATTCATACATATACATACATATATGTGTGTGTGTTTATTGTACTTTGGCATGCACCAAGGGACACCAAGAACTTTCCAACAGCCTAGAAGGATACCAAAAAAGGGTCGACATCTTGTTTCTGCCAGACTGGCTCCACAGTTTCGAACAGCCGGCAAAAGAGCGACGTCTTTGCGTTCCCGAAAGGCACGGGGGTTGGCTCATTAGGAAGCCATCTTTGACAAGTCAAGGCAGGCGGTTGCTGTTTTCGGATGGGACAATGCAGGCCAAAATGCAGCCACAACTTCTCTCACTGATTATCTCTTGGATCAAACATGCCCGAGGCCTTCAAGCTTTTTCTTTTCAGTATATTAATCGAGAGATCATATTCATAGTTATAAATAATTAGTGATCAACCTAAATCATTAATTTAATGATCTATTTAAATATCTTTTAGAGGTAGAATCTGAATGTCCACACACAAAATAAGTTTGTCGTGATACAAGCTCTAAAGGAATGAACAAACTGACCTAATTCTTTTTGTTTTTAAACAGATGTTTCCTTTTGAATAAAATAGGCTTAAAGATGGCAAGGCATGAACAAGTTGGTGTCGATCCATTGACAAGAGAAATTCAGACACCTACAAAATGACATAAAGAAATCAGAATGTCTCAGCTCATGCCGCTACAAATATCTGACCAATTAACACAAAACCAAACCAATATTAAAGTCTTCGAATCAATTAATTTAGGTCGAGTTTTTGCATGTCGGATTAGCCAGAAATGGCATGCCAATAAACCATTCAAAGTCTTAGAAAATCACGACATTGCTGCATTTTTTGTGTTCATAGAATCCTAGGGTAGATGACGACAGATGATAAGCTAAAATCTAAATCTTCCCCTTCACGTTAGGCTGTCTTTGCAGAGCAGAAACAGGTGAAGGACTTGGATTCCCAGTCAAACGTTCATTCGTTTAGCATACTCTCCAACATTTTTGAAGTTCATAACTTTATGTTATGTGTGATTAATTACACATAAATTGAAGGTGTATAGAATTTATTTGTTCAGATTCTCTACAGTTTACAAGATTCACAGTGGTAAATGGCTTCAGAACATTAAAGTAATATGTATACGTGTGTAATTTAGATGACAAAGAAGGCTTATGTAGGTAAATATTTAGAGTTCAAATCCCTTCAATTAAATTTCTAACTGAATTTGAGCATGTTTTAGATATGAATTACTATCTTGAAGTTAAATTTTGTCGACTAGATTTTTAACCGGCAATAACTTTTTTACTTTAAATCATTGAGTAAAGTTTGGAAGTTTAAAAAGAAAAAGAAGAACAAAAGAAGACAACACATCATGTCAATAGCTGAAAAATTTTAAGGGAAGAGTTGGATTGGTTCACCAACGAACAATCACAACTGTTTAGGAAGAAGAAAATCATAGTTTGGTGGATTTATTGAGTGAAAGAAAAAAATATTAAAAGGGATGTAACAAGAACATTAAACTAGAAAGTTACTAAAACAACAATCAAGGGATTTAAACACCATATTCATAGGGCCATCGGCCCTACTATAGCACTAGTAGAACATTATGTTGAAATGAGGCAACTTAAGTTTTTCCTTACTTTTTTTCACTCTATTTTCATACAAGAGCTTCTCTTGTATATTTATAACAAAAGGAGAGAAGTTCTTTTCTATCATATAACTTGGGCTTCATGCCCACGCAACTTAATTTTTGACAAACTTCCTTTACATTGTCTTCATGGTTGACTGTACGAAGTTTTTCATTCTTCTTTCTTGAAACTTCTTACAAACTTTCTCCTAAATGAGGTCATCCATCATTGTTTGTTCAATTCAAAATAGTAACTTTAATACATCCCCTCAAACTTGGATTTGGTATGGCTAAGTTTGTAAAAAGGCCAAAAAACTCTTTTTCTTGAAGGTAAACCTTAAGTAAGTTCTTTGTCAATATTTGTGTTTAAAAGGTGTTTGCTTTAGAGTGACTTTTGTTAATACCAACTTTTGTGTTAATATCAACAATGTCTTCCATGTGTGCAGCGATGTAGTTGGGTTGAGTCTTGCAAAAGTGAACAGATGCTCGTAAATTAAAGATGGGCTGTTTGACATTGTGGTTGACTTGTCAACACTCTTGAGAATGTTTAGTTGTGATAAGATGCCTTCTTTGAATTTTGCAAAGTGAAAGAGACCATCATTATCCTTGATGGTTGTTTGGCCTATACTCATGTCACGCGTGAAAAGAAGGTACGCGCGTACTATGTGCTGGCTAGAGCGTGCTTCTCGCATTTTCTCAAACGGTGTGTAGCGCTGCATTGCGTGCTCAATCTAAGACTGGTATGGAGTTATCACGAGACCCCATATTTAAATAGAAAACCAAACGGCAGAAATCCAAACAGAAATCCAAAAGGCAGCTCAATTAGGAACAAAGAACATCCCAAAATATTGGGGTTTGAAGCCGCCTGATTTCGAAGGAGAATGCCCTTTTATGAATGTTGGGGACCCATGTCCTAGCGGTTTGGCTTGTAGATTTTTTCGGGAACACATGAAGATGGTGTTCCAAAGAAGAGCTTGGGGGTCAATGGATTGAATAAAGATGTTCAGAAGCTCTTGTGGAAAATAAGATGAGCTTCTCTAAGGCAAATGCCAAACTTAAAGCTAATGGGCTCCTGGGCAAGACAAAGTCAAAATCGAGAATGCCGGAAAATGAGAAAGACGAGGAACTTGTTACAGATGCTTGTCATGAGACTGATGGAAGTGGTTGTGGTGAACGGAGCTTCAGATACTGAATTGGATCACGCTGACGGAAGACATGAATTTGATGAACAGCCCTAAAGCAACTAAAATCCGTAACAGATGAAAACTGTAGCCCCGCTGAAGCCAACAGTGGAGATGTAACTTCCATGGAGAAATCCATAGGTACAAAACTATGCAGAAACTGAACCAAAAGCTAGCACTGATATTATACCACCAGAAGCTGATAGAAGCTTGGAAATTATACCCATGTAAAAAGGCTTCTGTTGAAAACTTTTGGAAAACACCAGAGTGGAGGACGACACGAAGAAGCTCCAGTTGAAAAACAAGCGGTCGAACCGCAAGTACGGCAACAGCTCCAGAGAAAGAGCACCCGGTGAATGCTTTCCGCTGGGCACCCACAGACCAAGCTGGGCATCTTTCTCGTTCAACTTCTCCAGAAGGGCCGTCGAGGACGACGACGTAAGGCTCAAGGCGCTGTACTGCGGAATTTGCCACACCGACCTTCACAGTGTCAAGAATGACTGAGACGCTGGCTACTCAGACACACTGGTGGCCAACGAGCGTTCGTCGTCCGGTTCCCAGAAAACATGCTGCTGGACGCCGGTGCTCCGCTCCTCTGTGCCGGGATCACCGTGTACAGTCTCTTGAAATACTTTGGTATTGGAAAGCTGGGGAAGTACATTGGGATCGTCGGCCTAGGTGGGCTCGGTCATGTGGCTGTCAAATTCGCCAAAGCTTTTGGGGTGAAGGTGACTGTAATCAGTACCTCCTCCAGCAAGAAGGACGAAGCCTTGGACTGTCTTGGCGCCGACTCTTTTTTTTTTTTTTTTTTTTTTTGTGTGGCCGTCGTCCAGTCAGATAAACTATATCTGAAAACCTTCATCGAGACCAAGAACGTAGCTAACGAAGTTTGGTGAAAGCCTAGGCTAGAGAAACAGCGGTGATGGAGAAGCTGAAGATCTTCGTAGTGCAAGAGTCAGTTGTCGCGGCTTCTTGCTTCATCGCTGGCGTCGGCCTTTTTCTTCCAGCTGTTGTAAGGCCCATCCTTGACTTCTTCGAAGCATCTAAACAAGTTCCACAACCTGCTTAAGTGATGCGGCGGAATAACTCTTTAACAGCCTCTGGCTATGCCTGATAAAGAGATACAATAACAGTGTTAAGAGACAAGAAATAATGACAACTCATTATTTCCCGACAATTCATTATTTCATTACTGTATACTTTTTGCTGTACACTTTGACCATTCTCTTCTACTGTACACTTTTACTGTACATAACATTTATTATATTACAACGTTGTGTTGTATAAACAAAAGATAAGAGAATATAATATACAAAAATTTTGTTTTCTCAGACTGAAGTTTTTCGGCCACTCCATTTCTCTTCGTCACCGATTCCTTGCTTTTAACTAACAGCATAGACTTAATAATCCCAAATTGAAGATTAACCTTTCGTCTCTTATACCAAGAAGAAAATCAAAGTTTGGTAAACTTATTGGGTGAACGAGAAAAATAGTGAAAGAAATGTAACAAGATCATTGACCTAGAAAGTTATCGAAACAACAATTAAGGATTTAAACACCATATTCGCAGGGCTATGGCCTCGCTATTGCACTAGCAGAACTTTATGCTGAAATGAGGCAGGTTAAGTCTTTCCTTGCTTTTTTCACTTTATTTTCATACAAAAGCTTCTCTTATATTTTTATAACAAAACGAGAGAAGTTTTTTCTATCATATAACTTAACCTTCACGCCCAAGCAACTTAATTTCACACAAACTTCCTCCATGTTGTCTTCACATTTGATTGTACTGGGTTCTTTATTCTTTTTCCTTGAAGCTTCCTTGAAATTTCTTACAAACTTTCTTACAGGTTCTTTATTCTTCTTCTGTGAAGCTTCATTGAAACTTCTTACAAATTTTCTTACGTATTTATGACAGGAGGAGAGAAGTTCCTTTCTATCATCACGCCCATGCAACTTAATTTTCCACAAACTTCCTTCACATTGTCTTAACGTTTAACTGTACCGGGTTCTTCACTCTTCTTTTTGGAAGCTTTCTTGAAACTTCTTACAAACTTTTTCCTAGTTTCCTTCGCGTTAACCTGGCTGGCAGCAACCAGCCCAGTTGTCTCTCTCCAAAAGCGTCTCAAAGAGAGAGAGACACACAGCTCTTATAGGTGTGGGACTCATAATTTCACATAGGAGACGCGTGTGTGTTGACTACTACAGTGTTGGTTTTTCTCCTTTGAGCGTTTTCTTTTGCCTTAAAATCCACGCGAAGCATTGATCGCTGGACAAGGAACGAGTCCTGAGTGTTTGGTCTTCAGAGTTCTTGCTGGAATTGGAATTGAGATAAAGCTGATGCTTGGATATGTGAGGGATAATTCCAAGCAACAGACGGAGCAGTTTAACCAACAAGGTTAGAACTTTGATACTCTCGATCTCCTTCTATGAGGAAAAATTGGCTGTCCTTTTAGGGGATGATAAGAACCGTGACACTGATCATGTGGAAAGATCTGTCTGTCAATGTGTGCACCGCCTGGTTGTGATTCTCTTTTTCTGGGGTGCATTTAGCCAATTCATTCCTCAACTAACCCATGAGATTGAAACCCTGAAAATGTGCCCTCTACAAGCTCTTCTTCGCCCTTTTGTTATTCTGATTTACAATTTCTAGGAATTGTTTGCTGTGATTCTTACATGGGTAGTAGAATTTTATTTGTTTTTGCAATTTATGTTGGATTTCATATTCTTGGCTTATCAATTTCTTTTATTTCGTCATTCGGAGTCACAATCGACCATAATGATGAACATTTCCGAATTTTTGGATTAAGAGATCTTGCAGTTTTTTGTGCTTTTCCTTTTACAATTGCGTCTACTCTGACGAAGCCTTCCCTTAATCGCAATTAAATTGTGCTCAGCATTGGCTTTGCGTCTATGGACTTTGAATATCAATTATTGCATATTCAAGTTCCATAAGTTTTAATGACGCAGACCTGGTAATTAATTTTCTTTTATTTTTTGGCGGTGGACTCTAAACTGGTTTGGATGGGTAGAGCTTTTGGATTGTCAAGGTGGCTCCTCTTTTAGGTCTTCATTATCGCAATGTAATCTGTACTGTAAACAAGTGCTGAAGAAACATCAGGTCTGGGGTCAAATGAGTAGTTGATAAACTCATCCGCTAGGCTGCTTTGAGTAATCATGCTAGATTTTTTTTTTTTTTTTTAAGTCAAACTTTTAAGTTGTTAGTGTCATCTACTGGCTGCTTTGTGGTCTTTTATTGTATTCCATACTATCGTTTTCATTACTTGGATTATTCCTTTCCAAGAGGGAATCTATGGCTTACTGTTGGTGTTAAGAGTAGTCGGTTGAAATGAAGGATTAGATGTAATTTTGTTGATTTTTGTTTAGTGACGCAATTTATGGCATGTTTGGGGTAAAGAAGTTGGGGAGTAAAACCACAATAATAACGAAATGGATGTTAATGAAGTTTTGAACAATAGTTGAGATGGAGTGGAAGTGCCAATGGAGACTGGAGGTCCTTTTTAGATGCTTAGGGTAGCAGAAATTTAGTAGAAATTATGAAAAGTTGGCTATTAGAGTATGATCACCTACAATGATGACCAATGACTATGGCAAACATGAGGAGTTAATACAGTTTGTTAAGACGCTTTTCAGTATTGATTCTATTGGGAGCATTAGATGACCAAGGTAATTCCAACAAGCATGTGGGCGATGATGATTAGAAGAGGCTTATTGATGTCTGATCACAAATAAATGTGGTAGAAGAATAAATTGAAAAAGTGAAAAGAACCTCAGGAGCTAGTCCTAACTAGTTGGAAATTAGAGGTTTTATTGAGTTATGTTCTTCTCAATTCTGTATCATTTTGTCATGTTTCACTGTGGCCAAGAAGCTATGCTATTTCAAGAACTGCTCTAGGATAGAAAACCTGGTACCCTACCAACCACATAGCTAGATAGCCCCCAACGGACCAAAGTAAAAGGGTGATATGATTTAATTTTCTTGCCCTGTAATTTCATTAGGTATGCTTGGTACAAATTCTAGTCCTAAACTAGTAAAAAATTCATTAGCTGCTGCAACATTTTCTTCTACTTCCATATCCAAACCTTGGTCATCAGGACCCAAAAAAATATTGTTTTGGGAAATTTTCCTTGAAAGATGGAATTCACAATACCTTTGAAATACCTTGACCTCAGACCTCAGACCTCAGCCAAGACAAGCTGCCAGAGACTCCAGAGAACTGAAGCACTCAAAATCAAGTGGAAATATTTACTAGGGCCACTTGTTCTATGTTAGCATGATTAAAGCATGCTTCCTTTAGCTGCTGATAGTTGATCAAGGACTTCTGCCTAAAGTCCTAAGAAGAGTAAGAGGCGGGGATCCTCCTTTTCATTCTCATACAGACTTGTTTAGAGGGTGGTGAGATGCAGCAGGATGTGGCATCCTAGATGGCTTTGGTGGGACTCCACCAAGCAATCGGCCTTGGACTAAATTGATGATGCAGGCTTTACATATAGGAGATCTGGTCATTTTTCAAAAAAGCCTAGCATCTTCAAGTTCTCACTTTCAGCCTTGTGAGAAAAGTACTTGTTGATCCCCTGCGGTCCTTTTTCTCTTCTTTGTTGCTTTAAGATCCTTTTTGAAGTCATGTTGTACGTGGCGTTGTACATGTCATACAACTATTTTTTAAAGCCAATTAATCATGTTATTGAGTGTCTCTGTTTGGAAGCCAATTTCTAAAGACAATTCGGGCTTGAGTTTGGTTAAGTTTTATTTTATTGTTGGGCTTTTAAGAGATTTATGTTTTATTTTGTTATTTCTTTTAGATAAGACTTCAAAACTAGTCATTTTAGAAGGCCAAAACCTAGCGGTACTGGGATAGGGGTTATGGCTATTTAGTAGGAAGCAAGGCCATGGAAGAAGGAGAGAATTTTTTTATGATTAAAACCTAGTTATTAGCCTTCATTGAAAAGAAAACTTGATATTTTAAACTTTATATATAATTTTATCATTGTAAGGAATTCCATTTGAAATTAGTGTTTTTTTGCTACTCATGCTCACTTTGATATTAAGAGCACACCCATAGTCCATTCCGTGTGACATACAATGGGTGTCTTCCCCGTTTTCCACCTCCGTGGATGACGTAAGAGCTACTGTGGCTGCCAGTCTCCTCCACGTTGGGAACTTATAACGCAGGTAGCCGGTTACTTCACGGGCAGATGCGGGTCATTCTAAATGGGTGGATATTGTTTGCTACCCACCCTCTTCACGGGTTGTTTCCTTCTTGGCTTAGGTTGTATGAGATATAGAGTTAAAATCAAGGTAAAAATATGATAGTAATTTTATAAATAAAGTTATTATAATTAATTTTTTTTGCAAGTTACTTATTAGTGTGGGAGTGCCAAAAGAAGAAATAAGTATGAGGCATAAAAATTGTTGGATTATTTTAATATATAAAAACTATAAATAAAAAATAAATGATTACATCCGCGTATGTGTGAATGATTTTGTTCACAGTACATAAAACTCTTTAGTATTTATTTTTATTTATTATGTATTTGTTTTTCCTAAAATCACGTAAATGTTATAAAAACACTTAAAACATTGATTGTGACTCTTTTATCTTCAATTCCGCTGATATTGTTTTACTAAAATAATTGTTTAATTTTGGAAAGAGTGACGACAAAGAAAGAACGGAAAAGTGTTGTTTCGGAAGTGCTGATGATGTGATGATTTAGTTTGAAGCCAGAATGGTTGTAAATTAGAAAGACAGACATCAAAGCACTCAATGAGGGGACGAATATTCTGATCCATGCTACATTGCTTTTGCCGTCATGAATTGTTTTCCAGTTTCCTAATCATTTAGTAATTTTATATAGATCGTTAAAATACAAAGGGTCAAAGAAATGAACATGGTATCTCCTAGAAAAGAAAAGATTGTGCTTGGAAATTCGACATTTTCATTGCCACTCAACATTGCTTTTTAGGCCTCATGAAAAATTTCCATGCCTAATTACTAAATAGATGCTTGCGAATCTCAATGTCTGCAGACAAGCGTCTGACGAAGCAAGCTTTTCAGTCTCCAATGGCGTCCACGAGCACTCAAAGAGCCCCTTCAACTACTGCTTCTTCAACTCATTCAAAGAAATATGAGGTTTTCCTCAGTTTTCGTGGTGCAGACACTCGCTTTGGTTTTACAGACCATCTATATGCCAGGCTTTGAAGAGGATAGGGATTATTGTCTTCAGAGACACTGAGGAACTAGAGGAAGGAGAAGAAATTTATCCAAGTCTCAAGGAAGCAATAGAACAATCACAATATGCAGTTGTTGTCATCTCTGAAAAGTTTGCTGAATCAAAATCGTGCTTGTTTGAGCTGACCGTGATCATGGAATGTAGGCAAATGGGACGCCTTACTGTTTTTCCTATTTTCTATTATGTGGATCCGTCTAGTGTACGCAATCAAAAGGGGTCTTTTGGAGATGCTTTTGTTCAAACTTAAAGATGACCCCAAGGTCGACACATCAAAGTGGGAAAGTTGGAAAGTTGTTTTGACTAAAATCGGTGATTGCTCTTTGGATCCCTCCAAGGTTGATGAAGACCTGCTGGAATCTGGCAGAGGTGCTTTAGAAAAGGTGGGAAATCTCTCTGGATGGCATGTGCAAAACAGGTACCTTCGCCATTGTAATTAGTTACACTAAACTTGGATGATTCCTATGGATTAGTATGGTGAACTTTATTTACTTTCCTAGCAAAATTGAGCAAGAGTTTTTTTTTTTATTTGTTTGGATTTCATTCTAAGTTAGATTCTTTTTTAATAGGTCCGAATCAGAAATTGTTGAAGAAATTGGTTTGAAGATATTTTCTCAATTGATGCGTAACTCAAGAGGCATCGATGAGTCTCTTGTCGGAATAGAATCTCCAGTGAGGGAAATCATGGAATTACTTAATTTAAAATCGGGTAGTGTTTGCTACATAGGGATTTGCGGAATGGGCGGGGTTGGGAAGACAACCTTGGCAAACATTGTTTATGAGAGAGCTTCACCTGAGTTTGAAGCTCATTGCAATATTTCTAGTATTGGAGAGAGCAAAAACAGTTGTCTTGTTGCTTACAAAGGCAAATTATTTCTGCTATTCTCTCAGTGGAGGTTGAAAAGTCATTGAGTACTGATTACGCTGTAATGAAGGCATTGAAGAGTAGGCTACGGAGTAAAAAAGTTTTGATTGTTCTTGATGACATGTGTCATAGAGAACAACTAAAAAAATTAGCTGGGAGTGATAATTGGTTTGGTGAAGGGAGCAGAATAATCATAACCAGCAGAGAGCAACATTTGCCACCTTACTTGCATGGGGATAATATTTTTGTAGTTAACGAATTGAACTACAATGATTCCTTACAACTCTTTTGTTCAAAAGCCTTCAAGAATTGCCATCTCCAAAAAGGCTTTGAGAGATTGATTGAGGATATTGTAAATATTGCAGGAGGCCTCCCTTTAGCACTTGAAATATTTGGTTCTTATGTATACAATAAAAGAAAAAGCACATGGGAGAGTTACCTAGATCGATTAAAAACAAGTCTTAATCCAGATATAAAGGAGAAACTTGAAATCACTTTTGATAGATTGGAAGATGTGGCAAAAGAGGTTTTTTCAGAAATTGCATGTTTCTTCTTGAGAAAGACTAAAAGTTACATTATCTCTAAACTAAAATGTTTAGGTTATCCATCAGAAAGCATTCTTAATGATCTAGAGTGCAAATCTCTCATTAAGTTTGACAAAGATGGGAAATTGTTTATACATGATTTATTAATACATATGGGTGTGGAATATGGCAAGCAAAAGAGATTGTGGCGTATTGATGACATTATTCCCTTGCTAAGGGAAAAAATTGAAACAACTGTAAGTGGATTGTGGCATATCAAGATACCATTCAAACACGAATTCTTCATATATTTGAATTTTATTTATTATACTAATTTATCTTTTCTTGGTGTATAGGGAATTGATGAGCTTACAGGCGTTCGCATCAATCTTTCTTTTATCAAGGAGAAAATACCTTCTAGCTTATGTTTTGATGTTTTTGAAAAAATGAAAAGCTTGCTTAAAATCATAGACCATCATGGTTTAGAATTTTGTGAAAAATGCTCTAAAGTTCTTCCAATGCAATGGTATGGAAAAGCCTCAAAGCTCAAGCTAAGCAGTGAATTACGTGTTTTGGAATGGTGGCAATATCCCTTAGAATTTCTACCACTTGAATCAAGCTTTGACCTAACCAATCTTGTTGAACTCATTTTGAGATACAGCCACATCAAGCGATTGTGGAATGGAAATAAGGTAATATATTATATTATTTAAGCATATGTCTTATTTTTCTTCTTTATAATCTTTTTCAACTTTTAAACTATTTGTTTATCTTTCGACAGTGGTTTTTGAATTTAAAACACATTGACTTGCGCTCTTCTCAAAAGTTGACAGAGATATCAGATTTAAGTCAAGTCCCCAACCTTGAGATACTTAACCTTTCATATTGTGAAAGTTTGCTTATGGTGCACTCATCCGTTGGACTCCTGAAATGGCTAAGGGAATTGTTGTTGAAAGATTGTTATAATCTTGAACTACTTCCAGATCAGATTATCTCTGAGTCTCTTGAGGTTTTTGATATTTCTCATTGTGTAAAGCTCAGAGGTTTTCGGAATATTACGGGTAAAATGTCATCTTTACGGCGTCTTGATATTCGTAAGATAACTATAAAAGTGTATCCGTCCATATTTATGACACTGCCACCTATAGAGGAATTTCTTGTAGAAGGAGCTCGTTTTGGAGATTTACAATTTGAAGTTGTTTTTGAAGGAGAAATTTTGGATGTTAAGTGCTATGGCTCAAAGACCTGCTTTCGGCTTCCTCCTTTCTATTCATCTGTAAGCATATTAACAAGGCTAATTTTGCACGGTTGGTCTCCATCAGATGCAAAAGAATCCGTTTGCTTAAGTGTCTTACCCGAGTGTACCTATGACAAACTCAGAGAATTTTTAGAGGATCCATTCTCAGGTTTAAGATCTTTACTGAAAGTGAGATTGAATAATCGCGATCTAGGATCAATATCTAAGTTTACTGGTGGCCAGTATTTGATTTCAGAGTTAGCTCTTATTAGGAACAGATTTACAAAATTACCAGATAACATATATGGACTTCTCAATGTTGAAGAGCTTGTTTTGGATGATTGTACCTCTTTTCGAACATTGCCCAAACTACCACTGAGTTTACGTAATTTGAGAATTAGAAATTGTGCCTCTTTTCAGAAATTACCCAATAGTATGTGTGAACTTTCTAACCTTAAAAGCCTTAATTTGGATAATTGTATCTCTCTTCAAGCCTTGCCAAAAATGCCATTGAGTTTACTTACTTTGACAATAAGTGATTGTGCCTCTTTTCAGGAATTGCCAGAAAATATGTATGAACTTTCTAACCTTGAAATTCTTAATTTGGATAATTGTATATCTCTTCGAGCCTTGCCAAAATTACCATTGAGTTTATATTTGTTGGAGGCAAGCAATTGTCCACAATTGCGAGTAAGAAATTGTCCACTGATTTCACTTGACCTGAGTGAAAGTGTTTGTCTATTGTCGGAGGTGCTTGATTCCCAAATGACCCCGCAAACTTTGAGGGAGTTGATGCAGATTAGACCCCGTTACTATACGGTCGCCTATATAGGTTTTCACTGCAAACCTTACAAGATTCTGTTTCAGCATCCAAGACACTATTATGGGGTGAGTTTCTTCCTCTCTTTTCTGAAATATTTCATTTAGAAAATAAAAAAAGTTACTGAGTGAAAGAACTATAATTTGATGTTTTTCCTTATTTGCGTATGTTTTTGTCTACAGCATAAAATGGAGCCCATTGCGGTAACATGTAGCCCCAGGCTAGGATCAGAAATCCCGGGGTGGTTCACCCACAAAAGCACTAGTTTCAATAATAAAATTCAAATTTAGGTGGATTTAAATAGGTGGGCCAAAGGTCAGTTAGATGCCCTTACTTGTGTTTTGTTGATTGTTTATGAAGTCGAAGGGCATGATGAGCTTGAGAATGGAGACATTGGAGCTTGTGATGTCAATAACGGTATTCTACCTGAGTTTACTTGTCAATTGCTACTCAATAAATGTATTCTCAAGCAATCCTTCATCAAGCTTGTACAACCATTGGTCATTACCGTACCTGAAATAGCTCCTATTGGGACACATGGAATTTGGGTCATTATAAACATTCCATTTTCGCGCCGATATCAGAACAGGGCTTTAATTACAGTGAGTAACAAGAATGTGAAGTTAAAGGAGTGCAGAGCGCGTCTACCATTTGAGGATACTCATTTAAGATTGTGTCATCCTGATTTGGACTCAAAAATTCTAAATTTTTTAAAATTTCGGTGAATTGACTACCGTTATTGATGAGGTAGAATTTATTTTCTCCTTCCCCACCAAAGAGAAATCAATTTTCGGGGTTGTTGATTGGACCTGAGTTTGGGCTCTCCCTTTATCTCTTTATCCCTCTTGTTGAAAGTGGATATTATCTCACATTGGAAGTGAGAGGATGTGCTTGTGGTCTTATAAGTGATGAGTATTCTCTACTTAATGCCTTAAGATTTTGAGATGGACCTTGACACTCTAATACCTCTATCTTATATGCTGATATGATATGAAGAGGTAGAATTTAATCAAACCTTAAAATGCTATCCCAGGTTTGTCTTTCTTCCTTGTTCACTATCATTACCATTTCACGCATTTGGTTCTGTAGTGGAATATAACATTCTTATTATTAGTTTTTCAGGGTGCATAATTGGTCCAGTGGGCATTAGGAAACTTCTTCCTGGGGAGTCTTCAAACGCATGGTGTCCTGGCATAGCTATGTGATTTGCTGATGTAAATTTTCTTGTTTCAAATAGCCTAATCTAAATTTTTGTTTATTGCAAGAGCTCCACCTGAGGTCGTTTTGATGCTGATCAAGCTACGCCCACTTAAACCCATTATGAATACTACGAAGTTTTGAGAGGCAAATGGCTTCTTACCAAAGCAAGAGAAGAAAACAGCTTGTTGGGGCGAAACAGCACTGGCTAGGGCAGAAAAATTGGCAGCTTTCTTTTGAAATTTTCTTCCCATTGAAGAGCGAAGATTCAGGGCGTATAAAGAAGGAATGGATGTGTAAGTTTAGTGTTAGAAAACAAACCCGTGAATCTAAACTCACGGAATCTCTCAGGATCTCACCGCACACACAAAAAGAATATTAGTCAAGTAAAGAACACACAGAAATTACGAGGTTCGGGATAATCCCTACGTCCCCGGCCTAAGGAGCAATTATTCACTATGATGAGGAGGGCTTACAGTGCTTACAGAAAAACCTCTGTTTTCTCTCAATCTCTCTCAACCTCATACCTAGGTTTCCCCATAAGGTTTCCTTTTATACAAGTACCAAGGAAACCCAAATAGAATGGGACTAGGAGACCTAAATAGAATAAGACTGGGAAACCCATATAAACTACCCACAATACAAATATGGTAGTTACATAATTACCCTTACTAATTTACTCCAAACCTAACAATTTCCCCTTTTTGGAGTAACATTAGTGCAACATCCCTGCACCATAAGAGAAAGAACATTGCTCCCTAGACTTGACTCTACTTGGAATCCATTCCAGCAACCCGCTGACAAGTCTCTAGCTTGTCTCTTGTCAGCCGCTTCGTCAACATGTCTGCTCCATTATCATCAGTGTGAATCTTCACAAGATCTAACTGCTTGGATTCTAATACATCTCTAATCCAATGATATCTGACATCAATGTGCTTAGACCTTGAATGAGATGACGTGTTCTTACTGAGGCGGATGGAGCTTTGGTTGTCGCTATAAAAGATAACCATCCCTTGTTTTATACCAAGTTCTTGAAGAAACGTCTTCATCCATAGAACTTCTTTTCCACCCTCAGTGATTGCTATATACTCTGCTTCTGTTGTAGACAAAGCAACACAATCCTGTAGCCTAGACTGCCATGAAACTGCTCCCCCTGTGAAGGTGAGCATGTACCCTGTTGTAGATCTCCTTCCATCATGGTCACCAGTCATATCTGCATCTGTGTATCCAACCAATACAGGCTCATCATTACCAAAACACAAACACAACTTAGGAGTTCCTTTAAGGTACCTGAGTATCCACTTCACAGCTTCCCAATGCATTTTACCAGGATCTGAAAGAAAACGACTAACTACTCCAACTGCATGAGCAATATCTGGTCTAGTGCTTACTGCTGCATACATCAAGCTACCAACCGCAGATGCGTAAGGTGTTTTCTTCATATATTCAACATCACTCTTACTTTCAGGCTTCTGCTCCTTACTCAGCTTGAAATGACTTGCAAATGGAGTACTTACTACTTTTGCCTTGTCCATGTCAAATCTCTGAAGTATCTTCTCTATATACTTCTCCTGAGATAGCCATAACTTTTCATGTTCTCTGTCGCGTTTAACTTCCATACCAAGGATTCGCTTTACCGGTCCCAAATCTTTCATTGCAAAAGACTTGCCTAAATCCTTCTTCAGCTCAGCAATCTTCTTAATGTCCTGGCCAACAATCAACATATCATCAACATATAAGAGTAGGATGACAAAATCACCACCTTGAAAGTGCTTCACAAACACACAATGATCTGAGCTGGTCTTGTTATAACCGTGTTGTAACATGGATGACTCAAACTTCTTGTACCATTGACGAGGTGCTTGTTTTAGACCATACAAGCTTTTCTTCAGTCGACATACAAGATTTTCCTTGCCCTTCTCTATGAAGCCTCAGGTTGCTCCATATAAATCTCTTCCTCCAAGTCTCCATGAAGGAATGCAGTCTTCACATCAAGTTGTTCTACCTCCAAGTTTAGTCTAGCAGCCAAACCAAGAATAACTCTGATTGAAAACATCCTCACCACAGGAGAGAAAATCTCCTCAAAGTCAATACCTTTCTTCTGACCATAACCCTTCACAACTAACCGCGCCTTGTACCTTGCTAGTGGATTATTCTCTTTGGACTTCAACTTGTACACCCACTTATTTTTAAGTGCTCTCCTACCCTTAGGCAACGACACAAGATCATAAGTGTGGTTTTCCCGCAAGGAATTCATCTCCTCTCGCATAGCTTTCTTCCACTCTTTCTTGTGCTCACATTCATTAGCTTCCTCATAGCATTGCGGTTCTCCCCCATCAGTTAGCATCAAGTACTCATGTGGTGGATATTTCATCGAAGTTTGACGCTCTCTACTAGATCTTCTCACTGGGGGCTGGGTTGATGGCTCAACTGAATGATTATCAACATGTCCTTCAGATTCTTCAACAACTGGAGTTTCAGGAACTTCTTCACTTGCTACATCCTCAAGTGGCTCTTCCCGTGTAGTTCCCCCTTCATGTGCACTTACTGGGGAAGAAGAAGGTGGGATTATATCTTTAAGACTTTCATTAACAACTCTTGGCTTTTCAGTCTTCTTAAGATCTTCAATAGTCTGATCTTCAAAGAAAATAACATCTCTGCTTCTAATCAGTTTCTTTGCAGTTAGATCCCACAATCTGTATCCAAAAGCATCATGTCCATAGCCCAAGAAGATGCAATCTCGAGCTTTATCATCAAGCTTGTTCCTCTCGTCCTTAGGAATGTGAACAGACACCCTGCAACCAAATACTCTCAAGTGCTTGAAAGAAACCTCCTTACCAGTCCATACTCTCTCAGGTAGATCACCTTCTAATGGAACTGAAGGAGACAAGTTAATAAGATCTACTGCAATACACATAGCTTCACCCCAAAATGACTGAGATAATCCAAAATGTGAAAGCATACACCTGATCCTCTCAACTATAGTTCTGTTCATCCGTTCTGCAACCCCATTATGCTCTGGAGTTTTAGGAACTGTCTTCTCAAGCCTGATACCCTGAGTTTTACAATATTCTTCAAACGGCCCTTTGTATTCACCTCCATTATCTGCACGGACGCACTTCAGTTTCCTTCCAATTGCTCTCTCAACCATAGCATGAAACTGTTTGAAGACCTCTAAAACCTGATCCTTAGTCTTCAGTGTATAAGCCCATACCTTTCTAGAATGATCATCAATGAAGGTAACAAAATACATAGCGCCACCAAGAGTTTTCACCTTCAACATACACACATCTGAATGAATCAAATCAAGAACATGTTTTTTTCTAGACGGGGGTCTTCTCCGAAATGAGACTCTACGTTGCTTTCCAGCTAAGCAATGATCACAAGGCTTCAACTGCAAATCAGCACCACTGACTCCTGATATGATTTTGTTCTTTATCAAATGCTGAAGTCCCTTCTCACTAAGATGTCCAAATCGCTTGTGCCATAACTCCATGTGATTATCTTCCACCACATTTACCTTACTTTTCTGAATACTAGCTTCAGTCTTATAGAGAGTACTGACCTTTTGTCCTTTTGCAAGTACAAGAGAACCTCTACTAAGTTTCCATTTACCGCCACCAAAGTAGTTATCATATCCCTCATCATCAAGGACACCAGTAGACATCAAGTTGAAACAAATCTCAGGGACATGTCTGACATTCTTCAGAACTAGCTTACATCCAACACTAGTCTCCAAGACTACATCTCCAATGCCAACTATCTTTGCCTGTGCATTATTTCCCAAGCTAACACACCCAAAATCACCACCTGAATAAGATGTGAAGAACCTTTCATGTGGGGTAACATGAAAAGAGGCACCTGTGTCAACAATCCAAGATGAAACCTGACATGAGATGTTGATCTGAGAATCACAAAAGATCATAATATCCCCAATACCGGATGTAGTTGCCACTGCATCTTTTTCAACTTCCTTTTCTCCATTCCTTGATTCTTCTCCCTTGAGTATTCTGCAGTCTCTCTTATAATGGCCAGACTTACCACAATGATAACACTTGACATCTTTCCTCGAACGTGAGACTCCACATGATCTATCAGAATTTGGTGCTCTACTCTTGCTTCTACTTCTACTCTTGCTTTTGTCTCTATTTCTGTCTACATATCTGTTTCTCCCCCTCCTTTCTGCAACCAATACTTCTGTATGTCCATGTGCTCCTTGCTCAATTATTCTGGTTTCTTCATTAAGCAAACCTTCATGGACTGACTTCATACTCAGAATGCCGCCCGGAGCTGAGTTTGTGAGAGTGACTACCAATGTCTGCCAGCTATCAGGTAAGTTACTTAACAATAACATTGCTTGCAGTTCATCTTCCAGAACAATCTTTACCGTTGCTAACTGATTCACCAAAGACTTAAACTCACTCAAGAACTCTGTCATCGGCCGTCCTACCTTGTACTTTAAGTTAATTAACCTCTTAAGTAGGGAAACCTTATTCTGAGGAGTCTTGCGTTCATAGAGAGCCTCAAGCTTCTTCCATAACTCACTAGCTTTAGTCTCATGCGCAATATGGTGATAGATACTGTCCTCAACAAATTGTCTAATTTGAGAGACAATTTTCTTATTCAACTTCTCCCATTCTTTATCAATCAGCTTCTCAGGCCTAGCAGAATCTCCTTCCACAGCATCATACAGATCTCTACTAATCAAGTAATCTTCCATTCGCGGCTTCCAAGTTTGGAAATTAGATGAATTTAACATGGTCATACCTTTACCAGAAGTATTCATATCATCCATCACAACAAAAATAAACTCCCCTTTGACTTCCCCCTCAAATAGGAATCAAAAGTATAAAATTACCAAAATACCCCTCAACAAATGCCAACCAAATTGACCAAAATACCCCTATGATTATGCCCAAAAATAGTCAAATATCTCCCAAAAAAAACCAGAAAAATACTACAAAAATTGGCACAGAAATCACCTGAAAATTCTGTTCGGTCAAAGTCAACGGTCAACGGTCAAAGTCAATGCTCAATCGGTCAACGGTCAACAGTCAAAGTCAACGATCACTCGGTCAATGGTCAACGGACAGCTGGACCGGGTTGACGAATCGGGTCTGGATCTGGGCTGAGCCGGGTCTTCGGATCCGGTCAACGGTCAACGGTCAACGTTTGACCAGGTCAATGGGTCAAACTTTGACTAGGTCAACTCTGGGTCAAAATCGGGTCAACAGAACCTGTTTTTGCTGCTGCAGCCGCGTTTCTCCTCCGATTACCGCCGTTCCAAAGCAGTTTCCGATGAAATAAGAACACCAATCAATAGATCGGCTTCCAACGAGTCTATAGAACTCAAAATCGCTCCACAAAACGCTCAAACGAAAGAGGAATCGCAAATCTCCTTTTCGGGCTCACGGGTTCAACACAACCCGCAGCACTCCAATCGATTTTCCGGCCACAAAGAGGTCGAAAATCACACAAACGAAGGCTAGAGAAGAAAATCCGTACCTCAAACACCGATTTTAGCTTCTTCCTTCGTGCGTTACACACCAAGTGTTCGATAAAAGGCTTCTTTGAATAAAGCCTTTGTTGACAGCTTCCCTCTTGTGTGCAGTGTGCTAAATACACACCAAAACAATCGTTCTTCTGCTAACTGCTTGACAAAGAACGAGCCTTGGCCCTAATTTAATAACCTAGGCTCCGATACCAGTTTGTTAGAAAACAAACCCGTGAATCTAAACTCACGGAATCTCTCAGGATCTCACCGCACACACAAAAAGAATATTAGTCAAGTAAAGAACACACAGAAATTACGAGGTTCGGGATAATCCCTACGTCCCCGGCCTAAGGAGCAATTCTTCACTATGATGAGGAGGGCTTACAGTGCTTACAAAAAAACCTCTGTTTTCTCTCAATCTCTCTCAACCTCATACCTAGGTTTCCCCATAAGGTTTCCTTTTATACAAGTACCAAGGAAACCCAAATAGAATGGGACTAGGAGACCTAAATAGAATAAGACTGGGAAACCCATATAAACTACCCACAATACAAATATGGTAGTTACATAATTACCCTTACTAATTTACTCCAAACCTAACATTTAGCTCACTGATTGATTTCTTCAGAAATAGATTTCTTCCTTGATATGTTAAAGCAAAGACATTTGCTTGCATTCTCTACAAAGGCTGAGTGGTGAAACACTCTGTGATATTGTTCTAAACTTGCATCACGTATTTATTTATAACTTGCACAAATACTTGTTATAAGTTAGTGTGAATACTCATTCCAAGTTTTCACGATAATTTGGAGATTTTGAATCTATTTACTCAATTTCGATTTCAGTCATACATTGAAGGAATTTGGTGCTATAGCTTGTGAGAGAGAAATTGTAACCATGTTTAGGGAATTGTCCTTATGAATTGGATAATTTATTGAAAAAGTGACCCAAATGGGTTATTAATGTGAGGAGAATATAAGTGCCAAGATGGCTTAGACTAAACCACCATTCAAAAATTGTATCTTGTCTTGATCTTTACATTTACTTATTATCTTATTTTAGCTTGATTCTTAAATTGATTTAGAACTTACATATAAAATTAAGATAAATATACCTAGACAAGGCAAAATAAATTTTATAAACCTAATTCAACCCCCTTAGGTTGCCTAGGGATCCAATAATTTCTCATGAACAATTATTCAAATGCTCTGTGAGCAAGATGAATAATATGATGTCACCATCGTGCTGATGACCAATAGGATATACTCGTATTGACATAGCCATTATTGCTACTAGTTTTTTCCAATGATTCCTTGTTATTGGGTTTTCAAGTATTCACATTGATCCCCCAACCAGAATCCCCAATTAATTTATTCACTACCCACCATCATACACCATTGAATTTTGGAAGTTTTCCCTCGACCTCGAAACAAAAGGCGAGAATAGTTTAAACGTTCTCTCGAATAATGATTTTGGTTTGTGTAAGAACCTGGTGTGAACGGCATTTTCCAGTCCACAGACTTGCCTTTAAATAATGACCAAGATTTTTCGAGCAGGAAGGTTCCCAAGGAATTTTTCATGTTACTTGTGATTATATATATATATATAAGGCATACACCTCCGGACACCAAGAACTTCCCAACAGCCAACTCTGGAAGGATTCCAACCTTGGAAGTTCCTGCATTGGCACCAGGAACAGTGACCCAAGAAGAGCGGACATCTTTGAAGGACACCCTGCAAAAAGAGCGACGTCTTAGAGTTCCCGAAGGCAGGGGGCTTGGTTAATTACGAAGTCGTCTTTGACAAGTCAAGGCAGGTGGTTGCTATCTTCGGATAGGACAATGCAGGCTAAAAAGCATTGTCCCTTTCGTTTAAACAGATATTTCCTCTTGAATAAAATAGATTTAAAGAAGTTTGGTATCAATCAACTGCCATTGACAAGAAGAAACTCAGACACTTCCAAAATGACATCAAGAAATCAGAATGTCACGGTTCATGCCCCTACAAACATTGATCAACTAACATTATCAAAGTTTTCAAATCAATTAATCTAGATATGACATGACAACTAATCATTTAAGAGACTTAGAAAATCAAGACGTTTGGACGACGATATTATTAGATTT
Organism: Casuarina glauca; assembly: GCA_028551395.1. NCBI lineage: Eukaryota > Viridiplantae > Streptophyta > Magnoliopsida > Fagales > Casuarinaceae > Casuarina > Casuarina glauca. The sequence goes on along the minus strand of CM052352.1, from coordinate 23,364,957 downwards.
TATCATTTAGTCAGTTAGTTCAATAGTAAACTAGTAAGGAGTTAGTTTAATAATAAACTAGTAAAGACTTAATATAAAATTCAGCATTCTATATGTTGGAGATTGTCCCACATCGGGACCAACTGGGGGGAAGGGCCATCATTGGGACCACCTGGGAGCAAAACTGCTTTGATATTATATAAGAAGTGGACTTAATTCTCTTAAAATGCCTTATAAGGGATAGAGATATCGCTATTAATAAAGTCAATAAACTCAACATCTGGACCAATGTAGGACAGTCTCCAACACTATATGTATAGAATAATTATAGAATCTTTTAGACATAAAGCAAAAAGTTATGCTAGGAAATTCTTGTACTGAAAATTTGTGACGTTATAAAAATCATGGCAATCATACAGGGTAATCTTCCACTCCAACAAGGCATAGAATACATAAAACTAACACATATATGCGGGGAGTCCAGGGTGGTAAAAAAAAAAAAAAAAAGAACAGAAGAAGACAGCACATCATGTCCACAGCCTAAAAATCTTACGGGAGGGAGCTGGACGGGGTTATCCAACGAACAATCACAACTGTTTATGGGTGCATGATTTTTCTATGGCGAACGTTGTCTGTTCCTTTTTCTTGCCGGCATCCATTTTATAGTCTTCCCAAGCGCTTAGAGACGCGTGGGTGTTGACTCCTCCGGTGTTGGTTTTTTCTCCTTCGGTCGTTTTCTTTCGCCTTAAAATCCACGAGAATCATTGTTTGCTGGACAATGAACGAGTCCAGAGGGTTTGGTCTTCGGAGTTCTCGCTGGAATTGGGTTTGGGACAGAGCTTTTGCTCGGGTATGTGACGGATAACGCCGAGCAACAGACAGAGGGAGGGGTTTAACCAGCAAGGTTAGAACTTTGATCCTTTCGATCTCCTAATATTTTGAAAGGATTTTAGCAAGAACGGAAACATTGATCATGTGGAAAGATCTGTCCGTCACTTTGCTAATTGTGATTCTCTTTTAGATTCGTGCATTCAGGCAATTGATTCCATCTGATCTTTCCCTATCTATTTATCAATACACTTCTCAAGTCTTTTCATTCATCAACCGACCCATGAGATTGAAACTCCTAAAAGTGTGCCCTTTACGAGTTTTTCTTCACTCTTTTCTCATTTTGATTTACGGTTAGTAGGAATTATTTGCTGTGATTCTTAAATGGGTATGTCGAATTTTGTTTGTTCTACAATTTATGTTGAATTTCATATTCTTGGCTTATTGATTCTGCTATTTCGTTATTTGGGGTCACGATCTACCACAATGAAGAACATTTCTCTGTTTTTGTGTGAAAAGATGTTGCGGTTTTTGGTGCTTTTCCTTTTACAATTGCGCCTACTCCGACGAACCCTTCCCTTAATCGCCATTAAATCGTGCTCCAAGTCTATGAACTTTGAATATCTATTATTGCGTATTCAAGTTCCAACAGTTTTACTGTCCCAGAGCGGGCTGGATGATTTTTCTTATAGTTTTTGGTCGTAGACTCTAGACTGGTTCGGATGGTTGGAGCTTTTGAATTGTCAGTGGCTCCTGTCTTAGATCTTCGTTGTATTGGCAATGTTATCTGAACTGTAAACAAGCGCTGAGGAAGCATCAGCTTTGGGGTAGTTGGTAAAGTCATCTGCTGGGCTACTTTGAGTAGTCATGCTAGATTCTACTGGCTGCTTTGTGGGCTATTGTTGTACTCCTTCCTAACGTTTTTATTACTTGCACTATTTGTTTCTGAGGGGGAATCCGTAGCTTGCCCTTGGTGTTAGGAGTAGTTGGGTAAAGTGAAGGATTGCTTGTAATTTTGTTGACTTTTGCTTGGGGATGAAATTTAATTGGAAATTGGATGCTACTGTCTTGCGGTACGGAGTGGCAGTGTGAAAGGAGACTGTAGGTCCTTGTGAGATGCTTAGGGTAGCAGTAACTCAGCAGAAAGTATGCAAAATTAGCTATTGGAGTATGTCACCGACATTGATAATCGATGACTATGGTAAACATGAGGAGTTAATACAGTTTGTTGAGATATTTTTCAATATTGATTCTATTGGGAGCATTAGATTGACCAAAGTAATTCCGACAAGGATGCGGGTCATGATGATGATAAGAGGCACATTGATATCACAGATACATTTGATAAAAGACTAAACTGGAATAATGAAAAGGACCTCAGGTTCTGGTCCCAACTACTCCAAACTTAAAGGTTTTATTCAATTGCATTTATTCTAGAGAAACAAGCTCTATAAACTCGAGATTGTTTATTTTTTTTCCAATACAAATTCTGCTTATGTTCTGCTCAATTCAGTATCGTTGTGTGTTTTACTGTGGCTAAGAAAATTTGATATTTTAAGAACTGCTCTAGGATAGAAATCTTGGCCCCTTGCATGACCAATCACATACCCGGATAGCCTCCAAGAGACCACAGAAAGAAGGTGATATGATTTGATTTTCTTCCTTTGTATCTCCTTTATGGTCTGCTTGGCACAAATTCTAGTCGTATACTTTCTGGAAATTTATTAGCTGCTGCAACATTTTCTTCCACATCCCTATCCAAAACTTTGTCCTCAGTACCCAACACAGTATTGTTCTTGGAAATTATCCTTGAAAGATGGGATTCACAATACCCCTGAAATGCCTTGACCTCAGAACTTACCCAAGACAAGCTGCCAGAGACTCCAGAGAACAAAACTACTGGAAGCCATGTAGAAATATTTATTAGGGCCTAGTGTTCTATATTAGTATGATTAAAGCATTCTTCCTTTAGCTGCTGATAGGTGATCAAGAACTTCAGCTTAGAGTCCTAAGAACCGTAAGAGGCGGTGATCCTTCTCTTTATTCTTATTCAGACTTGTTTAGAGGGTAGTGAGGTGCAGCAGGAATGAGACATCATAAATGACTCTGTTGGGTTCTGCAGCAAGCAATCCACCTTTGACTCGAATTGATGATACAGGCTTTACAACTTGGAGATTCGGTCATTTTTCAAAAATGCGCAGCATCTTCAAACCTCCTTCCAGCCATGTGAAAAGGAAAAAAAAAAAAAATTGTTGATCCCCCGTGGTCCTCTTCTCTTCTTCATTGCTTTAAGATTCTTTTTGAAGTCATGTTGTACGTGGCATAACTCATGTTTAAAGCCAATTAATCATGTTATTGAGAATCTCTGTTTGCATTTGCTTTACTTATTTCACCAAGTGAACCCATTGGTTTTTTGGAGCAGATGGAGCAAGAGGAAACATCAATGTTGAGAACAAATCCCCAGCAGGAAATTGAGATTCCAGTAGTCTCTGAAACTATTGATGTTCATCCTGAGCCATCAAGGTTATGCTGCAAATCCCTTTGTGCTTTCGCCAAACATGAAAATAGTACTTGGGAATCTGAACAACGGTCAAAGTCAGTGTTAAAACTAGGTGGACTGATAGTTTTCTATCTACTAGTCATGGTAGTAGAGATTGTTGGTGGTATTAAAGCAAACAGCCTTGCAGTTCTCACAGATGCTGCCCACTTACTCTCTGATGTTGTGGGTTTCTCAATCTCCCTTTTTGCAGTATGGGCTTCTGGTTGGAAGGCAACATCTCACCAGTCTTTTGGATACAATCGTCTAGAGGTTTTAGGTGCTCTTCTATCCGTGCAGCTCATATGGCTAATCTCTGGAATCTTAATTTATGAAGCCATTGACAGACTTCTTCACAAAAGCACAAAGGTGAATGGGAAACTCATGTTTGCAGTGGCAGCATTTGGATTCATCATAAATTGTCTGATGGTTGCTTGGCTTGGTCACAATCATGACCACCACCACCATCACGACCACAAGCATCATGCATATGAACGTGTGGATCATGATCATGAAGGAGAGGAGGTCTCTGCAGCAACTGAAGAGAGGACTAATTTGGTGGCATTTCCTCACGCCTGTGGACATGTGGATCATGATCATGAAGGAGAGGTGGTAGGTGCAACAAATGAAGAGAAGACTAATTTGGTATCTCTCTCTCCAGAAAAGGCAAAAAGATTTGACATAAATCTGCAAGGGGCTTACCTGCATGTGATGACTGATTTGATTCAATCTGTGGGGGTGATGATTGCTGGAGCCATCATTTGGGCAAAACCAGATTGGTTGGCGGTTGATCTGATTTGCACTCTTATATTTGCAGTTCTTGCTTTGAGCACTACTCTGCCCATGCTTAGAGATATATTTACCATACTGATGGAGAGGACTCCAAGTGAGATTGATATTGATGAACTGGAAAATAGCCTAAGGTGCATACAAGGAGTACAGGATATTCATGACCTACATGTTTGGGCCATAACGGCAGGAAAAATTGTATTAACTTGCCATGTTAGAGCAGAACCTCTAGCTTGCCCTCGTGATTTAGTTTCCAAGGTCAGAGATTTCTGTGAGAAAACGTACAGAATACATCATGTAACTGTACAAATTGAGTAGCAAATGAGTATTTAGAGATTTTGCATTCCTCTCAAGTAATTTTATCACTTGACTATCTCTTAGAATAATGAATTTTGAGTTTGAGGTAAACAATCAAGATCAAGCTACCATGTGCATTTTATCTTTGTTTTTGGGGGTAGGATTTAAAGCCTTGAATGTGTCAGGAAGTTTTTTGCCTTTTTCTTGTGAAAAAAAAAGATATATATATACATATACTCAATTCACATATTCGAGTGTTATACCTAAGATCTATTGATTTTAGGCTTTATTCAAGTGTAAAACCTGAAACCTCTTGATTTCAAGCTTTATTAACTTATCACTAAGCTAGCAAATGATCAACTGTGGAAGGAAGTTGATAAAAGAATGCAATTGACAAAGATATTATCTTTCTTTGATGCTTGGCACTAAGGGAAAGTTAATAGAAGAAGCATATGATTAGACTATAAAATCTATTTTTGTTGTATAATTGCCTCTTGATTCAACCTACTCTTTGTGGAATGCTGAAAGGAATTCCAACTTTTCATTTAAAGAACTCTCAAACGAGAATAACGAGTTGTCACCAATCCTTTTAATTCTATTCCTTCCCAGATGCCTCCATAATGGGAAAGAAAAAGTACAAATCAAACGATTCCGTTCAAAAGAGAAGACTTTGGCCAATCTTTTTCCTTTGGCTTCTACCAGAGACTCGGAATATAATCTCAACAGCCCCGTCCCTCATGACATCGACCAAGCTCAGGACTGTGCAAAAAGAGGGGAAAGGGGAAAAAGAGAATGCAAAGGCAAACCGCAAATTATCATTTTAGGGATTATGTCAAAAAGGTAACAAGCTTTTATTACAAGTTAGGAAGTAACTTCACAAGCAAACTCCAAAAGAAAGACTAAACTTACAAAGCCTCTTCCAACCCACTATTTCCCCCAATCGAGACACCAACATCAACCTAACATCCCAAACTGCAGTTGAGTTTCAATTTGTAAAGCATTGTAAAGTATGGAGCAAAGAGAAGTAGACTCTCCACTACAACCGACGGTTCTACTGTCTTCAATGTTTCATAATTCCCTTATCACAACTCAATTAAGTAAAAATATAATCTACATGTCTCTCCCTCACCCAGGACAAAGAAAAGAAAGAAAGGAAAGGAAAAATGGAGATTTGTAAGAAATAAAAGTGAACTGTCTGGTTGAATGCCTTTTCCTTCCATCAAATGTTACCTCAGGTGGAACAGCAAGCTCTCTTGGTCGCATTCCCTGAAGCATCAGAGACATTAATAGTGGTGCCTTGACCAGGAACAGCTGTACTGCCGGCTGCTTCCTGAGCTGCTAATGCTTTTTTGCTTATGATTTGGTATATCTCGGTCAAAATAGTCTGGAATGCCTTTTCAATGTTTGTAGCTTCCAGAGCTGATGTCTCAAGAAATGACAGCCCTTCCTTCTCGGCCAAGGACTTGCCATCTTCCTCTGAAACAGCTCTCAGATGGTTCAAGTCGGACTTATTTCCCACCATCATTATGACAATATTAGAATCTGCATGGTCCCTCAACTCCCGGAGCCACCTCTGGACATTGTCAAAAGTTTGCCTCTTAGTTATGTCATAGACAAGCAGTGCCCCAACAGCTCCTCTATAGTAAGCACTGGTGATAGCACGGTAACGCTCCTGACCTGCTGTGTCCCAGATCTGTGCCTTAACGGTCTTTCCTTCCACCTGTATCTCAAAATATAAAGATAAACATAAGCCTTAAGTTAAAAGCCAACACTTTCATAGAAGTTTCCCATGGCACAACAATAAAATGAGCATTATAAAAGATTGAGGTAGCAAAAGAACATCTCTAACAGTGGTATTGAAACACCATTGAATTGCAACAGAAGATGTTTGTGTTTTTTATTTTATTTCCCAAACCCCCGAAAGCCAGGTGTAAATTATACCCAGACTACCAGAAGCTTCTGCCAAGAGGATGGTTACGTAGGCCATTTACATAACAGTAAGAACTTTGGCTTCAATTCTTGAGGTAGCCACCAAGTGTGGGCACAAGGCATGAATAAATGGCCAGCACTCAAATAGAAAATACTGGACCCTAATTTGCAAATCAATTTTAGCAAGTTTCCAATATTCTGAGGGTCAGTGCCATTCCATATGCTAAAAACCAACAGAATACTTGGGATCAATAGTTGCATGGCCGCACTTCACAAAACACCTTACCTGCACTTCTCAATACCTATCAACACCTCAATGCACCACATCTACAACCAAAATCATTGCTGTGTCAACCTCCATCTCCAATCCACAGTCAACACTAAACTCCATCAAAAAATCATAACCAATTAACCAATTGCCAAAGCCGGAGAAGTCAGAAAGATTAGAGATTCATGAAGGGCTCATTCGTGGGCTGCATTCTTAACTAACCAATAGTCTCTATGTTGGACAATACATGTTCTCCAACTTGGCACCATTAACCTTTTTCCATGCACCAATTTCGTACCATCTGGTAGAACAGTAAATAGAGCTTAGAGGCAATCGGTCAAAAAAATCATAATAGTACGACCAAAACTTTACAAGCCAAATTTTTTTGTAAGAGAGAGGATGACAGCATGCAGAGGGATCCCATACCATTTTGGCATTCATTCGTGGTGCTTTACAACACATCATGCAGAAAACTAAAACCAAGATATGTATCGCCAAACTAACGATTACAATAGCTGATCGTTACATATACTTCAGAAGCAATGCTATATAACAAATACGTGATTCGAAACAAAAGATGACATTCATATGCAGAGTTTCCCGCTTAGGACCGCCATGATCTCATAGATTTCACAAACAACGGATATATCTCTCAATTCACCAAATCACTCTTCTTGAATAACACGAGATCTCCTTACACTCACGGTCCTCCAAACCGATGAAAGAACCATGTTCTTCATCTTCATCTTAACAATTACGACTAGAATCTAATTTCTTACCAGAAAACAACAGTCGTCCCCGCATCATAAAAGAACATTCGAAACAGAACATTTTTGAACGCTTGAAACACAGATCGGTCCATGAAATGGAACAATATTTGAGCGGGAACGAGAAATATCAATGATACAACCAAAAAGGCGCTTGCCTGGAGAGTTCTGGTGGCGAACTCGACGCCGATTGTGGACTTTGACTCCAAGCAGAACTCATTACGCGTGAACCTGGAAAGAATGTTGGACTTCCCAACCCCTGAGTCCCCGATCAGCACAATCTTGAAGAGGTAGTCGTACTCGTGGTCCACTCTATGCGCCATCTCCTCCCCCTGTTTCACATCCACACACACAAATCCATAAACACACACAAAAATACTCAATCACACCCTCAATTACACAGAGATCTGGCTTGTCTTACCCGAAGAAAGATGGATCCGAGAAGAAACAGAGAATTGCGATCGGAGTGTCCGCGCGAGTCTCCAAATAGAGCTCAAGAATTTCCAAACAGACGTTTTCTTTCCTTTCTTTGAATCAGCTTGGGTGATGCTGATAAAAGGAAAGGGGAAGGCCGGAACAGCCTCTGATTTGTCTATGCTATATATACATACCCAGATTTAGTCTCGCACCTTTTCTATTTATTCATTTTCTGAAGAGGTTGGGGAAAGCGGCAAACGGCGTCGTGTATGGGGGTTGGAATCTTACGTATCTGTGATACAGCGCTGGCATTGCCAGTGGCGTGCAGGCAAGCTGGCAGTTGGTGAGCTGCGGACGTTGGGTTCTGTCCTGTCTTGCTTATTTTATGTTGTGATGCTAGTGTGTTCCCACGAATCGACCCCCTTTCCCCTTTCCTGTTTACATCTATATCTTTCTTAATGTGTTTCAGATTTTATGATTTAGTAACGGATGAAGATTCTGATTGGACTTGATAAACACGTATTTTTAATTCCTTGTCGCGTTACAAGTGAAGCCAAAAAGGCAGAATGAGCGTTTTCCTGTGCATACGATGCAATTTGCGTAGACTATCATCGATACGACCAGATGTTATAATTCTCTTTGATTGGCCAAGCTGTCCAGTCGTTGCATGTTTTTGTCTTTTTCTGTGCAGTTGGTGCCCATCATTGGACGATGATACGGTTATATATATAATCGAATCCATGTGAATAATGGAGTTTAATACGGATAATCTATTTTTCTATCTTTTTTTATGACCCTAAATCTCCAGGGAATTTTACTTGATGAGTTTAAATGGAGAAGTGATTTGAATCTGTAATATTTACTTTATAAGATTTTCTTCACTAATCTTTCTCATTATCTTAACTATACCACGGGGTAAAATGGATAATTTAACATTAAATTTAAAATTCAAAAAAAATAAAAAATCATTCACCTACTAGTTTAATAGGGATAATTTATTTATTTTTTTTATCTTTTTTATGAACCTAAATTCTCACTAAATTTTGTTTAATGAGTTTAAATGGAAAAAGTGATTTGAATCTGTAATATTTACTTTATAAGATTTTTCTCATTAATCTTTCTTAATATCTCAATTATACTAAGGAGGTAAAATGAATAATTTAATATTAAATTTTAAATTTTAAAAAATAAAAAAATCGATCACATGCTAGTTTAATAATAAGCCAACAGAGTAGAAAACTAAAAAATTCCAAATTGAGCACCAAGTACGTAAGTTTGGATGCATTTATATATATATAAAAAAAAAAAAAAAGCAAAAGCAGAAAGGTTTCTTTTTATCGTAATAAATTATTTTTCTTCTATGAAATGCAACCATTCTTCGTAGCTATGATGTTCTTGATTGACTCATTATATAAGACTGGGAAATAGTGGGACGTGAGACACACGCGAGACGTGCGAAGGAGAAATCATTAGTGTTTATTCGCAGCGGACACTGCAATCCACTGTGGTCACGCACTGTCCAACACGTTATTTGCAAGCAAAGAAAGAAGAAAAGTAACCGAATCCAATCAACTAAAAACGGATCTTGGCTTTGCCTTTTTACCACGCATAAGTTCAACGCGTGCGCACAGAGAGGTGGGGAGGCCCAAGTTCTTGACTTTCTGGGGTTAGCGAAAGGATGAAGAAGGAGGACATGGTGAAGCTGATCAGCTCCGAGGGATTCGAGTTCGTGATCGATAAGGAAGCCGCGATGGTTTCCCAGACCATCTACAACATGCTCACCTCTCCAGGTTTCTCCCCGATTTCAATTAGGGTTTCTTTTCAATTCGTTTCGATGTTAGGAAAAAATTATTTGTCTTGAATTATATGCTAAAGTTCAACATTTCAAAGAAATTTTATGTTTTCCTAGCGAAATTTTTGTCTGATGGGGGGATTTATTTAATCTGATTCGATGTCCTTTAATTTGGTCTTTCTGATGAATATGTGGTAGGGAGCTTTGCGGAAACGCAGCATGGAGAGGTGACATTCCCCGAGATCAACACCGTCATTTTAGAGAAGATTTGCAAGTATTTCTATTGGCATCTTCAATTTGCCAGGTTCTGGTTTTTACTAATTTTTTTACATAATTGTTCTTCCGCCTCTTCCTAAAATTAGCTGTGTGTTTCTTTTAAATTCAGTGAGATCTTTTACTGATACCAAAGATGTTTGCTAATATTTCTGTGGAAACAGTTGATGAATTATATTGTTGATCTTCTGACATTTCTACAGATACCAGTTGATAGAGTCAATATATCATCCCCTATATTTCATTATCTTTCTTTCATATTTCTTTTGCTGTATCGTTATTGCTATCCTGTACTTTTCTGAACTGGACTGGACTGGACTGTAATTATCGTTTTTGCTTCTAACTATAAATACCGGGATATCAATGTAGCTGGCGATGCCTTGGTGCTACTCAAAAGAATGAGTGCTATTTTAGTATGACCTAAGTATTCGAAAGTCAGGTTTTGTATTTTGTTGGTTGCAATTTAGTGTCTGTGTGGACCTTTTCAGTTGATGGAAAATTTTATCTTTATGGGGCTCATTTTTTGATGCTGGTGTTACATCAAAGGGTCAAGAAGATTTGTATCATTTATGCCTATGTTTTTTTCAGTGTTTGAATTATTGAGTAAGACTGAGATCCCTCGTCATGCCATCCAATGCTTGAATTAGTTGGGTTCACTCTGTCCAACACTTTATCATGTTTACCTGCTGTTTGTTAGTTTTCTACAGTTTAGAGATGTAGCTTTGTTTTTCCTTTTAGCTGTGTGCTCAACTCTTTGAGCTAGAGGGTTCCTCTTTAGGCTCTTTAAGCTAGAGGGTTCCTTCTTTTTTTGTTTTTTAAAATAAATAGTAAATGCTCACCTAGTTTGGGATTTGCTTAACACTCTAAGATGGGAGAAAACTTCTTAGTTGGAAGATACTGAATGAAGGGTTTTCTATTAGGTTGGCTTGGAGTTGATTACTTTTTTAGCTGCAGAGTGGGTCATTAGAAGTTAGGCTTATTAACTTATTCTTTTGAATCAAAGTGGTACATTACCTTTAATGATGCTTACTAAATTCGCACTATTTGGGGTTGGCTTTTTACCAAAATAATTTTTTCCCCCTAATTGGAAATGAATTTGAGAGGCAATGTTTTCTCATCATAGTCCTTCACATATTGAATTTCCACCCTAACTATGGTGTATCCATGGTGCTTCAGGCTTTGAAAGTCAAGATTTCATGCTTTAGATTATTGGTTTCTGATGGATATGCAGCAGCTGCATATGCAGTATAGATTTAATGCAGGATAGGGTTTGAATTGTCTATGTTATGAGCCATGGCTACTTTACCTAGTAATGCTTCCAACATTTGTATGCAGGTTTAGCCAAACCGGTGTCAGCTAGTGCTGTTAAAACTTTTGACGTGTTTCTTGATTATTTTTATATAGTCGATCAATATGCTTATAATCGAATTGCTTTGTTAAAAATACCGATAGGTCCTACATTTTTCCTTAGAGAAACATTAGGTTCCAAATCTTTTTATGGACCAAAAGGTCCTACCTTTTGTATAAGGTAATTGGGTGCATCGTGTGTGCTGTATATTTATATGTAGAGTTTCACATAATATGTCTATATGTTCTGAAGTTTATAAATGTTTTTGTAATTGTTTGTCTGTAGGAGCATGATTAGCCATACGTTTGCCATGATAGACAATTTGAACGCTTCTTATATTCATACTTGAGATCTTATTCTATGCCTAAGAATGTCATATCCCAAAATTTTCTTCGTGTACTGACATATATCTCAATGATTATCTAGTACGTACATATTCATGGTGTGTCCACTGTTTATCTAGGAGTATCTTGGATGTTTCAGATATGCTGTCCCATTTTACATATATTTATTACAACCATTGTGTCTGTAATTCATAAGAGACAAATTGTATCTGATACTTGTATAACTATGTTTGGGGTTTGGAGTAGCCATGTTACTGGGGAAATCAGTAGCTGCTTTGCCTAGTGGTGTTTCCAGCATTTTCTTGAGGTTCTAAAATGTTTTTACAGGCCCGATAAATCAGATTTTCTGATTTCTTTCCAGGTGAGCCTATTCAAATATATTAAATCTCATCTATCTCTCTTTCTATTTTAATCACTTCAATAACTTAATTTATATGTTAACCATGTGCAAGATGTTTGGAAATCAGTTACTCAAACAAATAAAGGAAAGGACCCTGTTAGCAAAAATTGAACTGTATAATATGGCCAAGATGCTGCGCATAAGAAATACAATGCAACATAAGAAAATATAATCATACACATGTTGGTCGAGGGACTTGCTTAACAGAATTAAGTGTAAAAGTAGAAGTACAGTGTATACTCAGACCAGTGGTCATTTTCTAGTAAAAGTCGGACACTCAGTAATATTTCCTTGTTTTCTCTGATATGTTACTCACTTCATTGAGACTACTTGGGCACTTAGAATTAGGGTGATTATGTAAACTTATCTTAGATATTACGAGTTAAGTAGGTTTCCTGTTGTACACTGATATAAGTTATAATGACTCATTGGACTCAAGCATTATGTGTACCATGTGTTGTTATTATTAGGATTTATCACTGCCTGGCATTGTCAAACTATATCACTGAAGATTTAACAGCACCGATATCTGTAAATTTCTGTTCCAGTTATTCATGGGAGCTATAATTGTTGTGATTCTTTGTTGCTACTGATTTAGAGTCTTGATTAGAAGTTCATTTCCTCCTTTATCGCCTTGTCTTAATGTGAAAATGTTCCCTTTTCCAGTGGAAAGGAGACTGAGTTTCACATTGAACCTGAGTTGACTCTGGAGCTGATGATGGCTGCCAATTATCTTCATACTTGAATTACCGTCACTTTCCCATTTGGGTGGCAAGTCCTGCTCAACATTGTAAGTCTTCTCATATTAGATTTTCCTTTTTAGTGGTTATATCAAACTTAATTTATTAAGCCTGCTACAAAATTTGTTGGAAGTCTAACCAAACTTTCATTTGGATCGTTAATCCAGTGATGCTAAGGATGGAGAAGGACGATATTGTTGCCCAAGAAGGTTAAAACTTACTTAGATTTCGTGTAGGCGCTCTGTGGTGGAAGCAAGTCTGCACTGCAATGTAGTATATTTAATTTTTCGGTCATATGTGACTGTTGCACTTGAAACAGTTTTAGAAAAATTAATTCAAGTGCTAATTGCATGTTGTAAAGTTTCTGTAGACTAACTGATTAGAATGACACATCCTAATAAGCTAGACTGTATAATAATATGGTTCTTGTTAAGCTCTTGACTGATAGCTGGATAATCTATGATAATTGTCCAGGATGCTGTTGGCCTTCGAGGTTGAATACTACAAAATTGACTTTTTCAGTCATCGGTTTTTAGTATATTTATGCTATAAATTTAAACATACGATATATTATTATAATTAGATGGTTTTAGTGATGCAATGGCTCGGATTGTGTTTGGTGCTAATTGATATTGTGAATGCTAAATGTATAAGTTTCTTAATACATATTGTGAACCAAAAATGGTATTATATGCCTTTTTCCATTAAAGATAATGGAACGCGCTACATCATACAACTCTAAGCTCTAAAACCTTGACCGTGAAGCAACGAAACGTGGCCTCCAAAATTCTTGTATTTTGACTTGATACCATTTACATGCAAGGATGAAAAAAAAAAAAAATCGAGGCAAACTAAACATTATTATCAATTTTAGAATTTCAATTATATGATATTTATATAAGTATTGTTAAGAGGCCTTCTCAAAAAGGAAGTGAAACTTTATATTACAAACAAAATTTTGAATAATTTTTTTAATAACGTAAGATTTATTAGTGACATCTTAATAATTACTCACTATATTTATAGTAATCATGCCTCTTTAGAAATAACATAATGCATAGCAAGAAAATAAACTTGTGAATAATCTCTCTCATGTTAAAATAATTAATAGTAAAATTCTTTTATAACAAAAGATTATTATGATCCAAATAATAAGGAAGGCTCTTGTGGGAGATTTTACAAAATAAGTTTTTAAGTTTGAATTTTCTCAACTACATTTCTAATTGACCTAGTATGTTTTAAGGCAAGTTATTACTTCTCAATTTAAGTTGTCAAACAAAATTTGATGGGAGTTCTGATTTTTTTTTTTCTAAAAAGGTATAATTTGTTCTACTTTTCTCTATCCTATTACTAAGTCCTCTCTATGACTTGATCTTTCAGATTTTTTTTATTTATTGTATAGTGCACATGGTAATTTCACCACGGCGGAATGCAAATTTCTCATTTTATTATGCAATTTTTTCCCCTAAACGTAGATTTATTGATATGCAGCTGGTCCTCAATTTCTTCTCAAAACATCTTTTTCACAGTCCTGCACGTAGTTTTTGCTTCTGAGTTGTATGTCATTTCTGTATTTTAATCGTCGCATTATGCGTCTCTTTGGTCTGTTCAATCCCACCCTGTCCCTTGCACTCTCTTATTAGCTTCGTTGATCAGCTCGGTCACACTCGGAAATCCAATGGCAATCCGTGCGCTTTCAAGACTAAGAAACCCAATTTTTGCTTCGATACTCATCCGGAACCTAAACAGAGCACCCATTAGAGAGCTCCCATTGGCTGCAAAGCCGAAAGTTCCAGCATTAGAACCCGATTGTTTCACACCCTTTAGGCTGTACCATGATGGAAGGCCAAGAGGACCCCTCTGGAGAGGAAAGAAGCTAATTGGGAAAGAAGCTCTATTTGTGATACTGGGATTGAAGAGGTTCAAGGATGATGAAGAGAAGCTTGAGAAGTTCATCAAGTCCCACGTGCTGAGGCTCTTGAAGATGGATATGGTTGCCGTTCTCGGTGAGCTTGAGCGCCAGGAAGAAGTTGCTTTGGCTGTCAAGGTTTGATTATTCGCTTGAATGTACTGTCTATTGGACATTCTCCTGCGGGTTGCTATTAGCTTTTCATCTTTTGGGTTCTTGATTAGTCACTTTGTCCTGCTGTCTATAAACTGGAATGGCCATTCTGTTGCACTCATATATGAAAGCGATCTCTTTTTATGGGAACTGACTTCTTAAATTGTAACAAGAGTAGTCGGCAAAATGTTCGATAAAATGCTTCCAAGGAAATACCACCTCTGGAAACTTTCTAGTGTTCTCTTATTTGATGTTTGAGGATCATTTTACTTTCCTGTTGAATGAAGCCTCCTCGATGAATGTAATTCACCTTTAAATTATCGAGCTTGCTCGAGCAAGTGGATGCTGGATATCCCTGTGCCCTTTTAGTGGGCATTTTCTATCATTGTGTTCTGTTAAATGCACCTTTCTTCCATTCCCCCGCCCCCGCCGAAAAGGAAAAAATTACATTTTCTTTGGTTCCATCCCTCCACTCTATTAATATCTTACATTTGCCGGTTTTTGTTTATTGTTTTCTGGTTTCTGAGTACTGGTATTGTATAAATTATCATCAACTGGAGGTGAGGTAGTTTGATTTACATTTTGGGTTTAGTATGCCCTCTCAGTGCAACCTTTGCTTAACTCTCTCTTTCCTGATGTCCTAATTGCAATATCGCCAAGCCTAATGTGGCTTTGTTTTGTTTAAAATTATGTTTGTTCATGATCCTAGAAAAAAAAAAAAAAGAGAAGAAGAAGAAAAAAGAAAAAGAAAAGTTGGGATAGGCTATATCTTCGATTTTAATCTCTGTCATTCTATGCTTGATTCATTAAATTACAATCATATAATAGGATTTTGATGCGGTTGTTTGTTGCAACTACAACTATTCACTTGGGCTCATTAGCAACTCATTGAATTTTCAGGTGTTTAGGGTGATACAGAAGCAGGACTGGTACAAACCTGACGTCTTTCTGTACAAGGACCTGATTATTGCTTTGGCAAAATCTAAAAACATGGAAGTCGCCATGCAGTTGTGGGAAGACATGAGAAAGGAGAATTTATTCCCTGATTCTCAAACATACACCGAAGTTATCAGGGGCTTCTTGAGGCATGGATCTCCTGCAGATGCAATGAACATATATGAAGACATGAAGAAAGCTCCAGATCCACCTGAGGAGTTGCCGTTCAGGATCTTGTTGAAGGGACTTCTGCCACACCCCCTTTTAAGAAACAGAGTCAAGCAAGACTTTGAAGAGTTCTTTCCCGAGAGGCATGTTTATGAACCTCCAGAAGAGATATTTGGCGTATCGTGAGTTTCACATTTGGTGTTCTGTTTCCTTAGTCCTTTTTCTTATTCTGTGATGTGATAACCCACTTCATGTTTGTATCATTCTGACACCTTCAATGTCTCTGATCAGCATACCATATTGGGATGAAATAGGGTTAGAATTCCTTGGAAAAAATATTTGCCTGGAAGCGTAGTTCTTTATCACCGAACAAAGGCAAATGTTGAAGTTCAAATGAATTGACTTTACTTAGTTTATGATGTTGAATTGTTAATTAGTTGCTTTCTTCCTTCTAAGGACTCCACTTGGTGTGAGGACCAGAAAATAGCGGTGGCTAGAGTATTGAAGTTAAGCGCAAAACTAGTCATACATAGGTTGGGAAACCATTTTTTTCAAGGCATGGGTCATGTGCTTATTCTTTTAGTGTAGGGCTGTCTAATATGTTCTCGTAGTCTAAATTCAATCTTTTACTGGCAAAAGGTTGATCAACTTTTTCAAATTGGGTTAAATTACATTAAAGAATGACGACTTTTTTACCATATTGAAGTTAAAGTTCATGATACTCTATAAGACCAGCTGGACATAATTGAGAGAACACAATCTTCTAAGGCACATGTCATGTGCCCACTCCTTTGATGGGAGTTAAAGCTTTTTACAAAGCTTTTTTGGGTCTCTTGTTTGAGAAACAATCGTTTTTACAAACATGAAGCCAGATAGCAAGGCAAGGAACAAAAGGATTAACTTAATGCCACAAGTACCTTCAAATATTTCTGTGACCATGTATATATGAAATCAATCCGGAAGACATGAAAGGATGATTCAGCGCAGCTGAGGGCGAGCAGCATAAAGGTGGACAGGCGTTTTTGATGGAATTAATATTATGGGCAATGATAATTATAAACATGAATTAAATTTTAATAAATGTTGAACATAATTTAGGTGTTATTAGTGCTAGTATTCAATTTTAGTTTAAACATTTGAAAAATCTTAAAAATTAATCAAAATTATGTTGAGTCTAATTGAAAGTCCATAAATATATCCATTAGTAAAGCTGAAAATAATATAAGTAATAAATTTGGATTTGAACAAATGAAGTAAAAAAAAAAATCTAATAAATGAACAAAATTGTTGAGCTTGAAGGGTTAAATAGAATTATTAAACACCAACGTACATCGCGTGGGCGTGCCGGAGTGGTTATCGGGCATGACTAGAAATCATGTGGGCTCCGCCCGCGCAGGTTCGAATCCTGCCGCCCACGTTTTCTTTATATCTTTTTAGCTATTGGCCTGGATTCACAGTTATCTGGTTTTATCTCCAAAACCCTAATGCCAGATTCGAGGCATAACAAAAGTTGAAGAGGACCAATAAATTAACCCTCGACCAGATATCGTTGGTGATTGTTTTCAGTATCTGCCAAACACAGTACAAACCCCAGTCCTACTCTTTTATCTTATATACACATAAACATGCCGGCATGATTCGTGGAATCTCATTAACATGGTCCTACGACAGTATATGTACATACAAAATGGCACTAAATCTCTACAAGATATATCCAACAGGATAGCCCCATCTTGATCTCTCATATCTCCTACTTCCGTGTAGACTGGCCTTCTTCCTTTGAAAATACAAAAAAGGCAGCCAAGTTGTGTGTCCTATGTTTGATCCTCAGAGAAAGCAGATGGGGAGCCACCACGTGACTAAGAATCTCTTGCTTTCTTCTGGGCTGTAAGGCTGAGTTGCTGATTTAATTGAACTGCTTAATTATATATCATTGTGTCTGTTCAATCAAGAGGTGGTCTATATACCCTGAGAAAGTTGTCATGTAGATGTGACTCAACACCAAGTACAGAATATTACATGAAGATGTGATGTAGAAAATTCAAAGATACTGTGTGTAAATGGCTGAGAGCAGATCCAGTTTGCACTATCTTAGTTCCTCTGCCAATCCTAAACTAGATCAGTTTATCCAGCATAAATTCGCCCAACCTGGAATCACATTGTTGGCTAGATATTATTGATTTGGAAAGTATTCTTGTGTTATAATTAAACATTTCCACAAACAAGTGGATGTCATTGCCAAATTGCTTGGAAATGGACAAAACTTTAGTTAAAACGTGCAAAATTTGGTCTAAAAGTTAGATAGATACTTCATTTATTTAATTTTCATTTCAAAGGATCACGTCTTTGGTGTAGAATTAAACTTTTCTTAATTTAAAGAACTAAGGAACTTGTTCACTAATAGTCTCTCTATTAACTTTAGTTTAGAGATACTCAAGATGAGTGGACTAAACTTCAATTAAAGGGTCTAAAAATTAGGCTAAAAGTGAGAGAGACACTTCATTTATTTAAATTTTACTTCAAAAGATCATACCCTTAGTGCAGAATTAAATTGTTCTTAATTTAAAGAACTAAGGACTTGCTCATTAGTAGTATCTCTATCAACTTTAGTTTAGAGATATTCAAGATGAGTGGACAAAATTTCAATTAAAAGGTCCAAAAATTAGTCTAAAAGTTAGAGAAATAATTCCTTCATTTAAATTTTACTTCAAAATATCACACCCTTAGTGCAAAATTAAACTTGTTCTTAATTTAAAGAATTAGGGGACTAGCTCACTAGTAGTCTCTCTATCAACTTTAGTCTAGAGATACTCAAGGTGAGTGCCTTCATCTACATTAGAAAGGCATTCCATGGGCGGCTTGTCTCAGTGGGGGGTGAGTGGGAGTAGGGTGCAGCGGGTACTCGATATTTTCCTCATCTTGTATGTAAAGAAATAACAACAAACACAGGATCGTGTAAAGTTTCAATGAAGATTTTGAATTTACAGGTTGTTACTTATTATCTCTGGTCTAGAGACTTCTGGCTGTCCATTCTTGGACCAGGACAAGCTTTACAGGATCAGGAAAATTGTGAAAGGGATTGGGACCTGAGTGAGGAATCTAAAGTTCATGGAGAGAGTTAAAAAATAAAAAGATTATATCTTGCAAACAGATTGCGCCGAGACAAAGCAGTAGTTAACAGTATCTCAACGATGATCAGGACCATATGTTTTAATTTTTTAAAGGATCATGTGTGGGGTGACCCAAGTGGGACAAAAAGAGGAAGAAACAAGGAAATATAATGGTGTAGAAGTGACAAAGGAAATTGACAGAATGCAGCAATATCTAGTCAATAGTACCGAAGGAGTGGAGCTGAAACCAATCACTTGAAAGAGCTAGCTCACCAACCTGTAAATTAGTGTGAAAAACATTATTCCGAACAATAATTGCACTAAAGGTGCTGTAACAGCGATGGAATTTCACTCGAATCCAAGCAAAGCCACCTTAGAGTAATCAAACTTACAAAGATTTAGATCCTTGAGTATGTGTCACGTACTTTGATGGGTCGAGGGAGAGTTGGATCTTGTCCGATCAGTCAACATATACTAAATTATACAGCTGAAGAGAACCAAGGTGGGTAAAGGACTATTTTACTAAACAACGAGTGAGTGTTTCTACTGAACAGCATGATTCTAGTGCAGGTCTTTTTAAAGATATTTAACAGGTTTTTAGGTACTAATGGAGTTATCACTTTTTAGCTTTAACATTCACGAATTGATATCATGATCAAAGAGAAACGGGTTCTTTTCGCAGGGCCATCCATCTCCTAGGTTGTTTGTTATGGGTCTATGCCATCAAGTGCATAGGCCCTGATGTAGACATGGTCTCTCAAACTTTAAGGAGAGCAGAAGTAAATCACAAAATATATATTATGTACTTCAAGGATGGCGAGTAACAACTCTACTTTAGATTCTTTATTTAAGGCAATAATCTAGGTACAACGATATGCAAAAGATTGACTAGAAGGAGTTTTTAAACCATTCTTTTCGGCTAAAATAATGGTGTAACCGTTTTCTCATTAGTGCGGGATGATCAAAGCATTCTGATACTCAAATACCTAATACCCATGACAAACTTTTTTTATTTTTTTTTTAAGTGGAAAGATAAGTTTGCATTAATAAAAGTTAGTGTATAGAAACATAAAAGAATATACTAGTATTTTAAATGTTAGGTTGAAAGTTTTTAAGTCTCACTCAGACCAACATTTTCTTAAAAAGATTTTATTTTCAAAACAAAGAGGCTTTTCTTTATACACTTTTCTTTACTTTTTTTAAAATGACTGGGATTGTTAAAGTGAGTATTATCTCGTATTAGAAGTATGAAGATAGACCTTTGAATTTATAAATGATGAGATTTTTTCACTTAAAGTTCTAAAGTTTTAATATGAGTTTTCATACCCTAATAATATTAGAGCTAAGGATAGGCTTTTGCTTTGTAATCTTTCATACAAGAAAGGTTGGGCTTTTGTTCATGTGCAATGCTTGGGTCAACATATACATGAGAGGAGTGTTAAAGTGGGTATTATCCTACATTAAAAGTGTGAAAATGAGCTCTTAAACTTATAAGTAATGAAATTTCTCTACTTAATATCTTAAGTTTTAGGATGAATCCTCATATTTTAATGAAGATGTCAATTGTTTTATTATGAAATCATCTTCTATTGCAATAATTTCATATACAATGAATGTAAGCTAAAAGATATATCTTAAGAAATTTTGTGGTCAAATCCCTTCCTCATGATAAGCTTTTTTTTCCTATTGTTTTTTGTTGAATTCTTCCTCTAAATGTCATATAGTAGGTATTGGACGGTAGCAGGATATGTAGATGGGAATTCCTAGTATTGCGATGATATTGAGCATGGGGTCAAGTATTTAGGACAATAGAGACAGTGGTGGCATACCCGAATAGAGGGGGGTGGAAAACAACCTTATCTTGTTATCTTCTTCTGGGGTCAGAAACATTGGATCTCTTTCACTTTTCTTACCCTCACGACGTCATGAAGCCAATATCCGAGAAAATCACTCCAGGAACGATCCATTGGCCGGGAGAAGAAAATGGGGTCAGATAGAGGCTTGAGTGAGAGGGGATGGACAGGAAGTTCTGGGATTCCAAAGGTTGCAATTATCCGCTGGGGAGACATCTGTCAATAAATTCTTATCCCACTTGGTACAATTATGGACCCCAGACGGCACTTATCCATTTTTCGTGGAAAAAAGATGATATGTTATTATATTATGCAGAGAACAGAAAGTGAGTAGAAGAGCGTCGGATAATCCAATGGAAATTTCAATCTTACATAGAATGAGTGTGGAATCTTGAACAATACTGTAAGAGGAAGCCCCTTTCTCTTTTTTTTTGGGTGATCATGGCACATGGGCGGCACAGTTCCGTCGTCCTTGGGTCGTGACTATAAATACGGTGCCTTGTGAAGCCATTTAGGTGCACCTCACAGACTGAGATCTCTCACGAGCAGTTCTTCTACTGGAGCTTTTCTTTTTCTGCAAGTCTTCGTCTCTTTCAACTGGGTCCTTCTTTGTTTTGATTTCTCGTTTTTGGAGTTAGCTTTGTTTGTTGGTTGAAAAGAAAGAAAGATAATGGAGAGTAAGAAGCAGGGATGTTCACCTTCCTCATTCACTGCTGATCTTTTCGGTGTCAAGGAGTTGCCACCGTCGTCGGCGGCGGGGACTTTTGCGTCTATTTTTCCACCTCCGTCAGCGGTATATCATCATACTGTTGTCAAATCTTTGTACTGGTGGTCTGGTTGTTTTCTTATTCTGTTGGTTGTGATTTGAATTCCTTCTGCAGTTCTTCTTCCTCTTCTTTTTGTTGTTTCTTTGAATTCCTCTTCTTCCTGGGACAAGAGACAAATATCAAGAACAATAAAACTGAGAAAATTTACTTAAGTTCTGGCTTCAAAAACTTTACAAGTGGTTCATGCATTTTATTATTTGATTCTTTACCATGTACTTGGTCATTTTGTATATAAATGGCAAAAGACGGCAATTTTATGCAGTCAGATTCACAATTTCATCACACTATTTCTGAACAAGTACCACGATAATAAGCCTAAGGGTTTTCTTATTGAAATCAAGAGTGATGTATACAAGTCTCTTCCAGGCGGTTTCTGCGCCTGAACTCTTCATTTTGTTTTCAGGTGCTAGGGAAGAACTCCTCGAGCTCTGAGGTAGCAGGATCTTGGCAGCAACCAAATTCAGGAAGTCAAACATGGAACATGAAACAAGGAGCTTCAGGTTAACAATCGAAGTCTAATTTAGTTCCTTTTGCTGTTCCTCCATATGTGAGCTTATGTCAGAGGAAAAAATAATTTCACCGTCAGCTGTTCATGTGACATGCATTCATGCTTAATTCTAGCAAGTTTGCTAGGAAGAGCCAAAGTTTTCTGAATTTTCATAATTATCATCTGCTTGTAACGAAGCTATGAGTATCTTTATATGAAACTTTATATCTTGAGATTATTCCCTCAAAAGTTTTCGCTTTTGCCGAATTATATAGCTATCAGTACTGGGGGTGCACGCAGTAGCATACCCAACAAGGACAGAAGCTCAATTTTCCAAGAAGCAAGAGTGGAACCTTGTCATCTAAGTTCATCTCTTTATTATGGTGGGCAAGACATCTATTCCCAACCCCCAAGTACCCAAGGCCCTGGATCACAACCTTCAGTGAGTTTTGATCCGTTGATCTTGATACTTCGATGGTGGATGATGATATGTGTTTGAGACTAATTGGGTCATATCTTTGTGATGAACTAGTTCAAGGAAAATGGGGTAGAAGATGAAAATGGAAACAACCAAAACAGCGCGTCTCGAGGAAACTGGTGGCAAGGTATTGATATTGTGGACAATCACTTGGTTGTAAATTGAAGAAGATTGTTTACTGATATCACTGAATACTTAACTGGTTGCCGTTTCTGCAGGTTCGCTTTATTATTAGGGCCTTGCCGTCCTAGGCATGAGAGTTCTGTATGTTTTCAAGGTACGTAAATAGCAGAATTTGGTGTTAAATTGATCCTTCTTTATGTGTTGAAACTCTGCATATATTCAGCAAAAGTGTGGACATGTTATCATTAAGTGGGTTCTCTGACGAATCATGTGCTTAAGCCCAAGCTCCAGGCATATTCTGGTGGAATATCTGATCTCGGTCCTGAGAAAGAAAGAAAGAAAGAAGTAGTTTATTGGTTGTAGTCCTTTCTATCCCCACAATCTTCGAGTAATCAGTTTATTTGATGGTTGAGCGGTCGTCAAGAGCTGGCTTTAGATTTGGCAAAGCATAAACACATAAAATGACAAAATCAAAAAGCACAATCAGTCTCATTGAACAGTTTCTGAAGGTCCTCTTTTGTTTTTTCTTCCGACATTTCGTGGAAAATGGGTAACAAAAGATGGATGCCTGGATTATATAAGCTTCCTTTATGGTTTCTTTCCTGGAACCTATAAGGAAAATGGGACAAGTGAGCGGGAAAAAGTAGGAAGATTGACTTCATTTTTGCTGCATGCGGAATCTAAAGAGAAAAAAATTATGCAAAAGTGAAAGTTATTCTTTGCTATCTTGCAAAACAGCAGCTTCAACTTTCAGAAAAGATCTTTCATCTAACTTTGTTTATTAATTCTTTGATCGAATATGCATACCCACTTGTCCTAGTGTCTTCCCACCTAACGATTTCCTATTTTGCCTGTTTTATATGCAGGAATTCGCGGTGTCTTGGTAATAAGACGGAAGACATGCAAGACAAATAAATAGCAAGAGTAGCCAATGTAGACAAATAAGTATCTAGTTTAACAAGAGTAGCCAATGTAGTTGAACACTGTTCATGTGCTATTTCTGAGCTGCAATCACGACGGTAGATGGAGAAAAGGGCCTTGAGTTGTTCCAAATATGTCGATATAAATGTATAATAGTTTATCGATGACTGTTTATGCCTAGTTTTTCCAGTGTTTGTGATGATCGTACTTCAGATGGTATACGATAAAGTTTGGGCAAAAGAAGAATCTAGTAGTCCATAACATTCATGAAAATCTTACTGTTTCTTCTGCAGAACCCTAAAAGTTTTCAAAAAGATTTGCACTATAAAGATTCTCATCTGCTTTTTCGTTTCGTTACCATTCAATATCAAGATCTTCAAAATTAAACACCATTTTACATTTTATAAGAACTCATAGCTGTTTTTCTGTGACAATCAGTGCAACACATACTGTTTTCTTGTAATGGCACTACTTTAGTTGGACGATGACAAGCATCGTCATTTTCCTTTTATATACGATGCCATTCTGACTTAGATGTCGTCAATGTACCAAAGAATATTGACCGTGTGATTGTGAGTTCGTGAGTCTGATTGATCCCAAAAATAACAAAATCTCCCTGCATATTTATATAGTTTGAAGTGACATGTAATGACAAGCAGGCGTATTTTAACTTGTGATTTCGAAATAGAGTATGAAAATTCGAAATGAAGAAGACAGTAAGGAATAATTGCTAGCTTATCTTCAGAAAAACTATCAATGGAGTGCCTCACAGGGTTTGTTTGTTGCTCAGAAATGGCTGCAGCTTCCTTCTTCTTCATCCCCGTGCTAAAAAGTCTGGGAATACATACCTGGAAAGTGAAAAGCTCAGCTTCTGGCCGACTTTATTCACATGAAGGCTGAGACTTCCACCTTTCTACCTTTGTTCTACCAGCGCGCAAGTGCCCAACCACAAGCCTTTCCACCTCTCTGAGAAAGATGCTTCGTTTCCTTTCCGTGCAAGCTTTTTCACCAACAGTTTGATACTTCAACTATGTACATGAACTTCAGAAAAGCTTCAATATCTTTATGAGATACCCTTTCCTCTTCCTTCTTGTTTGATTGGCACTTGGGTCGACATCCTGTAACAGTTTCTTCACTAAGATTTTCAGAACTCAGCATTTTATTGGAATGGAGAGTGTAACAAACAATAATCTTCACTTTTGTTCCCACCATTCGATATGCAAAGGAAAAGCCTCTCATATGCAGCGGCCATCTTGGTGGCAGTGAACAGCTTCAAGCCTCTCTGCAAAGCAGCTTCGCCTTTCTTCTCCAGAACCCCCCCGCCATCAAACCAAGCTCTGTAAAGGGCACGTTTCAATGAAGTTACTGCTGGGGAAAATGTATAGCCCATTTCTGTGCCGACAATCACAGATCCTGTAATGCTGGCCAGCTTTGTAGCCATCAACGGCTTACCAGAAAGCATTGCTTCCAGTAGAGTATGATCCAGCCCCTGTGCTCGAAGAGTTGGGTTTACAAAAATGTCAATTGCATTATAAAACCTTGCCAGTTGATCTTGTCCCAACGGGCCCAGAACCAGCACATTTCCCCCAAGATCTCTGTATCTAGAGGCCCAAGGACCATCCCCAGCTACCAGAACAGCACTGGTTTCCCTGAATGTATCATTTTCCTTAAACATTTGAGCCAGAGCTTCATACATCAGTGGGTGTCCTTTGTCCTTAACCAACCTTCCGGCGAGTCCCAGAACCAATGACTTAGAAACAGGAATGCCAAGCTTCTGCTTAAATTCATTTCCCCTGGCAACATCTGGCTTGAAAGTCTTCTCGTCCACACCATTGAGAATAATATGAACTCGTTCTTCAGGGATCATGTAGATCCTTTTCAGGACGTCTCCGGCATGATCACTTGTAGCAACATGGTGGGCATACCTCGGGAAGAAATTCACTTCTTCAACAACCTTCATAGCTCTTTCAGTCAATGGCTTCGCTTGTTTTTCTTCAGGAGGTCTCAAAAGTTCTTGAATGATGTCAGAATGAATGGTTTCATATGCAATCCCATGCCAAGTAACAGCCAAGTTGGCCAGATGCCGTGATCGCGTATGCCTGAGCCCGACACTCTCAGTGTGAACCACATCGAACGGCCTTCCAGTTGAGTTTTGAATCTGAAATTGCTTCCAAACTGAAGCTTGGTCCAGATAACCCCCGGCTGTTGGTTTTGAGAGGTGAAAATATAAATTGCTTGTTGGGTATTCCGGGGATGAAGAATTTGAGGAGAAAGTGGTGAAGATGTGAAGCTGATGGCCTCTTTTAGCCAGGGCAAGGTGCAGAGTCAAGGCATGCCGTTCAAGCCCCCCTGCATGAGAACGATCTGGCCATTTCTTGACAAAGAGTGCAATCTTAAGCAGCTTCGAGGGCGGTTCTGAAGGGAAGGAAAGATGATTCCATGCAGAAGGGAATGTAAGTAGGTTGATAGGCTGATTCTGATTTTGCTCCGCTGGCTGGTGATGGGAATAGAATGCCATCGAGCATTGAGACCAATAGAGGAACAAGATGACAGAGAAGAAACAGAGGATAAAGATGATGTAGCAGAGAGAACGGAGTCTCAAAATGGCACCATGATTGTTTGCCATGGAAGTGACCAAAAAGCATCTCTAAGTGTTTCCTTTAGAAACCTGAGAAAGAAAATGGAGAGGAGATTCGTTTTCACATATCAAAAACAGATCTTGACCAAAATCGCAGTAGCTTATGTGAGACGAAGCTGCACAAACTTTTTCCCCAATCTTTGTTTTCTTTCCTTATGTGTTGCTGGTCTAAAAGGCATTTGCACATGGTTTCTGCTAGTATACGCTAAGCATATCCTGAAATGAAGGCTTCTAACAAGTGAATTCTTCATCGAAGATGATGAACTTTTATTCAGAAGCAACATCGCTGACCATTGGACCAATACAGCAAGAAACAAATTACTAAGATTAATTGAAAAATCTGTTTGGACCCTGAGAAAATTATAACTTGGGTATAATTTACTTATATGCAATCTATATACAAAAGTTGATTAAAGAGCCCTAGCGAGTAAAGGCGTGGAGCACAAGAAACACATAAATGGCGAGTGCCAAGGGAACCAAAGTCACCAGAGGACAGATTGCAGCCAAAGTATCCCAGCTCCCACAACCCAATACACCCAACTTGATCTGAACCAAGTTCACCAGCGCCATCATCAAGAATCCACAGCCGAAAACCGATCCGAAGGCCGAAACGAGTATTCCGGCCCTCAACCTTGCGGCGTTGAGGTGCCCCGTGCTGACTATCATCACCTTCTTACCGTCATGCCCAACCCCACCAAATGGAACGTCAATGTCGAGTTTGCTAATCTTGATGGCCTGTTTGAGAGCCATGGCGATGAGACTGGAGAAGAGGAAGGCGCTGAAGGAGTAGACGTGGAAGGCCACAAAGTCCTCGGCGATCGTGGACCCGGCTGTGCATGCTTCGTCGGAGCCGATGAGCGTGGCGGTGGGGCCGTTTAGGGGGTACCACGAGAGGCCAAGGAAGAGAGCGAAGGCGAAGAGAGAGTTGACGTTGACGATGCCGTCCAAGGCCATGATATGGATGGCTGTGGAACTCAGTTTATGGCGTACCAGTGACACGTCGGACATCTGAGGCCGTGCGGTGGTGGACATGGAAGCCGCGGAAAAGACATTTTCTCGTGTTTATTAAAACCGAATGTGTGGCTGGTTTGGTTTTCTCGGCAACGCCTGAGGAGTGGCGTTAAAGCTAGAAACTTTGGAATCGGAATGTGGCGTGTCTTCTCCGGCAAGCCAAGGGTTGCAGAGGAAGCATAAAACGTAAGAGTTTTGCTAAAAACATTCGGAAAACAATTTGCCACGATTCGAATCCCCTCGTCGGCAGGACTGGCGGAAAGATCACCATCTCTTGACAGCAACTAGTGAATTTGTTTGTAAATATTCATTGATCCATAATGGACATGCAAGCATGAACGATGAAAGTCTTACATTAATAACCCATTATTTGTAAAATGAAACTTAAATAAAAAAAAAATGTCCCTCTAACTCTTGAACTAATTTTTATAATAGACTTTTAAATATTCTAATATAATACTAAAATTTAAGTTGAATTTGCTTCATCTGGTGCGATATTGATCCTAATGTCACTACGTATGTAAAGGTGTGTATACAAGACTCATGTCTTATACTAAAAATATGATTTTTTATGATAAAATTTAAATAAAAAAGTCTCCTTTTAACTTTTGAGCTAAGTCTTAAATTTTTAAACATTCTAATAATATCTTTGATTAATCTAGTGTGGCAAGCTAAATTGATATTTCTATACTTTTTTTTTTTCTTACTATCCATAGCTTGATACAATTGGGAAAGAATAGTCGATCCACAGGCTTTGAATCTAGTCAAGGGAGCACAAGATATTTTAAAATACATAACGCATAATAATTTACTATTGAATGACCCCCTATCAATGTGAAGAACTAGTTGAAGTGGGTTCAGCACAGGTTGTATTCACGTGATGTCAGTTCAGGACAAAGGCAGACCAAGCAAGCAACACAAGACTCAAAAAGCCTCTGGGACAATAAGTTTTGGGCGGTGCCAGCAAGTACGTCATCGATCCTTGAGTAAACCTAAATCTTTCACAGAAAGCTCTCTAAACATTATTTATAAGTAAAGCTGTTCGGCATGTAGTAGGGATAATGTATATCCTCTACGGTTGCATCTTTAAAAGTCTTTGTATTTGATCGGAGTCAAAGTTAACATATTGCATGTGTTTGAATACATGTGACATGACAGGTTCATTACACAAGTTTCCCTGTAATAATAGCAGTATGAATAACATGAATCAGATGAAATCCCTCAGAAAAACAGTATCCTCCCAAATTTTGAATAATTCAATTGACTCTTCAACCATCTTGGACCTTTATGCTAGTTTTTTATATTCCCGTTGTATTTGGGTTATGCTGCACATGTCATATGTTCGTGCTTTTCATCAGGTTAATTAAATAGGATACTTTGAAAAAAGCTCAAGAAAGTGCATTGTATCATTGTGGGTAAGGAAAAAGATTCCAAGCATTGTTTTTTGACTATTGGAGTTGGTATTTCTTTTTTGTTTGTGTTCGTTTGTTGGAAAACTTTCAAAATTGCAGTTGGTATTTCATTTGTGATAGAAAAATTCCTTCTGCTGATTAGACTGCTTCAGTGCTCAACATTAGAGAAAAGAACATCTGTGGTTAAGTTTAAATCAAGGAAGTTTTATCCAAACTTTAATTTAATTTTTTTTGTTGAACTTTAGGCTTTCTAACATGATATTAAGTTCAAGTTAAGTTTTACTATAAACTTTTTATTTGTATGATATCATTGCTATCAAGATGTGTACAATGAACATTGAAGGTTACAAGTGCCACCTTGAGAAGGAGAAAATCTATGATAAAATTTAAATGATTAACGTTTCATTTAGTTCTTAAACTAACTTTTGAATTATATTTTAGACCTTTTAATGAATATAGAAAGTGGAGCAGGATAACATTTATGGTGATACAATGAAAGGTTTCCTAAAGATATAATAAGAAGAAGAACGTAGAAGGGGTTAAGACTGTTTTTGAGAGAAAAACAGAGAAGTGTGAGCAGAGAAGAAAAACAAGCAATCTGTAACCTCAGAAACCTAAAACTATACAGTATCTTCGAGTGAGAAGAAAGGGGTTTATAAAAGGTTAGGGAATTGAGTAAAGATTGTGTAATATTCGCCACTTTGTAGTGAAGAAAACATTCTCCCTGGTTCTGTTCGTGGACGTAGGCAAACTGCCAAAAGGCGTAAATTTGTGTTCTTTTGTCTTCTTTATGCATGTTTTCATCTTAAATCCCAACTTAAACTCAACATAACCATTAAAGAGTCCCACATCTAGTATGCATCCAATAATGAACCCAAATATCAACATGCAGCAAGGCAGAGGACCCAAGAGAAGAAATAAATGACCAGAAGTTGCATAACACAATACAAGAGAAGCCGGAGACAAGAATCATTGTAAGCCATACAAACATGTAACATAACAAACTGGCAAGGAACCCTTCATCAATCATGCTTTATTTACATAAGCTTGTCTACTCATAGCTTTGTGCAGGCAAATGTATGCAGAGACACCAGCATTAGTTCAATAAACAGAGCCCCTTGCAAATATCAGATTCAGCAGATCAGAAGCCATGAGCTTTTGGATCCTTGACCACAGTCACAGGGCAGGCCGCATTTGCTATAACATGGCTGGTCACACTACCCAGGAGTACCCTGTATTCAAACAATTGAAATATGAAAACTAGAGAAATATGTTTTAGATCTTCTTTGGCTGTTCTCTTGACATGGACATATAGAGACAAAAGAAGATGTGAATACCTCTGGATGTTACCGAGGCCTCTGCTGCCCATGACCAAACAGTCGAGCTTTAGATCTTCTACAGCCTCACAGAGTTTGTCTCTGGCATCGCCCCAGTAAAGCTTTGCCACCACCGTCACCTACACAGTTCTTCACAGAATGAACCAAACATACCAACAAATCATAACAAATGGCCAGTGTCTACATCTCGCTCAAATCAAAAGGGTACCTCTTTCTGCTTCGAAACAGCATCAAGCAAGCCCAAAACTACAGGATCACAGGGAATTTCGTACTTTCTCATCACATCTTGTTCACGGAGCTCTGCCAAAGGAATCAGAGCTGCATCCAAGCCCCACGAAACCCCAATCAATACATCAAAGAGATTAGAGAAAGAAAAGCATAGACTATGGATAATCGAAGTATAGAACATTACGTGAACCGGAGGTGGACCAAAGGAGATTGCGGGACTCGCTGCCCTGAGCAGGCTTGATGTGGATCACATAGAGTGTGTCATCCTTTTCCAGCAGATTATCAATGGCCCATTCTAGAGCAAGATTACTTCCCTTTGAGAAGTCCAAGGCCACCCCGATCTTCCTATCTTTGCCCATGTTCTCTGCTTTTCCTTTCAGTCACAGGGATCACTGAAAACAGGCAAAGAACCGAAAAGAGAAATCCTTGAAGGGTGTGCGACTGGCAGGAGTAGGAAGGAGATGTATTATAAGATGGTTCTGTAAGACCCGTTGAACATTAGTTAGGCCCTCAACGAGTCAACGCTTCTTTCACTCTTTGTATATTACTAAATTAATCAACTCTCTCAAGTGGGAAAATCTATACAGCTAACTTTTTTCTTTTCCAAAATTTAGATCCACGAATTTTTGCTCAAGAAATTAATAAAAATTATGCAATTGCACCAGCTTGTTATATCAAAGACGCTATCGAATGCTTATCCATATCCATGGATGCCTGTTCGTGCTTAAAGAAAGGAAAAAATACATCGTCATCAACCATCAAAAGTAAACTGTAATTGAGTGGAAGCTCATGCATGTTCACGAGAAAGATTTCTTAAAGTAATCGTAATCCTAATCCTTTCATCGTTAACTTGTGGCTTGTGATCCTTATCTTCGCCATAGCAATGGAGCTCCACTCCTCTGCCGTAAGTTCACCTTCTTTTCATGAGACTGAAAAGTTCCAGCAACCAGTCAACTCTAATAGTGCACTGATCAGAACTTGGAAAATCTGGATCCACCCATGATTTCTTTAAACAAGATTAAGTTATAAATTGTATCCATGGTTAAGTCATGAATCTGTATTACTCTTAAAAGACTAAAAAAGAAAAAAAAAAATTCTGTATGGTACAAGTTTGAGGTTTAGAAAGTGGCAAAAAGAAAAGCAAAGTACTTTTGTGTTAAAGGGGCAATTTCTAGATGCTCGGAATTTTTCTTTATTAAGCAAACCAGCTACCACCAAGTGTAGGGCTTTTTCTTCAGAAAGTACACTTTTTTCTTTTTTAGTATGATGGAAATCATGGCGAGTTAATAATAGGGGAAAAGAGCGAGCTAGTTGCAAACAGTGAAATGGTGTAAGGGTTTCTTGGTGGAGGAAGTATCTGGCTCGGTGACGACCCTCGGAAAAGGACAGAGGAACAAAGGATTCTTCCTTCTTCATTAAGCATATAGTCTGTCCATTAGTATGTGGAGATTCCAACCCCAAAATAATATACAACAATGGTAACAATTGCACCTTGCAACTGAAAAAGACAGAAAAATATCAATAAAAAAAATAGATGTAAAAATATTCGTTTCCTACTTAAAATTGGCTTGTAAGCAAGGTGAATACCTTTACATATAATAAGTATAATCAACGAGTATATTTATAACATGAGTTACACATAAGATTTTAACGTTAGAGATCAAAAATTCATTTTATCTTATTCCAAGCATATGTTGTTATACAATGAAATTCTTAAGCTTTCTATCTTATTGGTATGTGAACATTAAAAGTCAATGAAATTTGAATTCTATATTTTTCTTATAGCATATGAAGAAAATTTTTTTTAAAGGTTTTATCGTGGTTTATTTGGCCTAAGTTAATGGGGTTCACTTTACAAGTCAAACATAAAAAAAGAAATTTAATGATAGCTCTTATCTAGTGTGAAAGAGTATTATCTATATTACTTTACAGATATTTTGTTCTTGCTTGACACTATAATGGTTTGAACTAAAAAAAAAAGTCCTAATTGCAATAAATTAACAAGATATATTTATTGAGTGCATTAAGATTAGAGTATTTAATTTGAGATATATGTAGATATTTCTATCTCAAGTTTATTGGTAAGTTCATTAACTCTACAAGCTTGAAGAGGTAAAATTAGGAAAAAGATGAGTATTATTTTATTTTTTATTTTTATCCCTATAAGAGAGAGGTAGATAGTTCTAGAGGAGCAGAGGAATAAGCACAAACGCAGGAGATAAACGAGGAGATATTTAGAGAGAGGGAAAGGCTGCGAAAGCAGGATTGAAAAGAGAGGAAGAGAAGAATATTACGACTTTTCGGTGGAATATGTTTATTTTTGGAGGAAAAAGATCTGTATGTTAGGAAAAGAAGCATAACACATACAAAACGTGACACCAGAAGAATCCTTTTCAAGATATGTATTTAATTATTTAACTTATAGTTTTGCAGCTTGATTAAAAAAAGTAATCATGTATCGCTTTGCATGGTTGATTAGACATTAGGTTTACAATGTAGAGAGCGACTCTTAAAGCAATTTAGTTGGACATCGTTTCATG
Organism: Casuarina glauca; assembly: GCA_028551395.1. NCBI lineage: Eukaryota > Viridiplantae > Streptophyta > Magnoliopsida > Fagales > Casuarinaceae > Casuarina > Casuarina glauca. The sequence continues at coordinate 23,332,119 of CM052352.1, read as the reverse complement.
TACAGGACATATCTAGATTTAAAATGCAGCCGAAACTCACTTAATGTCTTAGTCAGCATATTTTACCGTTAATAGAAAAGGAATTGCCATTAAAATCTAGAAATCTATATTTTAAACAAGGTTCGATGCTTTCGAAACGGAAAAGCCAAGCAAAGGGACACCCTTATTTCAATTTTTTTTTTTAAAAATATTTGTTTGTTGCATTTTCAATCAAACATCAAGAGTTTACTCTAGCAGTTCTCTTAGAGTTCCCATAAGCCTACCCATGACTCAAATGGCTGTATCTCGTTGATTCAGTCACCCCCCAAGTGGAAGTGTTCACATGGGATGTCAAAGATATTGTTCGGTGAGATAATTAAAACAAAGCAATTAAATAGAGATTATAAGGATTCCTTTTATAACAAGGTGTCATATTTGAATTCAAGTTTAATAACTTATCAACATAATCAAGAATAAAAGAATATAAGCTTTAAAAGACCCAAAGGTTTGAAAGTTAATTTAAGAGATAAAGAATCCATTTTTTCATTTTAACTTTGCCATAAGAGGATCATATATACAGACTTGTGCATACTGAGTGATATTAAGCTCTAGATTGCATAAATAGAATAAATTTAACTCAAATTTTGATATTTATTAGAAAGTCTAAAGATATAACTAAAAATTTAATTAAAAGTCAATTTAAGAGTTAAATTAACATTTTATTTTTCTCTAATTATGATGGGATATATTCTAGATATAAAATCTTTGTCCTGCACACAATACAAACAAATAAAGCTTTTGAATAATTAACTATAATAACATATGAAGTTGGATGAAATTCTAACCATAGGGTTTGGAGTTCAACATTATGTATGTGTGAATTGGTGCGTGTATTATAATATTAAAAAAATGAAAATGAGAGCATGTGCTTGCCTTGATCAAAGGTATTTTTCTTGTGTTTCAAACAAAAAAAAAAAGTTCAAAACAAAAATAAGAGCTTCTGTTTGCCATGATCAAAGATATTTTCTCTTGGGTTTCCTTTTCTTAACGCTATTGTAAAAGTTTGGGGAGAGTCCAAAGGGATCACAGGGGAGGCAATTTTCTCAACGTCAATAACGTAATAAAGAAATCTTAACCACCAGAATGACAAATCTTAATGACCTTACTGTGGCAGTTAAAATCACACGGCCACAAGCAGTGTGCTCGTGATTTTTTTAATTATTTTTTATTTGAGCGGCTGGTGATTTACTACATTAAAAGAAAATCTTACTCCTAAGTTGAAAAAATAAATAAAAATCAGCACGAGTGGCAAATGAGTGGCACAGCCGGCTCAATGTACGGTCCAACAACTAAAGCCGAAGTCTGAGACCAAACACATGACGGCCTAAGCGACTCAGCGACATTGGGACCCGAGCCACCTCCGTTTGGTGTGTTTTTCAACCGCTTATGTTTACTAGGTTGTTTAAAGCACTGCGTTCTCTCAATAAATAATGCCTGTGTTCTTGGTCTCCCTCAGTCACTGTCACTGAGCTCTCTCTGTCTCTCTCTCTGACTCTCTCTCATCGTAATTGATGCTATATATATATTGATCTTGGCCAGCAATAACCAGAATAGGGAATAGGGAACATCTCATCAAGGATTCTACCTCTCACCTGATTTTGTGTATTAACTCTGGGAATAACTCAGGCATTTATGATGGCGGTAGACCTTCACTGCACTGAGTTATTGCTTCCCTCCGGGATTCTCTATGACGAGGAAGATTTTCTTCCCCAGAATCTCGCAACCTCTAAGGTCAGCAAGGAGTCGAGTTCGAATAGAACCTGCGAAGGTCCCAACGGGACTGGTTCGTCTTTCAGTTCCCCGGTTGAGTCGGAACTCGGTTCGGCCGAGACGGGGAGTGACACGGACGACGATTACATCGCCGACTTGACTCGCCAGATGGCTCACTACATGCTTCAAGATGATGACAAGAATACCGCCCCTTGTGCTGGGAAAATGGGAAAGAAGGTATTTGTTTTTCGCTTATTTAAGGTTCTGTTTCTTCTTTTTGTTTTTGTGGGGTTACAGGAGGACTGATTCGTCGTTGCTCCGGTGTTTTAGACATGGGGTCAGGTTAGTTCGCCCCAATCAACGCTGTGGTCACCGCTGAGCTCGATCCATGGAAGCCCAGATGGTCCTTCGCCGCCACCTACGCCCGCGTTTGGAGAAGACTCCTTCTGGGATGACGCCGTTGGGAGGTTTGAGAAGATGAACCTAAACGATGGCGAAAGACTCAAGAACCATCATGGTCAAGGACCTCGGAGCACGTCACTCAAACCAAACATGGGGTTGTCCTCTGGGCCCGCTCTTACGGACGACCAACTTCGAGCTATCGAAGTAATAATAAATTTCTAACCTTTTGCTGTCATACTTTTCTCTTTCGGTTTTTTATTTTCCTGGGTACTAATCTTCATCTGTTTGGTACTGTTTTATAGTTCTATAGGCTGAAACGAGAGCATGTTATGAAGCAACAACAAGGAACTCTGAACTGGGAAAAACAAGCTAATATTTCTCAGCAATCTGAGCCAGAAGAGCAGCCTCAGCAGTTTCAAAAGGCAGCCAGATTTCGTGGTGGGTCTAGTAACGGCGGAAGGGCTGGTCCAAAACCCTGGACTCCGACACAGCCGAAGCCACAGTGTCCCCAGCAAGGCGGGTCGGGTACGAGGGCTTTTTTCCTGGGAAGTGACTCCGGAAACGGGTCAAGTGGGACTGGTGTGTTCTTGCCTCGAGGAATCTGGTACTCTTCCGAATCACGCAAGAAACCAGGTACTGTATTTGTCGTTTGGCTAGCCTTTTGGGTTCGGACCCGAATTCTTTAATCTTTCGGCTTCCGACTTCTTGGTGGTTGGGAGTTGTTAACCTGAAAGTGGAGTTTTAACTCTCCCACTCCCAACACTTCCGTCTCTGTTTGGATCTTTTGATGTTTGCTTGTGAATGTGATCTAGAACCGTTAAGATTCCTCCAAATCTTTTAATTTTAAGGTTCGATTGTGACCAAAATTTTATTCCCATCCTGTCAGCTGGAACTCCCTCTGTGGTCCATTTGTCTGGTCCATTCGCAAACATTTGCGCCGATAAATGTTGAAACACAGTAGGGCAAGGTTTTGATTACTAGAAAAATATATTAAGGTCGAAAAAGACAGCCTCTCTGCTTGTGTAACTTGTAGTTGAAGTTTGGCGCAAGGATCAGGGCGATGAATCCCACTAGACTAACGTCTTTGTTTTCTTCTGTTCCGTCAGGATGCTCCACTGTTTTTATACCAGCCAGAGTAGTGCAGGCCCTCCAGCTTCACTTTGACCAAATGGGTGGACGGTCTCGATCAGACACTGGTGGTTCCCCTCTGCAGCACGGTACTAATTTCCAAAAGCTTGTCACTCTAGTTGCCTTCGTTTTTGTCTTGTTTGCTGGTGTTTTACCCGAGTTTTCGCTGTAGATGCTTTCATGGGGAGGAGAAACGGGTTCAATTCAAACCAGAAGCGACAGTCCCGGACGGTGCCGGTCACGAAAGGTCATGAGATGAGTCTGCCTCAGGAATGGACTTACTGAGTTTTCCTCACTCAAATCTGTAGCTGATTATGGCGTTTTGCAGATTACGTTCTAGAAAGGAAAAAGAGAAGCTTGAAAACAGAATAAAGAGGGACAGTGAAAGGCTCACGTTGTGGGTCAAGTACAGAGAATAGGACAGATAGAGATCAATAGTCTTAAGGCCTTAGAGAATATGTTTCACCTTTTCTTCTTTTTATCCTCCTAGGAGTACTTAGAATATGAAGTATTATTAAATAAAAAGGTTGTCTGAAAGTGGATCAAGCTCCCCAATCCTTTGTTTAATGGTAGCTTTTGAAATCCTTGTGATAATAATCCAGCTTCAGCATTATAAGACTGTTTCATCTATCTCTTTCCTTCACTTTTCTTCAAACACTATTCAATATTGTGTCATAAACGCGTGAAAGAGAAGGGCTGGTTGTTTCCGGGTACCATGTTCGTAGAATTTTTCCTGCTCTTTCTACTAGTCTTTGGCAGTTTCCTCGCAGACTTCTGTGGAAAATGGGGTCTTGTGGGGCTAGATTCCTTATGATCGTTTGTTGACTGGGTCGACGGATCGTTTCCTTTTTCTGGGCATTTTATAAAGCAGTGTGGAATAAGTTGCAGGCACTTGAAGGCCATGGATTGGCGAGGTGGGTCTTGGGTCAAAGCGTAATAAATACTTCGTCCTTCGTTTTTGGACAGTTTCTTGTTTGTCACAGATCAGAGCTCTGGTGGTTTGTGCGAGTTTTCAGAACCCAATGTTCCATGGATATTTTGGTGACTTTCTTTATTAACCCGTGATCAATCAAAACTAACAGTGGGGGCCATCAACAAATTTGATTGTGGACTTTGCAGCATTTGTGTCAATTATGCAAATTAGATCCCGGAAACGATGCATGACCAATATCACATGCTAAGATTAGCTTGATTCTTTAATTAAGTGAATGATAGTCAATGAGGAGTAGGTAAATCTTGGTCGGAAAGCCAAACCCGAGATGTGATAGTAAAGAGAAGATTTTCTACTCTCAAATATTTTAGTCCAAACATATCATATCAAAGCATATGCCTATATTTTGTTTTTTCCTTTTTGGGTCTCGATGCACTTAGATTTTGGGGAATTTTAACTTTGTACAGAGTAAATTGATAACCAGAAAACAATCTGCATTAAATGATTTTGATATAGACAAAAAAGGATGCGGTTAATTATTTTAATAATTGAGAACCCCATCAAAACTGGGTAGGTAAACTAAAAAGTAATCACTAACTCTAAAATATGTACTAGGTAGGTAAAAAGTACAGTAGATTCAAACTCAAAATATTTATTTTGACAGGTTTTGTTACGGCATTTTTCTTCATCATTTAAACTACATCAAGGAGGCATTTTGATTTTAACTAAGGTTAGAAAAAGGACAGCATTTAACTCTAGACTTAGGAGGCTTTTGACAAGCTTCTAGACCTCAATCGTAAGAAGAAAGAAATCATGATGGTCATTTGCTTCCTAATAGACAATCAGCTTTTGTGAGTCCTAATCTTACAAAAGGTAACAATGAGATTCTCCCTTTAGGCTATGAGTTATAGTTATAATTAGTTACGGAATCTCTTTTACTGTTGCCACCATTAATAAAGGGGAAAAATAGCAACGAAAAAGCTAAAAGAGAAAAGAAAAACAGAAGAAGAAACAATACAGTGGTTGGCCCTCTGAGTACGGTTGTCAGGAGGGGCCAATTGACCTTTACTTCGCCGGAATCGGTGGGTTAGTCAAAAGAGTAGGTCCTTTCCAGTCAAAAGGTAACAAATACTTGAAAACTGCACCTAATTCGGTCTCGAAGTGCTCGTCCCATGTGCAGCCGTGCTGCCAAAGGTGCCTGCCATAACATGCAAACAACAGTGTATTTTCATTTGTAACTTTGTCCAAGAAACTCTCTCGCAAGGCTCCCCACAATTTCGAGTTTTCTTCTTGGGCGACGTGATTTGTTTCTATTAACCAGTCTAACATGCCAAGAGCCCGAGAGGGTGTTTATGTACAGATTACTAAGGCTCAACTATTCTGATTTTGACATATCCATCTTCGAGTTTGGAGAAGGATTTGATAGGTTTTGTCACAAGAGACGAACCTTTTAAATTAAGGTTCTAAGCCATAGCTCGACTGTGAACGCACAGGAGGCCTATGTAAACATGTGAGAAAGAGGGGCCCTTGGTAAGGACATACGTAGAATAGGGTTGGTTGAGACAAATCATTTTCCCTAATCTGACAAGATCAATTGAAAAGGCGTTTTTTTCTCACTTAGAAGGAAAAGACATTTTGCTTTCATCAAAAGGGTGAAATTGCATACATAATGGACCAACAGTAACAATGTAAAGCAAACTATAATGATTCAAGTGGTATTAAAAATCAAAAACTAAAAAAGAGTCGAGATTTGTTTTCCTTTATTATTCTTCTTCTTCTTTTTTTAATATCCGTTAGATGAGCTGATTGGCTTTTTACAAGGGCATTGGGACATTATTGTTAAGAAGAGTTCTAAAGACTCCCACAGAAGGTAAAAAGATGAAGAAAAATGACTGGTTTTTAAGGCCTTGGGTTGACCTTTCTTAATGACTGGTTTTTAAGGAAGGTAATAGGCCCAATAAAACTTTAAGACTGATCTCCTTGACACCGCGCCATGAGTCATTTGCTTAAGAGTTGCTGCCCACTACAGAAACTACATAAAGGACTGGTTGTGGAGACGCTTATGCATAGCCAATGCTACTTGTTTAAAAATCAATATAACAAGTTTCTCTTTTATTTTATTTTTTCTTTAACTATTGCCAAAAATGAACTTTCAGGCCATGAATCTCATCGGACTATTGACTTGCTTGGTAATATGGACTCAAGTTAAAGGAGAAACTAGGTTTTTAGTCAACTAGGCTAAATTTACCTTCCGCATAATCATATTTTGAGACGTCACAATGTATACTCTATCTGGCACTTTTAGAAGACAAACTATGGAAGCACCGTGGCAAAACAATTGTCATTTTCTTTGTTGTATTTTGTTTTCCTTTTTGGTTCACGAAATGATTCTCCTTTTCTTTTTCTTGTTCTTTTTTACGAGAAAAATTATGTGTCTTTACCTCATGGATATATATATATATATATATATATATATATATTAACTAACACATAGTGGCTTTAGTAGCTCTTGCCATTTAGAATTACAGCTTCTGGAAATAGTTGTAACTTTTTAGGTAAAATTCACAATGAAAAATGAAGTTTAGAATTTGTAAAGGAATATTAAGTGAAAACTGGCGCATGTAGCATCAGTCAAACCCTAATGACAGATTATATTTCCAATCCCTAACAATGGGAATGGTTAATCACTTCTTGAACCCAAGAGTTGGTTTACCGATCCTAAATGTGCTCCTATAGTTTTGGGAATAGTGGTTGAAAATTTGCACATGATTTTTGTTCTGATCAATTAATCATGTCCACTACATTTTTGGCAGTGACCTTGGTTTTGTTTATACATATATAATTCAAGTATTATATAAAGTCAAAATGGCTTTTATTGTGGCATAGTGATTAAGTAATATGCCTGATTGCTTGATCGTTGAGGGTCTTATGTTGTTATGATAAATATCTAAAAAGCCCTATTAAGTTTTATGTTTGTCATTGCTTTCAAAAATTGAAAAATCTCTTTTGTTTCATATAAATATACAATCTTTACTTCTAGATTTTTGACATGAATGTAACAATCATTAAAAGAATAAAAGTTCTCCACAATATCTTTACCACAAAGCTAGATAAAATTGTAACATTGATTATAAGCCATCCTAAAAAAGCCTACAAGCGCTTCAGCATAATAAGAAGGGGAACCATCAACAAATCATCCATTGACTCTACTTTGCAATTTGTTGATTATTAACTCCTCTGTTGTCAATAACTTCATGTTTGACATCTTTTTTTATGTAATTTCATCTAAGATCGAATAATAATTATATAATAAAAAATATTTAAAGCAAAAGTCAATGGTAGATTCTTGTAGTCGAAGTAATTTCATAGAAAAAGACGAGAAAGAAATTGTTGGATCCTACAAAAATAATACCATACTTTGAAAATCTTCATTGGTAAGGTATGACTTGTTGGATTCATAAGGTTCCTAAACTTCATACTTGAGAACAAACGGTGCATGCAAACCTTAGGAAAGCTAGATGCGAAGAACAACTACTTCCTTCAACAAGTTCAATTGAGGTTGGATAAATGTCCATAGGTATATAATAAAAATTATTGAAACCAAAGTTAGTGATATATTTGTGTAGTCGAAACAATTACATAGTAAAAGAAGAGAAAGAAAACAATGGAAAAGTTACACAGTTGATAAAAGTTACACAGTGATATATTTGTGTAGACCAACGTCTTTGTTTCTTCTGTTTCGTCAGGATGCTCCACTGTTTTTATACCAGCCAGAGTAGTGCAGGCCCTCCAACTGTGAGACTAGACATCCCAGCTTCACTTTGCATGCTTGATAAAAGATGTTGTAAGAACACTTTAAAAGTATTTCCTTCAACAAGTTCATCTGAGGCTAGATACATTTCCATGGCTATATCATAAAATATACAAATGCATAAGTTAGTTGCATATTCATGTAGCTATATCATCAAGGAAGCATTTTTGCTTGATGACTTTGCTCTTAATACCAAGCTTAGCATAACAATGCAGTCTTGGAATTAATCGTAATTCTAACAATTCTAACCTTAGTTTCCTCCTAAATCTCAAAGGAATGATTCCTTGCTTTGTGTTCCATCATAATTTTTTAAATGCATTAAGGGCAATATAAGATAACGTGTCACATAATATTTGCTTGCACTTAAGTGTGATTTTACTATCAGCTAGAATGCATTTCTATGTTTTACAGATTGATCATGCTAAAAGCATTCGAGAAAGACCAAACAAATTCGTGGACTTCATGAGCACTTTGGGATACTGCCCATCACTTGTTTGTTATTATGCTCGTGAATGGGGTTCCTATCAGGCTCTGCCTTATTCCTTCTAAAGGATACGGATGTGGATCCTAGCATCACAAGCACTTCTAGGCCCTTTTTGGTTACTGGCCGAGTAAAGGCACCACCATAACAAAGCTTATGTTATTTTGCCATGTAATAATTATTGGATAAACCAACAATGTTTTGTTCTACAGACATATTTAGTACTATTCACAGGTATATGAGTAACTTTACAATCTATTTGTACTAAGCATTGTTCTATGCGTTGTTTGATTTGGGGATCATATCTTTAGAAAATCTTTGATATTTTCTGTTCATATGGGACATTGCTTAAGGTTGTACAGCATAAAGTATGTTTTTCGTGTTGATCCAAGGTATCTCAATCAATGACGAAAAACTAAGAGTGAAAAAAAAAAAACCTAAAAACCCTGTTAAAAAGAGACATCATATAAAATAAAAACCAAAAGTAGAAAGAGTTCAATCTACCTTTTCCATTGGTGTTATTTCAAGCCTCTATGATGTAAGAATCCAAAATATCCAAAGCCAATCATCACATTCTTACTTAAAGATTGAAAGGGTATATATTATGATGTGAATGTCTAGTCTCACATTTGTTGAGTACATTAAGAATCTAAGTTTATTCTTTTATTTCTTTACTTATGGACAAAGATATTCATGAGAAGTATTGCCTCAAGTGAGGGGTGTGTTAAGTCCTACATGGAGAAAATATAAAGCTAAAGAGTAATTTATAAATAAATAAGTTCCTCCACTTAATGTCTTAAAATTTTAACTAGGATATAAGCTCTTCTCTATAAAGTCTAACAACATATATAAAACTGCTTGTAAGCAAAACTTTTATCATATACATTGAGCATTATTAAACTCAAGATTGTATGGAATAAGGTAAAGTTAACTTGAACTTTGATAGTATATTAGAAGGTTAAACTCAACCCAAAAGTATAACTCAAAGATCAAAATTTTTTTTTTTTTTTACTTACTTAAGTTTTACTCAAAAAATTTTATCTTTTAATGCTAGACTTTTATATTACACAAGATTAAAGAAGAAACGCAGCTAATAGTAAATTTCAGCCAAAAAGCAAAAGCAACGAAAACCTCTGTAGCCAGGATTCTAACCTGTACAGTAGGTGAGATGCGGTTTAGCCCAGTCGCTTTATTTGTTCTCGGGTCCAACTATAGTTAAGGGATTTACAAGAGACGCAACCCAAAACGAGCCACCTAAAGAAGTAATCGTAATAAAATAAATGTGGGCCCAAATTAATTATTTAATCTCAAAGAAAGCAGGATTACTTCACAGACCCTTATGCGGAAGCAATTGAACTAAAAGCAGCTACTATTGGATCAACCCATCTAGGATATCGCTGGAATTGCCCTCTTTCGAGATTATGCAATATATGCCTATCAACATGTTAAAGGTTTATAATTTAGTGATAATTCGTCATAAGTGTCTCTATTTTGTAAGTATCTATAAACAATATATCTTGAGATAGGATATATGCAAATAATTGAATAAAAGTGCTATCCAGAAAGAGATTATATAAATATCGGAAAGAATGTTTTACGTATAATTTTTGAGTTTCCCAAGACATGTGACCTACTACTGAAATTAGAAGGCCTCTTTTTTTTTTTTTTTTTTTTTGAATTGTTAAGTAAAGTCAGTGTGACATTTCAACACTTCATATGCAGCAACAAAGTAAAAATAATAAAAAATTTATTAGCATATTAATGAGGGAATCACTGGTGACGAAAGCTTGGCATGCTGGTCTTGATTGCTTAATTTCCATTAGACAAGAACCACCTGGTAATCCACGCAATAGGAGCTTGAAACTTTGCCTAAGATCCCTTAGAAAGCACATCAACTAAGCCAAGTAGCTTAAAACCACCTGTGGACAAAAGTTTAACTTGCTCATATGAACATCTAGACTTAATCACTGTACGTGAATTTGGGATTGTGGTGCTATCCCTTTTTAGTCTAATATGACACCAACCAGATTAAAAAAAAAAAAATGTAATAATGATAAATTTTTTAGATACATTATTAATTTAGAGTTTTTTAATTTTAAAACTATTAAAAAAGGTTTATTAAGGATAGATTTATTAATATAGGAAAGATAAATAAAACAATTGAAAACTTGTACATTTAATGTGCTTGGAGGATGGATGAGATTATTTTTTATTTTACTTGACGTTGCGTGTGATATTAACCTAGGGGTATGTTTCTAATCTTGTAATATATATATACAAATTAGATATGTAAATTATTTTACTTGAAAAAAAGTATGTAATACTTAAACTACTTTAGCAGGAGCAGAGTTTTCACAGCGAATCTCTTAAACTATGTTTTAGATAAAGATTAAATGTGTTGAATGGAATTAATCGCCCTAATTGTTTGTCTGTTTATTGACTCTTGTAGGATAGACGCATGGTAATGGGAAACGTGGACGGAACTCGAATGTTGTTGGATTGGATTCAACCTGCATGTGATGGAAGCCACATTTTATTTAGAAAACCCTTATCATGTGGGCCGTTTGATCCGCACATTATATTGGAGATATTACAAATGTAGTTTTTCAGTAGTGATAGTTTCTGAGACTCCATAACAAAGGTTTCAAGAATTAAACAGAATCCTATACTTTCCTCAATCTTTGAGAATTAAACATACCTTAAAAAGTTTCATATTGTCATTTACGTATTTCATAGGGCTGTCTCTTTATTTTCAGAAATCTTCATTCACTCCAAGAGCCTAAAGATTCAAATAGTAACAAAATATTAGTTTTGATTCGTAGAAGTTTTTTCATCTTGTCAATTAGTTAATAGTCTAATGATTGGTTATTGACTGCACATGATCTAGATTTTGGGTTTCGATGTTTGATAACTTCAAACTTCCTTTACTTAACCAAAAAAAGAAAAAGAAAAAGAGTTCCCTTTTCTATTAATATGACAAGGGATTGAAGAAATAAGAAAAGTTGATGGTAGATGAAGATTGATTATTACATAATGATAGGATGGGAGAACTCTCATTGTGGCTTTTTTTTCAATTACCAAATGGGAAATTGATGAATGGTCCCGACTGTTTTGGGAAGCATAATTGTCGTCTATTTCTGATACAATCCATTCTTTTTTCAAAAGGACATGCGTGAAGCTAATTAAAGCTTCATTTAGCTTGTATGTATATTGTATTACATGCACCTTCGTAATTCACTAGTAGTAATGACATTCTAAATCACAACCGTACTCCCAAATGAAATCTCTTCAAATTGTGGTACACTTACTCCAAGATGGGTTGGAAATGAAAAAAAAAATGAAAAGAAAAAAGACAAACAGGAACATCTTTTTGCTGCGAACAATATGCAAAGAACACACTTACAGACCTATACAAATGTCAACAGATAATCCACAAAAATGCCCGATCGTTCAAATTATTCTTACATAGAAGGATATAAAACGAGAACAAACCCGGATTGAAGCTTGTTGTTGAGGGAGATCAACAGATAAGCAGTGTAAAGACATCACAGATGTCCCATTCTTTGCTGTTTTCAACAATCTGTTGGATGAATATCATGGGAGTTTCCTTGATCAGGTTCCTTAAAAACCCTGCTACGGAAAAAGAAGAACCCCAGAGTATGCCCAACCACAGCCACCAGAAACACGCCGCCATTAAAAGACATTACAGCCAACATCACAAGGTAAGCAAGCCCAATCCCTAAGCAATGCAAAACGGTCTGCATCACACCAGCCACTACGTTCTTTGAGCCAGGTTTCATCAATTGGCATTGAGACAGCCACTCAACGAAGATAGAGAGGACAAAGACTAGGATCTAGGCTAATGCATACATGCCACGGCTTGTGCCCGGCCAACCAGAGAAGAGTATGTAGGTATTTTTGCTCCAGAAGAAGGTCATGTGCGACATCGCCATCTCCATATCCATATTCATCCCGCTGGAGCTGTTCATGGGTGATGGCGATGGTGATGCCATCCCACCCATCACCGTTGCATTAGCCATAGGCATAGGCATAGTCATATTCCCATTCATACCATCCATGGCTGCTCTTTCTCTTCCTCTGTCGGCCTCTGTTAGGATTTATTCGGTGGTTTCTTGAGAGCCCTTTGGGATCACCCTCAGCAATAGAGGAGGCCGCAAAGCAGTACAATGGATCTGATTGTACAATGGCCCTGATAACACGTACTACACGAAAGACAATGAAACCTGCTCCCGTGCGATGCCCCCTCAGTCGTTTACTGAAAATAAGAAAGATTAATTATGAAGATGATGATGGAGAAGAACTTCTTCTCGCAAAAAGTTAAACACCTTTACTTCAACTAAGAGGAGCAATATTTTACTAAATATTCTTTCATTTTTTGACGATTGAAGCACGAGTGTTGTTTTTAAAATATTTAATTTCTTTAAGACTATGGAATAAAATAAAAGGACTGTAAAACCCTTAAGTATTGTCTTTCCTATTTCAGGTGATGAACACCATAGATGATCGCTTAAACTAAAATTAAATGCTAGAATTTACAGGAGATTTGCTCGGTTTTACGAAGTTCAGCATTCCATCTTTGAGGTTTCATCTTGGCTCGACGGCTTCTTCAGAACTTTCTGCACATTTATTAAGAAAATACGATAGAATAATAGAAGAAATGACAACGAATTGGATTGGGGGTAAGAAACAAAAGTCACACTCCTTATCTACAGAGAGCTCGGCGGGCATATGCCATATTGGAAGGTCTTAAGTAGCCGGAAAATCAATCTTTGGAAGAATGGCCGGCTATAAGCTCTTACCGCATCCATTGATGTCTGGAAGTCCACTGTCAAAATACGGATCTAACTGTCTCATACTCAAACGACAAGACATTCATAATAGGCTTCACTGGAAATAACTGTGTTGACTGTCTTGTTTTCATAATAGTTTAGAGTTATGGTGGCACAAGATCTTCACTTTTGCTTGAGGTACATACAAAACTTGATACCTCATCAATAAAAAACTCGCATTTGAAAATCGAACAGGCCAATCAACCTAGAGATTCAATGCAATTATTTGACTGCATGATCTTTAGAAATTTGGTTATTCAATGTTAGTTATCAAATTTGATTGTCCTTGTGCATTTGTCAGCGGATGTACCTATTCAATTGATTTAAATCTAAGTCAAACTATATTCACAACTTTAAAAAAATGATTTTTATTATGTTCGATTAGGTAATTTCATATTCCAAACACTTAATAGGTTATTATTATTATTATTATTGCCTTTCATATGAGAATTGGTTCAAATAAGTTTTAATAATTTTGTCGTTTGGTGTAGAGCTTTTTGGGACATAAACCAAGTTGTAGGGTTTGATATTATAAATGCATATTACTGTATCTATCAACATAGATGGAATCCAATTTTGGAAGTTAAATTTATAGAATAGCTGAACTGCTTTAAAGTATTTTCCTAAAGAATGCAATTCTAGTAAGGGACAGTAACGCTATCATATGGTATGCAACTATCTGACAAGAACGGCAACTAGATCAAAGCTACATATCTCAGAAGACTAATATATTTGGCTTTCTCAGCTTTGATCGGGTTGCTGACGGTCTTTATACGCCGCAGGATTAGTGCAGGCCCTCCTGACCAAATGTTCTCGTTGAGCAGCTGGCGCTTCCCGTCTGCAACACGGTACTTAATTTCCAAGTCATTTTCTTGGCATCATTTTGGGTCTTCCCACCCTGGTTGTATCTTCTCCTTTAGTTGGTCAACTTATCCCTCTCTTCTTTGTGTTTATCCATCTTTTTGTTTCTTTTCTTGCTGTTTTGCTTCTCCTAAACGTAATCTCCCTTGCCCACTCCCTCTTGAGGAGACGGTGATTTTCTTTGGTTTCCTGATTGATGGGTGGGGCAAATATTTCTAATTCAAAGCAGAGGCGCCAGTTCCCCAGCGTGCAAGCAAGCCATGGGTCTGCCTCAAGAATGGACGTGTTGACATCGCACTTGCCTTGTTCGTCACTTCTAAACTCTTGCAGATAAGGATGTTTTGGCATTTTTCGCTCTAGGAAAGAAACATAGAAGGTTGAAGACAGGACGAAGGGGACTTGTGTTGGGTCAGGTAAGGAGAATTTCTTGTACGTAGAAAATAGGATGGACATACATACCAATAGTCTGCGTTCTTAGAGATTAGTTTTTCTTTCTCTCTCTTATTTTTATAAGTTAATGCCGGCTCCCAAAAGCCAAGCAAACGATGTTAAGAATAGGATGTGATCTATAATTAAAGATGAATTGTCAAACAAGAGTGGTTAAATCTAAGCACGAAAGGCCAAAACCCTTTGACCTATTTCACCAATATTTTAGTGCAAACCTATCTTACAAAATAGTAGTACATTAAGTTGTCTACAAGTGTCTAATTCAGTTGGGAGTAAGTTGTCAAGAGCTTAAAATTCTAACTCAAAAAAATAGTCTATTAGGTAGAGTTACCTAGATCCTTATAAAGCCAGACCTCTTACTTGCCTTTTTAATTTGGGACAATGTCCTTTATAACTCCTCTTTTGAATATCATTTTTTGTCAAGTGTTTCATCTTAAAACATGTGATTACTCCTCGTTTGGTATTGAAAATGGATCATGGATTGGATTGGATACCACTTTGTCACAATTTTAGAATTCTAATTCAAAAGACTAGTCTATTAGGTAAAGTTATTTAAACCCTTATAAACCCAAGAGCTCTTACTTGTCTTTTTAATGTGGGACAATGTTCTCCATATCTCATCTCTTGAATATCCTTTCACCTTGAAACATGACAAGGTGTCAAACTTCTTAATTTTAAGTTCGTTGAGTATGTGTTTTAAAGGACTCAACACATGCACACGCACTATCCATGTTAGCTGCCAAGATAGATGCCACGTGAGCCACGTCAAAAGCCACGCACGCCCTACCGCCACATCAGGTCTCTTCTCTCCCAGCGATCGCGCGCCACAGACCTTCACTGAAGCTCTCGCAGTGATCACCGACTTCAACGATTTTTGTTGATTTTGTAAGTAATCTAGTTTCTTTATTTAGATTCACGGAATCTATACAAAAGATGATCGATGTTCACTTGTAATTATCGGGAAATAATCGATTGAGGCCGCATCGATCCTTCATTTGTATTTTCAACTATGTGTTAAAAAAAAAAAAAAACTTATAGAACGGTAGATATTCCCACCAATTTCTTATCTTATCTTGTAATATTGGTTGTCAAATAATGAATACAAGCCATCTTAAACCCTCCCAACAGAGCGAACACCTATGTACATAATTAAGGTCCACATGTGGCTATTGAAAGGAAAGAATCTTCGGTTATTCTTTATGTGTTCCTGTTGCAATAAACGTGATATTATGTGGAATATATTGGAGATACGGTTTTCTTTTGATTATTTTCCTGATTCCCTATGGGACACTTATCATATGACATGGTATGATTTGTTCAAAAAATTAGCTTGATACACGATAGTGAAATATTTTTGTCTTGTTTTGTAGGCTTTTTTGATTATAGTTAAAATACAATCCCTGTCTTATAAATAGAATAATCTTTGTATGATTTTTGTAAGAAAAAAATACAAAGAAATTCTCAATTTTTAACCTTTCTTCTTTTTAACTTTCTGACACAATAATCTAAAATTCGAGCCTAAACTATTGATGAGAGCGTTAATTCTGGGTTGAATCTTGATTAATTGTAGATAATATGCTCCCTTTGATTGTGGGGTTGCCGATCAAGATTTTGCCATCATCCGCCGTTCAGTGATAATCGCTGATTTATTGTACTTCCGCTAAGTTTGTTTCTCTCTCTCTCTCTCTCTCTCTCTTTTCTTTTTAATTCTTCTTTTTGGGTTTTAAACCTTTAATTTGAATGGCAGCCGTTAACACAAGTCATGTTCTTAATCATGTTTTGTTGATGTAATCTCGCACCGGTGCACAATAGTCGCAGCATCTGACGTGGGTGTTGCTGTTATATGAAAATGACTGTTTGCGAAGAAATGAATGCTCAATGGAACTTCATGTGAGGACGAGCCTAGCATTGGAAAGTCAAGTCAGGAGGTTTATCATGGATGCACTGAAGCCACAAAAAATAAAAACAAACTAAACTTTTCGTCGGTTTCAAAAGATCTTTTTGAAGACATTTCTCATTTTCTTTTTTCTTTCTGAAATCACTCTTTTGAGGAAAGATCTCCGTCTGAGGAAGAAATCTTCATTGTTTTTATCAGTGAATGGAAAAGATTCAGAATGGGAACTAATCTGATAAGTGGCTCATAAATATCTTCAATCTGCCTGTACAAATACAAACATAATTTATTTCGAATTCAAAATCCACAGGTAACTCACACCCAAATTATAATATTCATCGTTCTTCAAAACCTCAAAACACTAGTAATAAAATCACAAAATAAACATAAATTATAATCTCCCTTCTTAAACTCAACAAGTTGCAGGAGGAAGATCATATCCTTTTACTTCATCCGATTTCTTGAAAACCCTACTACCCCAAAAAAAGAACCCCAAAGTATGCCCAGCCACGGCAACCAAAAACACACCACCATTGAAAGACATGACTGCCAGCATAACCATATAAGCAAGCCCAATCCTTATGGCAAACAAAAAGGTTTGGACGAGACCAGATGCTATATTATTCGAGTCAGGTTTGAGCAAGCGGCAATGAGAGAGCAACTCCACGAGGAAAGCAAGCGCAAAGACGACCACCAAGGCTAGCACATACATGCCCGGGCTTCTACCGGGCCAGTGAGTGAAGAGAATCTCCGCGTTCTTGCCCCAGAAGAAGGTCATGTGCATCATCATCTTGTGATGCATGCCTGTGCCGTTCATGGGCGACGCCGATGGCGATGAAGAAGCACCCATGCCGTGCATATCTCCCTGATTCATACCATCCATGGATTTCTGCCTCTCCCTCTCCCTTTCCCTCTCTCAAAGGAAACCTTGGACTAACGCGTTGTGACGGGGGATTGGCTAGAAGATTCAGTCCTTATAGTGATGTGAAAGCCCGTACAGGCGACTGATTATATTGGTAGTACATCGAGACTAGTAAATTGTACTACTACTACTTCAAGGAGGAACTAGGTTTCTGGTCTAATCAACAAAAACGAACCTGAAGTACATCCCACATGACAATTTACACTTTACGTGGCATTTTCAGGAACAATAGATGTGTTTCTATTTAAAAGGCGAAAAAATAGGCATTTCTTTGTCTTTTTTTCCGTTTTCATTTTTGTGGACCACAAAAAGCTGCTCCTTTTCTTGATGGCTTTGTGAAATCAGTTGTCAAGTGATTCTTGGTACCGTAAAAACCACCATGTTTTCAATCAGTAATTGAGTTCGATTAAATAGCAATGGACCCAGCGGTAGCTGATGGCACTGTTTTTCTATAGAGGATTGGAGGGCTACATAAAGGCCACAGGCTACTATAGTTTATTTAAGCATTTTACGAATACGTACATCTTTTTTTTTTTTTCCCCCTTCTCTTTTCTCATAGTAAGTGATTTGTTTAAGGTTATACGTCTTTTTACGAGTGACTTCAATTTGGCTATTGATTGAGTATTTGAGCAAAGGTTTTCCACATTTGAGTGTGGATATCCTTAACTATTAGTAACTCTTATCATTTAAAATTACCTACTGTTAAAGCACCCAAAGGCCTAAAGGTAATTAAAAAATTAATTCAAAAATAAAAGTGATACTTCTTTTATTTAAATTTCATCATAAATTATCACATTTTTGGTGTGAGACTTTTGTCTTGCATACTCATCCATATACATTGAGTGGCATTTTTTTTTTCTATACACACATTTAAACTCACATACTTTAGTTTCAAACTTAGGACTAATAGGTCTTAAGTAGCATATGCTTCTAATTGAGCAATGCATTTGTTGACTACTAAGAAACATTAACTCATATGCTTCTAATTGAGCAATGCATTTGTTGACTACTGAGCAACATTAACTTATGACCACATCGGATGAAACATATTCAATTTGGGCTTAAATACTATGTTAGAAAACCTAAAAGCCCAATTCAAAAATTAGCTCAAGAATTGGAGGGACATTTCTTTTATTTAAGTTTCATATCAAGGGATTGAAATTCTAGTGTAGGACTTTTATCTTGTACACTTGGGGTAAAAAGTCTCAATCATAGACAATAATCAAAACTTAAAAAAATAAAAATTTGTGAGATTAGCATTAATCATAACCTAACGACATTGATTTTGTCTTAAAAATAGCTACTAAAGTTGTTTGGAAATGTTCTAGTTTTGATTTTGGTCAGCTGAAATTTGAATTGAGTGAGGCATGTGATTGTGTAACTTGGTAATTCAAATCTTAACAAACTAAACTCTGATCTACTACAAGCAGGTAAAGTATGATTTTTTTTTTCTTTTGTTTGGTATAATCCCTTCTTTATGGAGGAGACGATGAAAAAAAAAAAAAAAAAATTCTCTAGTTCTTCATCACACTTTTTGTATTGTTGCTCAAGAATTAACCGAATTGTGATTTTGGCTCCCGCTATTTACTCGCTCCCTACACCCAAAAGGGCGGTCACCCAATTTTGCTATATTTTGCTACTTGCGTTTTCTTGTCAGGGTCTTATTGTCACAATGTCATATGGGGAGTTCCCTTCATTTGGCCATTTCTTTTTGTCATGTAATAGGCAGATCTTTAAAACACAAATAACAATATGATTAATTTTGTACTAAATAGAGTTGAATTCTGTGAGCTCGAGTAATGCAAACTTAGTAAAAAACCAAAAGAAATAAAACAAGATAATGTTTGTGTTGAAGGTGGGTATTGTCTCATATTGAAAGTGAGAGGATGAGTCCTTGGTCTTATAAGCATTAAGACTTTCTTACTTAATACCTTAAGAATTTGAGATGAATCATTATATGCTAATTAGTATTAAAGGATGAACCTCCACCTGATAGACTCCCATGCCCCAAAAGTTGGGCTTTTTTTTTTTTTTTTTTTGTGTAGTGCTTATATCAACATGCACACGAGAAAGAGTGTTGAAGGTATGTATTGTCCCACATGAAAAATGAGAGGATGGGCCCTTGATCTTATAAATGTTGAGACTTTCTCATTTAGGACTTTAAAATTTTGGGATATGCCCTGACATTTTAATATGGTATTAGAGTCAAATATGAGGCTCCACTTTACAAATCCCCATGCCTTAAAAAGTTGAAAAAGTCAAGATTTTTTCCACATGTAGTATTTAAGGTTTTGGGATGAGTTATCACATTCTAATAGTTTAGCTAATAAGAAAAATTATTTTTTTATTCAATGATCTTAAACTTATAAAGCAAAAAAAATAAAAAAATAAAAAAATAAATTTATACACCTGGGCTACCTTTACCAAAGGAATGGAAAAATTCATATTAATTCAGGCTTCAATTTGGAAGATTTGTAAGGTTGGATTGCTGATTTTGCCCTTGTGAGTGTTGTTGCTATTCCGACCAAGAGGGGACATTCTATGGAAGTTTCCCTAGCCAATCTCTTGATGGTATCTTGATAGAGAGATGTAAATGTTGAGGAAGTTTTCTTTTGTGTGGCCGGGGAGAATTGGTGTTGGAGAAGATTGTAATCGGTCGAGTTGGAGAAGACGAAGACGATTGCGGTGCTTCACAAACGTGAGGGGTCCATAGGGTTGACGTGGCGTGCTAACATTCCTTGGAATGCTGATGTGGACAAATTGTTAGAGTTGGTAACAGGCTTTCTGGTTTAAGCTTCTAGCACCCCCTCACGAGTTGATGGAATGTAACAAAATCTTATTTTGTTTTGTATCATGTGCACGAAGATAGAAGACCTTTGGTAATGATGTCTGTAGGTAGATAAACTGGATAAAAAATGAATTGTGAGTTGTCTTTTTTTAATGCATTCATGGAATAAATGGAAGTCAATTTTGACATAATTTATTTTGATGAGTAAGATGAGCTTGGCAATGAGATATAAGGCAGAAAGGTTGTTACACCAAGAGTGTAGGTGGTTGTTGAGGTTGGGCATGGAGATCCCTTAGGAGGACTTCTATCCAAATCAGTTTTCAGCATGTATGAGCAAAACTTTTAGATTCAACTCTATTATTGGATTGATCAACAATTTTTTTGTTTGCGATAACTTCAAGAGATAAAATTTGTGCCAAGGAAGACACAAAAACTATGAATTGAGCGGCAATTATCTTGTTACTTGCACATCCAACATCTAAATAAGCATGAATATTAAGTGTTGGACTTGGACTGACATTAATGTCGTGTCATGGTGTTTTATAGGAAACAAAGAATTATTTTCACAGCCTACCAATAGGTTGTGATAGGAGAATGCATGAATTGACATGCAGTATTTATGGTGTAGACAGTATTAAAATTTAAAAGCATTAGGTACTGCAAAGCATTGATGATTCTTCTGAATCGGTAGGATAGGAAAGAGATTCTCCATCATTTATTGAAGAGCGGTAGTACAGGGCATTGACATGGCTCATGCATTACTCATGTTAGCACATTTGATGATATCAAGGATGAATTTCACTTGATATAGGATCACTACGGTGACAGGTTTTTAGACTTGAATTTCGAGAAAATAATGGAGTGGGCTAAAATTTTTAATACCGAGTTTGTTTTTTAGTGTGCTCATTATATTATTGAGGGGAGCATTAGGGGATCCTCTGAGAGTTATTTTTGGTTTTTGGTCTTCCGACTCCAAAGTCAATTCTTACAC
Source organism: Casuarina glauca (assembly GCA_028551395.1). Taxonomy (NCBI): domain Eukaryota; kingdom Viridiplantae; phylum Streptophyta; class Magnoliopsida; order Fagales; family Casuarinaceae; genus Casuarina; species Casuarina glauca. Next base: position 23,310,864 of record CM052352.1, on the reverse strand, counting down.
GAGCATATTGGTAGCTAAATGTGAAAAGCTTCATGGAACATAATTAATATAGAATACGCTTATATAAATAATATAAATAAAACAATCAGATAGGAATCTTTTTACATGTAACCTTTGTTCTATTAGACAAGAAGGGCCGTAAATGTGTAATCAATTATCCCTTTACTTGCAGATAGAAGTTATGTGCATTTATGAGTTTGTTTACATTGTGATTCTGTTCAACTTGCACGAAATGGAAGACACGAAGATTTGGTCGCAACTTCCTTGAGGAGATCATTCTCCTTCTCGAGAGGGGCATTTCATCCATGTATTTTTTATATTTGGATTGAGGGAATGCTGGTGCGAACTTAACGTCCTATGCCTGGATTTCATTACTTTCTGATTTATACAAAGCTCACCAAAATTTTAATTTCGCTAAGTATTTGTAGAGTATGAGGAAAAAAACAGCTTTTCTGAATAATAACATTCTAACAATAGTAATTGTTGATGTATCTAGAGCATATCATTTTCTTATTTTCCACTGTTATTTTCAATTTAAAGAATGAATTTCCTTTCTGAGAAAAAAGTAAATAGATCTTATTGTCACTTAAGGAGTTTCAAATTTTATGAACGTGCTTCAATAGTAGGCTTTTTTTATATTTATTTTTTATGAACTTCCTTTTACAAGTGAGCAAATAATAAATTCGGTGAGAATGTAACTGGAAATTGTCTCTAAATTTTGGCAAGAAGATCTAAATTTACTAATCCCAACCTCTCATGAATTTGAGAACTTTGTTTTTATTTTTTTTAATGGTCTGAGGTAGTATGCATTTTGAGGCCAAAAATAAAAAGGTGTTATAGATTTTTATTCCAACATACTCTTCATTTATGTTCTTTTTTTTTTTTTTTCCTAAATCAGGGATGGGGTGGGGGATTTAGGGGATTTATTGGGGTAGGGGGGACTTAAACCCTGATCTCCTATGTTGTAGAACTTCCAAATATCACTAAATTGTTACACTCGGGTGAATTTATGCTTTTGTTTGAAAGAAGATTTTTTTCTTTCTTGAATTAGTATCTATTTTTTTTTTTTTGGTTTTTAATGTGAGTTGCATTAATGAAATTAATATACAAAAGCATAGGGACATACCCTAGTATTACAACAATTTCCAAAGTAAACTAAGAGTAAGCAAAAATAGAGGTTGGAAGCCTCCAAATCTCACTTAAAAATACATTACCTTGAGAGGGTTTGATATTGTGAAGCAGAGAAGCTCTCCATCGTACAATTTTCCTTACTTTAGCCAACAAGATTGGAATGTCAACTAATGTATTTTGAAATTTTCTTCTATTCCTTTTTGCCCAAATGCAATAAATACAAGCTCCTCCAAAGCTTCTATAAGACAAAGCACTGAATTTACATCTCCATGGGAAAAAAGAAACAGATCATCAGCAAAACACAAATGGGTGATTTTCTCATTCTTGCATCGCCAATGGAACTTAAAACCTGTTGTGGAGGTTTTTACAATAATAATTCTGTTTAGTATTTCCATAACAAGTACAAATAGATAAGGAGATAATGGGTCTCCCTGTCTCAATCCATTGGTACCTTCAAAGTAACCTGCATGCTCTCCATTGAAATTTACTGAGAACCTTGTTGTAGAAATGCATTCTCCTATCAAATCAATTACATGTTAAGGAGTATTAATAGCTTTTAGAACCCCTAATATGGCTTCCCATTTAACCATATCATATGCTTTCATGAGATCAATTTTGATGGCCACTCGCTTACCTTTATCATCTTTATGATAATTGTGAAGTAATTCCTGACATAGCATAATATTCTCAAATATCTGGCGTCCTTTAATGAATGCAGTTTGGTTTTGGCTTACTACTGATGGGATAATCACATTCAACTTCCCAACTAACATCTTAGATATAATCTTGTAAAGAACATTGCAATATGCTATTGGTCTATAATCTTTATTGCCACAAGGATTAGGAACTTTTGGAATTAAGGATAACAATGTAGAGTTTATAACCTTCAACATCTTCTTAGATGAGAAGAACTCTAATATAGCATCTTCTATGTCTCTTCCAATGATAGGCCAAGCTTTCTTATAAAAGAAACTATTATACCCATCTGGTCCAGGAGCTTTAAAATCATGAATACCCCAAAGAGCTTTAAGAACATCGGAACGTTCAAATCTTATTGTACTAAAAAGTGTACTTACATCATCACCATGAAATAAAGATGTGTACCTTTCACAGTTGGTGAAGTTCCTACTAGCATTACCAAGAATAGATTTATAATATGCAATAATAGCAGTTTTCAAGTCCTCTTCTTCTGTGATAACTGATCCATCTTCTAGAACTAGTCTGCAAATTCTATTTTGAGCTCTCCTTCTCATTAATGACGCAAAGAAAATTTTGCTATTATTATCTCCTTCTTTTAACCATAAGTTCCTTGATTTCTGTCTGAGAAGGATTTCTTCATGTTTACTCATAGCAAGTAACTTCTCTAGCTGTATCTTTTCCTCAGCACGAGTATCAGGACAATAAGGATTAAGCTCTAATCTGTATTGCAACATCTGTAAGTTTTCTCTAGCATTCTTTATATTCTTATTCAAATCATCAAATTGTGCTGCATTCAGCTTCTTAAGAGGGATCTTCAACGCTTTTAATTTCTGTACCACCTGAAACATTTTTGAGCCTACTATTTCACGTTGCCATATTGATCCAACTGTAACCATGAAATCTGGACTAGTAGTCCAGAAATTATAGAATCTAAATGAAGAATTCTTCCTGTGAGCAGTGTTGCCAAATTTAACTAAACATGGAGAATGATCTGATACTCCAGGGAGCAAAAATTCAATAGCAAAGTTTCCAAATTTGCGAATCCATTCCCCATTGGTAAGAACTCTATCAATTTTACTAGCTCTAAGACTAGCTCCTGATCCTTTATTCGTCCATGTGAATAGTGGACCTGAATAAGGGGGTTCAATCAATGCCATATTCTCAATTATTTCATTCAATTCTGTCATTCCTTGTGTCCATCTGACATTAGGCCTAATACGCTCAATTGTATTCCTTATTTCATTGAAATCATCCATAATTAACCAAGGAGCATCATTCACATGAAGATTATAAAAGCTAGTAAGATTAGCCCATAAGTTCCTACGTTCAATCTCTAGGTTATTTGCATAAATTGCAGACAAGAAAAATGGGTGCATACTAGATCTTTCAATATAGCAATGGATGCCTTGAGATGAAGAATCTCTAACTGTAAGTTGAAAATCAGAAGCTTTCCAAAGTATCCAAATTCTACCAAGACTACTAGACCTGTAGTTATGGACATAATTCCACTCTGCAAATCCTTCCTTCATAATTATATCAGCATTTCCTTCTTTGACTCTATGTTCAATCAAGATAATAATTTGGGAGCAATGAGACTTAACAAAATCAACAACCTCCTTTAATCTAGGGCTTTTGTTTAAGCCCCTAACATTCCATGATAGTACTTTCATTTATTGGATGATTATCCTTTTCCTCAATCCCCACATGCTCTATAATAGGATCAATCATTGTATCCTCTTCTAGTAATGCAAATTTATTGTGAGATATGACATTTTGTACCTTATCCTTTTTTCCCCCAGATGTTCCTATTTTTTTTTTAGTGCTTGTAGTAGATTTAGTATTTACAACTATATCCTTCCCTTTGACATTCTCCATCCCACTTGAATTAGGCTCAATAGTAATGATCTGGACAGGATGCTCTTTAGCCAAGTGCTGACTATCTAAAGAATTATCAATCTGAGGGTTTTGGGTTAAAGGAGTTTTTTTAGGTACCCAAACTTCTTTCTTTGTTGCAGTACATTCTTTGTGTTCAAAGCTATTACAAACCTTGCATTTCTTAGGAATCCAACAATATTCAACATGTACTTCATACGGTTCATCTCCTCCCATATCAATATCAAATTTTTCAGGGAATTCACTATTGATATCCATCATAATACATACTTTAGCATATGATAATCGAAGTTTTTGTTCAGTTGCCTTATCCATGTATAAAGGCTTACCCAACACACTACTCACATAGCTCATACCTTTATTAGTCCATAGTACATGAGGCACATTATATAAACGCACCCACATGGGAACTGCAGAGATTTTTGCCTTCTTCAATCTAATAAGGGGATGCCATTTTTGAATAAAAAGTGGCCTACCAGCAATATCCCATATTCCAACTTCCATAACCTCCTCCATTTTCTTCATATTCGAAAAACGAAAGAAAAAAGAAACCTTCATTGGTAGCTAAGACTTCTGATAGATTCTCTTTTCCCCACAATTTTTCTACAATACCCTTCACTAAATAATAAGAAATATTTTCAGTCAAGAAATATCCCACAAGGCAATTTGCAAAGTGATTTTTCCCTTCCTCAATAGCTTTTGGCGGAGGTTTAGCAATAAGTTTTTTCCCTTCATTGGAAGGAGGATGATAATTTAATTTTGCTGTTTTCATAAGATTATCCATTGCAATATGTTTCCAAGACAACCCAGAGTTCCCATTAGTTGAGTTGATATTTTGGCCTATTACTCCATTTAGTGAGCTATTTCCTTGAACTTTGTCTCCCACACTAACATTTTCATCCACAGTATCACAATCACCAACAATTTCAATAGAATGAGAGTTCACAGGTTTACCTGAAGTATCCAAACTTGACTTGAAGAGTGCACCTGCAATTTTAGCTGCAATCTCAGATTTTGAGGTGTTTGAGGCTTTAGTAACATTTGTCATTTTTCCACTCTGCGTACGTGCCATCAATTCAGATAAATTTTGCCTTCGATTGACAGAACGAGCTTCAGGTTCTACCAACTTTACCATAAGTAGTTTGTAGGAAAGCTAATTGATGTTTGAGAGAAGTACTCCGCATCCACCTTTTCCCAATTCAATCCCTACGAAGGTAAAGTCCGAGTACACTGCCCGTCGTCTGCCTTCTTTGTTTTACTTCATCATACCATGGTCACCATCACCTGCTTCACCGCTGTATTCCGAGTACACTGCCCTCTCTCTTCCAGAAAACCCAGCTATTACCAACACTAGCAAGGATTAAGCTAGTACATGAGTAAGTAAGAAAGAGGCCTTGGAAATCATCGGACGGACTCTTTTTTTTTTTTTTTTTTTGGGGGGGGGGGGGGGGGGGGGTGGGGGAACGGATATGGACGGGGGATCTGATCTAGGAAGCAGGAAAGTGGGGAAGGCCGGATCTGGGAGCTGAGGGCGGGCGAGCAAGGGGGGGGGGGAAACTAGCTGGGGGGCGGGTGAGGTCTGAGAGCTGAGGGCCGGCGGGCAAGCTGCGGGTAAGCTCGGGCCGGGTGAGCTGGGGGTTAAGCTGGGGAGGGGGGGGGGGCGGGCGAACTGGGGTGGAGCGGGTCTGTGAGCTGAGGGGCGAGCTGGTTGGCGGCTGAGGCCGAATCTGGGAGCGGGGAGCTGGGGGTTAAGCTGGGGAGGGGGGGGGGGGGGGGGGCGGGCGAGACAGGGGGCGAGCTGGGGGCGGCTGGGGGTGAGCTGGGGGCGGGTGAGACAGGGGGTGAGCTGGGGGCGGCTGGGGGTGAGCTGGGGGAGTGGGGATCTGGGGGCGGGCGAAATGGGGGGCGAGCTGGGGGAGCTGGGAGGCGGGCGAGACGGGGGCGAGCTGGGGGCCGATCAGAAGGGGCGAGCTGGGGGAGCGGGGATTTGGGGGGCGGGCGAGATGGGGGCGAACTGGGGGAGCTGGGAGGCGGGCGAGACGGGGGCGAGCTGGGGGCCGATCAGTAAGGGCGAGCTAGGGGCGGGCGAGCTGGGGGCGGGCGAGACGGGGGGGCGGGCGAGATCTGTGAGCTGAGGGCGAGCTGGGTGGTGGCTAAGGCCGGATCTGGGAGCGGGGAGCTGGGGGCGGGCAAGACAGAGGCGAGCTGGGGCCGGGTTGGGGGCGAGCTAGGGGGCGAGCTGGGGGCGAGCGAGATGGGGGGCGAACTGGGGGAGCTGGGAGGCGGGCGAGACGGGGGCGAGCTGGGGGCGGGCGAGCTAATTAGTATCTCTTTTTACTGCACAATCAAATCAGGAGATTATGTAATCCTAGACAAGCCAGCTGCAAGGTGTCTAACTCAATCTTTCGTTGGTGGAAAGTTAAGATAGCTAATCTTCTTAAAGTCAACTAAAATGTGCCTAAACTTTTGGCTTACTTAATAGAACATGGGGGTAGTAAATATGGAAAGCTTGGAAGAGATCACGATTATCCATCTTAAGTATTTAGTAGAAGGAATGTTGAGAATAACAATTCTACTTCCTCATTAGATAATCATAAGTATGTATGTGTGAAAAGCTTTGTCCAACAATGCCTTCTTAGTAAACAACATCGATTATTTCAAATCATTTGGCATCCTCATTTTTGTTTCCATTTTAAAATATGAGTATCAAGCTATCAATTCAATAATATGACATTCTAAGTCGTCAAATTTCCTTCCTTTCAAGCATTCAAAATCACGATTAAACTCTCTGTTCAAGTCTCTTCAGCTACTACGTAGAGTCATTTGAAGATGGAAAATGATAAAGAGCATTTATTTGACGTGCACAATATGCAGAGAGCAAGCTAAACAATAATGCAAAAGTCCACCATAGTTTTATAACTTTGAACAAATAATCCACACCCATGTGCTAATCATACAAATTATTCTTCATGAAAAGACATAAAACAATACAAATCCTAACAAACCCAGATTCAAGTGGTTATTATTTTCTGTCTTTCTATCTTTCTAGCACTAAGAGTATCGTAAAGGGAGATCAACAGACAAACTGGTGAAGATCAAAGGGATGTCCTTTCTGTTCTCATCAACTTAATGGAGAAACATCAAAGCGTTTCCTTTTTATCATTCCTCGGAAACCGTACTACGAACAGCCAGAAACCCAATATATGCCTAGCCACAGCAACCAGAAACACACCAACATTGAAAGACAACAGCCAACATAACAATATAAGCCAGCCCAATCCTTAAGCCATACAACACGGTCTCGATCACACCAGCCGCTGTGTTCTTCGAGCCAGGTTTTGTCAGTGGGGAAGAAGACAGCCACTCAACGAGAATAGAGAGGACAAAGACCACTATCAAGGCTAATGCATACATACCAGTGCGTGTGCCCGGCCAACCAGAGAAGAGTATGTAGGCATTTTTGCTCCAGAAGAAGGTCATGTGCATCATCGCCATCTCCATGTCCATCCCGGTGGAGTTATCCATGGATGAGGGCGATGATTGTGGGGTTGTCTTCCCACCCATATCCATCTTGCCAGCATTTCCTCTGTCTTGCTCTCAGTGAGAGTATTTTGTGGTTTTATGAGAACCCTTGAGAATTGGTTATAGTAATAAACGAGGCTACTCGCCGTACGATTACTCCAATCGTACAATGGCCCCCGATAATAGGTAGTACACATACGGCGACGAAACCGGCTTCCTTGATGCTCGAATTCAGTCGTTTTCTATTGTTTTCGTCGGTCAACAATTGGGAAAAAGAAGTAATGGATAACAAAAAATAATGATGATGTGATGATGGTAATGACCTCCTTCCCCAGAAAACGAAGAGCAATAAAAATTTGAGGGCAAATTTTTTATTTTTAAACTATTTATTTCCTTTCAAGACTATGGCAAATAAAAAATGAGATGTAAGATTTAAAAGTATTCTAGATTCTACTAGGGGTTGAGGTCCATTAATTATCAACAAAACTGAAATTTTAATATTAGAATTCACAAGGGATTTACTCGTTTGAACATAGTTAAGTCCTATCTTTAAGGTTCTATCATGTCCTGACGGCTTTTCCATAATTTCCAGTACATTCTTTAGCCAAAGATAATGCTAAGATAGAAAATGATAATGGAAGTTGGATTCAGTTAAACAGCCAAAAGGCAGACTCCTTGATTATAGAGAGCTTAGCGGGCATATGTTCATGTTGTCAAAATCAGAAGGCCCCGCTTGGTATTCCCTATGATTTTGGAATGTCTTGGTTGGATTCATCTGACTGTCCAAACTGATGGAGGATTATGGAACTTTGGAAGAACCGCCGGCCATAAGCCTTTACGGCATACCTCTTTTTCTCTCTTAACGTAGATAATACACTTCAGTGGAAAAAAAAAAAAAAAGGAACTGTGCTATGGATGATTCAGAGCTATGGAAAAAAACCAAATAATACACCTCTTGAAAAACAAATGCAGCCATTTTATTATTAACTAAGGTTTACCCAGTGGCAACAACCATTGATACAATAACTGTCACTTTTCGTTTTCTTTAAGAGTAGAAATGCCGTGTCTATTGTTAGTATTATTGGACATACTATAAAAAATAATGAGATAAAAATCAAAGCAAAAAAAGAAAGAAAAAAAAGAATGCGGGCGTGGTTACGTAATATTCATCATTAGGAAGTGCCCTATAGGTAGTGATCTTAATTTTTATGGATTTCAATTCGTAATATAGTAGTAATTTCGGCATCCAATCATGTAAACAAATTATGTGCAAACAATACAAATATACATATGCTTTTCTTAATGAGGGAACTGAAAGCCGAATAGTACCAGACAAATAAAAGCAGAACTGGCAAAGGGGTTCTGTGTAGACCAGCCGCCGGCCCATTTAGTTGTTTTCTAAACACAAAGTCCATATCACCGAAGATTTGCCCCAAAATTCCCTTCCTGCTATTTACATCTCAACCAGTTTCTTTCTTGTTTGAAAAATACCAACTGGAAATGCATATCTTTTTATTCGCCTAGATGCATGTACTTTTCTTTTAATAACAAAGTTATTTGGTGTTATGTTATAGTTTGGTTGTTGAAGCACCTAATCTTACATTGGTTGCACAACTTTAGCAATTTAGTAACATTAGAGGCTCTATCACAGGAGAGGTTAGGATTCAAACTTCTTTCTCAACTGATAAATCCCCTAAATCCCCCCAACCCCATCCTTGATTAAAAAAAAAAAAATCTTACTTGCTTTGTATATAGGTTATATACAAATGCCGGATTATAGTTTGGTATAATCTTTAAGATCTAGATTATGTACGTAGTATTAAGGCTACTCCTTACGATCATTTAGCCCTTAAAAGAATAGGCAACCATCCCTATCTCCCTTTTATTGGTCATCAATCACCTTCGAGAGTAACTGACCATCATTGTGGGATAAAGAAAGTGACTTGGCTTTAGAAAGTGTTCAACATTCGCAAGCTTATTCTAATAATAAAAGGTAATTCTCTTTAGACATGAAAGGTAATTTTCACCCCACAATTGGTTTTGTACGATGATGAATTTTCTATAAGTTAAAGGGTATGGTTATCATTACAAGAATCTTTATATAATTATAAAACCAAAAAAATATTTTCTAGATGTAATAAGTTTTCTAGTAGTATTTAGTTAAAATTCTTATTCTCTTGTAAAAATAAGTTTTTTTGGTAGTATTCGACTAGGATTCCTTAAGGAAAATATAGAGAAATATAATGAGATGGGCAGAAAAAGTTTCCTTTGGGGACTAATTGTTGGGGAGAACTTCTCTCATGAATTCTAGTTGATGAAATAATTTATGATATACTAATTTGAGGAGAGAGAAAGTATGAGAAAATCTAATGAGAAGAAACTATAGGAGACCTAAGATATTTTGATATTCCAAACTTGGTTAAATTCCCCAACAAAAACCACGTTGCCAAATCAGAACATTATTTTCTGTTTATTAAATCCAAGAACAAAAGTATTAAATTACATGAAGGTTCATTGAAACTGCTGGTATCTCACAATCAAATACCAAAATATGGAATGCAAGAAGAAAAAAGAAAAATAAAAAGAAAATCAATATAACGGGGAAAGCCTGATAAGACTATACATCTGCTTATCAGCAATTCAATGGAGGAAGATCAGCTGTATCTAGAAACGGTGTTATCTTTGAGCTCTGAAAAAGCCGAACACCAAATATCATGAACCCTACTGTATATCCTGCAACCGCAGCCAGTAGCACACCTACATTAAATGACATGACGGCAAGCATGACCAAGTAAGCCAATCCAACTCGAATGGCGAACATCGCAGACTGCAGAATTCCGGCAGTGATATTGTCGGTGTTCTTATTGATAAATCTGGTGTGCGATAGCTACTCCACTACGAAACTTACCAGAAAGACTGAAATTAAGGCCCAAGTGTAAGAGTAGAAGCTTTTCCCCGGCCACCCTGGGAAGAGAATTTCTACTTCGGTGCCCCAGAAAAATGTCTTGTGTTTCATCATTTTCTTAGTCCCCTCTCGGTACGAAGTTGATCATTGAAGGGAAGGAAATTATAGGGAGTTCTGGGATCGTTTTGCTGATGGAAGTACAAAAAATATCATCATGTACTACGACAACGTACTTCCACCTTTGTGCTCTCCCGTTGACCCTAAAAGGCAGAAAGTGGTTAACTATAGCAGCATAGGGCTTGAAATTTGTTTAGGGGAAATCGATTTGCTATCCCGTTATGCTCTTGTACTTCTTAACTAAAGATTTTAAATTCTGATTTCATAAATCTGAAGAGCTGTTATCTACACTTATAAGTTGTAACGTCTTTTAGCTTTTTTGTGGGATTGATAAATAAAACTATTGTTTAGTATAATCACATCACTTTTTTGAAACAATATTTTGATAAAATATATATTTTAATTTCTATAATTGACCATATTGTTTTTAGAAATTCTTAGAATTCACACCATATAGTTCCTATAAGTTCTTAGAATAAAAGAGAGGGCAACATATCCAATAATAGTGTTACAGATGACCTTATGTGTAAGAGAATTACAATTAAAGGTCACATAAATTATTATGTGAGGAGCAATATGTTATGGTTTTAGGCTCATGGGTCTAGCCCAATGTTAGTCAAGTTCGTTTAATTTAAGATTTCTTAAGATTAGTTGAGTTAGTTTAGAATTTTTAGGAATTTCATTAGATAGGATAAGATTTGCTAAGATAAGTTGAATTAGTATTGAAGACTATTTATAAAAACACATTATCCTTGTAAATAAAAGAGTCTATATTATTAGTTTGGTTATTTATTTTATATTTTGAATTTAGTTTATTTTATCCTTTTAATGGTCTGGGTGTTCCCATCTAACCCCAATATATTCTTCGTGGGAGAATCGTCCATCATTCTTCACAAGCAATGATCTTGTACTATACAAAATGGTATTACAATATTTTACAAAATTTTCTTTCATTTTTTGAGGATTGAAGCACGAGTTTATTTTTAAATATTTAATTCCTTTAAGACTATGGTATAAAATAAAAGGAATGTACAACTTTTGCATATTTGTTAGGTTCTTGTTAAAAGCTCTAGGAGCTAGGATCCAAGCAAGTACACCAATAAGAACCACCATCACACGATTTTATGCGGAAATAAGAGATCTAGGCACAAACACACACAAGAGGAAGACACTGTTTTTAAAGTGGTTCGGTCAAAGCATGCCTACGTCCACTGTCACCGTTACGGGCCCCTTCTCCTTCTCATTAGGAACAATCTGGAGTACAATACAAGCTCCGCAAGAGGGCTGGCCGGAGCTACAGTAACACACAATAGTAGACCGCTGCTGTGCGGAGACACTATCCCTCTCTCACATATGCCAACCAGCCAACATTCTCTCTCCTGTTCCTAACCATTTAATCACCTAAGAAGAGTATTTATAATATTGCCCTTCTTCACCTATTCTAATCCAAATATCCCTGGGGTTAGGAAGGTCATTTCACCTTCACTAAATATTACTCCTAATAGTATTGTCTCTCCTATTTCAGGTGATGAACACCATTGACTATTTGCTCGGGAGATTTGGTCGGTTTTATGAAGTTCAACATTCCATCTCTAAGGTTTCATCTTGGCTTGATGGCTTCTTCAGAACTTCCTGTACATTTATTAAGAAGACACGTTAGAAAAATAGTAGAAATGGAAACAAAAATTGGATTCGGGGTAAGAACCAAAAGGCACACTCCTTATCTACACAAAGCTCGGCGGGCATATGTCATATTGGAAGGTCTTCGGTAGCCGGAAATCAATCTATGGAAGAACGGCTGGCCATAAGCTCTTACGGCTTCCATTGACGTTTGGAAGTCCACTATCAAAATACAGGTCCAACTGCCTCATACTCAAACAACACGACATCCATAACTGTGTTGATTGTCTTGTTTTCTGTACATGTCTTCAGGTAGGAATAATTTAGAGTTATGGTGGCACTTTTGCTTCAGGTACTCCGAAAACTTGATACCTCATCAACAAGAAAAACACAACTGAAAATCGAACAAGTGTACCTAGAGATTCAATGCAATTATGTGACTGCATATTCTTTGGGAATTTCGTTCCTAGTGATAGTTATCAAATTTGATTGTCCTTGCGCATTTGTGAGCGGATGTACCTTTTAAATTGATTTAAGGCTAAGTTAACTATATTCACATCTTAAAAAATGATTATCATTATGTTCGATTAGGTAATATCATATTCCAAAGACTTAATAAATGTTTATTTATTTATTACTATTGCCTTTCATATGAGAACTGGTTCAAATAAGTTTTATGTATTTTGTCGTCTGAAGTAGAACTTTCTGGGACAAAAACCAAGTTGTAGGGTTTCATATTATTGATGCGTGTTACTATATCTAGCAAGATAGATGGAATCCAATTATGGAAGTCAAATTTATAGAAAAGCTCCTCTTCAAAGTATTTTCCTCAAGAATGAAATTCTAGTAAGGGGAGTAACTCTGTCATATAATATGCTTACTATAGCAATGCAATTACAATAGGTGTCCGAGAGGAGGACGTTGTCCTCTACGATGACCCTTACACCCTATTATATGAACTAGCTTTGCCACAGACTTCTTACTGCACTAACAAGACCTAAGGGAAAACGCCGTGACAAGAACGGCATATAGATTAAAGCTATCTATCTCAGAAGACTAATATATTTGGCTTTATCTGCTTTAATCGGATTGGTGACGGTTTTTATAAGCCGCAGGAGTAGTACAGGCCCTACTGATCAAATGTTCCCGATGAGCAACACGGTACTTAATTACCAAGCCACTTTCCTGGAGTCGTTTTAGGTCTTCCGAACCTGGTTGTATCTTTCCCTTGAGTTGCTCAACTTATCCCTTTCTTGTTGTAAGAAACTAGGAAAGCCAATAAGTATGTGGGAAGATTGCTATATTAAGCTATATAGAACTATATAGGTTTGAGTTCTATTCTAAGTAAGGAATCCAAATATTAACAATGAATATGAGGAAATAACGCATGGAATGTACAAGCATTATTCAAGCATTCTAATGTAGGCAACATGTTTAATAGGCTTCATATTCATTTAACACTTGTTTATCCATCTATTCATTTCATTTCTTGCTGTTCTCCTTTTCTTAAACGTATTCTCTCACTCGTTTCTTGCTATTTTCCTTGAGGAGACGGTGATTTTCTTTGGTTTGCTGCTTGCTGGTTAGGGAATTTTTCTTTTTTTAATTCAAAGCAGAGGTGCCAGTTCCGGAGGATGCAAGCCATGGGTCTGTGTTGGAGATACGTTAACATATTTGGGGATTATTCCCTCGAATTGTTACGTTTATTCTTTCCTTATTATTCTATTTATTTAGGAAACTATTATTGTATATAGGAAGTGATTTCCTTTCCTTATTTGTATATTGTTTCCTTTATGGTTTGTTCCTTACACTATATAAGGACCATCATATGTACAGTTTTACATAAAAAAGTAATACAAGCATTCCCACAAATCTATGCCTTTCTTCCTCCTTTGTGACATGGTATCACGAGCCTAGTTTTTTTTTTTTTCCAGACCTCACACTTCTGCCCTTTTTCTTCTCTCCTCTCCTTTGTGATCATGTCTTCTCCGCTTGACCCCGATGCTCCCATCATCGAGGATGTCCCCCTTTCCTCCACCTCTCCTCCCTCTCCTACTCTCCCTGGCCCTACCCCCTCTTCTGGGTTCCATGAGTCTTTACCCATCTCTAGACCCCCTCTCTCCTGGGCTCCTTATTCTTTCCCTGGCTAGCCACGTCCTACCCTCTCCCAGCCCTTCCCTCTCGGCCTAACTCCCTCTTCTCTGGGCCCTATTTTTTCTCCCCTACCCGGCCTGTATCTCACCTCTGCCCCGACCCACCCACCCGTGGGCGGCTCACCCTCATCCGGATCTTCGGGTCTCCTTTTGGACCCTAACCCATACCCATATGTCGGATTTGGGTCCAATCCCTAGCCGAATTCGCCCCCAATTTTTTTACCCTATTCTGCCGCCGGCCGATCGGAACCTGGCGATCCTCTTTACACCGCCGCCTCCGACGGCCTCGAACTGCGGCTTATCGCCCAACCTCTCACCAGCGCGAACACTTTTGCTGTTTGGTCCCGCAAGCTCCGCTGCGCCCTTGTCACCAAAGACAAGGACGGGTTCCTCGACGGCGCTGTCCTGGCTCCCGCCACCAACCGCCTTGCGCGACAGTGGCGCAAATGTTCCCAATTGGTCTGCACCTGGATTGGGAACATTTTCACCCCAGAGGTCGCCGCCGCTCTTCCGCCCACTAATGACCCGAAAGTTCTCTGGGACGCCCTCCGCGAGCTCTACGGCTGCCCTGATCGCGTCCGCCTCTTCCAAATCGAGCAGAAGCTCTTTGAATTGAAGTAGGGCAACCTTGCCATCGCCATCGTCTTCAACCGACTCATGGCTCTCTGCCATGAATATGACTAGACGGTCGAACCTCTCGACGGCCCCGACGCCACTCTCTGCCAATTTCATCGGCTAACGAAGGAGCGACGCCTCACTCGTTTTCTCCTGCTCCTAAACGAGTTGTTCTCCTCCTTCCGCTCCCAAATCCTCACTATGGATCCTCCACCGTCTCTGCGCCGCCTTTTTTTCCTCGCCGTCCAAGAGGAGAACCACCGTCTCGCCTTCGCCGAGTATCTCCGTGTCAGAGATTCAATTATTTTGGCTACTCGAGCCACTCTTGCTCAAAAATCTCTCGCTGGTCACGGCGGCGGTGGCGGCGGCGGCGTGCTTGGAGCAGGCGGTGGCGTCGGCTCTATGGCGCATATGCGCTCTTTAGGGTTTTTTGAGGGCAACCCTTCAATCCCTCCTAGATCGGACGGCTCCCCTCATTACCTTAGATCGGATGGTCCCTCCTTCATCGCGGGCGCGCCTCCATTTGACGGTCCCTATCTGATCTCGACCTCGCAAATCGACGCCTCTCAGCACAGCTTCAGTGCACCTGTCCACAAGGGATCCGCCGGGCTGCATAGCGTAAATGGGTCACGTTTTCGCCAGTCTAATGGGCCCAATAACAGCTTCAACGGCCCAATTTCTTTACGAACTCGGCCCAATCATTTATTTTGTGACCACTGCAAGCGAACCAACCATACGAAGGCCACATGTTGGAAATTACATGGCAAACCGGGGGACTCCAACTCCAAAGAAAATAATAATATTTTGACTAATTTTGTTTCTTCTCAGGACAAGTCCAATTCACCTCTCAGTGAGGCCCAACTTTAACAGATCATCCAGGCCTTCAATCAGATGGGCCAACCTGACAAGATTGCCAGTTTTGGAGGTACTTTCTTTTGTTTTATGAGCTCCATCTTACCCTCTGATTGGCTTATTGATTCAGGTGCCAATGACCACATTATTTGCGACCAAAAATTATTTTCTAAAATTCACACTACCCACTCTTCTATGTCTGTACATCTCCCCACTGGAAACGTTACTTCCGTCACCAAAATTGGTGATGTCCAACTTAGCCCTAATTTTATTCTCAAAAATGTTCTTTATGTTCTAGAATTCCAATTTAATCTCATCTCTATTTCCAAAGCTTGTGAAAATAATCATTGTCGAGCCATTTTGGACTCTAATTTTTGTTTCTTTCAGGCCCGTTCGACTGGCAAACTGATGGGCTTGGGTAATGCTCAACAAGGACTTTATTTTTTGATTTCTATTCCCGCAAATTTCAATTTAAATTCATGTATTTCTCCCAATACGGGCTCCTTTTGTAATTCCCATTTCAGTAATAATATTTTACTTTCTCACCAACGTTTGGGTCATAGTGCCTTTTACCCCCATTCAAAATGTCTGATTTGTCCCTTGGCGAAACAACCTCACCCTTCCTTCCCTACCAGCTCTTCTCGAGCTCTTTCCATTTTTTCGCTCCTCCACATTGACATTTGGGGGCCTTATCACACCCCCCATCGTGACGGGTCCCACTTCTTCCTCACTCTTGTTGATGATTTTTCTCGTGGTACTTGGGTCTTCTTAATGCAATCCAAAACCCAAGTACTTTCTCATCTCACCCGTTTCTTTGCACTTATTCACACTCAATTTCACACATCTGTTCAACGTGTTCACACCGATAATGCATGTGACTTCTTTAATTATAATTGCTCTTCCTTCTTTTCTACTCACGACATCCTCCATGAGAGTTCTTGTCCTTACACTCCCCAACAAAATAGGGTTGTAGAGCGCAAGCACCGCCATCTTCTCGAGGTTGCCAGAGCCCTAAAATTCAAGCCTCTATCCCTGAAAATTTTTGGGGTGATTGTGTGGTTACTACACCTTACCTGATCAATTGGATGCCTACTTGGGTCCTTCATGGGAAGACACCTTTTGAGCTTCTCTTTGGCAAGCCACCGAATATTGGTCATCTCTGCGTTTTTGGTTGTTTGTGTTTTGCTACTACTGTGGGCCATCGTGACAAGCTCGCACCTTGGGCCACCTGTTGCATCTTCATGGGTTATCCTTCCCTTAAAAAAGGCTACCGTATTTATGACCTGGCTACAAATACTTTTTTCATTAGCCGCGATGTTGTTTTCCATGAAGACGTATTTCCTTTTCAGGATGTGCCTTCGTCGGAGGCTGACCCTATGCCCCCCTCGGGCTCTCGACCATTTCTCCCTGATGATTCGGATCCCTTACCACCACCTGTGGTCCTTATTGCGCCCCCAGCTCCTCCATCAGCTCCTCCATTAGTCTCAGTGGGCTCCATTCCAGTGCCTCCCTCTGCACCGCCTTATCCGTTGTAGGCCTCCGTTGATGACTTATTAGCCATTGTCCCCTATGTCCCACCTTCTGCTGGGATCTCGGCTCCTCCTCCTGCTACGGTCTTGGCTCCTCCTCGGCATTTGGGTCGCGCTACTCGGCCCTCTACTTGGACCAAGGACTACATTTGTTCTAGCACTGACCACCTTGGGTCTCATTATCCCATCACATCTTATGTCAGCTTTGCCTGTCTATCTCCAGACCATCTTTGCTGCATCAGTTGGATTTCTGCTGCCACTGAACCTTTTTGTTACCAGGAGGCCTCCACTGATCCCCGTTGGCAATAGGCCATGGAGGCTGAACTCCGTGCCCTTGCAGCTAATCACACTTGGGATATTGTTCCCTGACCTGCTCATTGACGTCCTAGTGGTTGCAAGTGGGTCTATAAGGCCCGTCTTGTTGCAAAAGGCTACACCTAGAAAGAAGGTTTTGACTATCAGGACCTTTTTCACCTGTCGCCAAGGCAGGCACTGTTCGTTCCTTCCTTGCCGTTGCTGCCTTCCGTGACTGGCCTCTACATCAGATGGATGTCAATAATGCCTTTCTCTATGGTGATTTAGATGAAGAAATCTACATGGATCTTCCTCCGGGTCTTCGCAGACAGGGGGAGTCTCGGGTTTGTCGTCTCCGGAAGTCCCTCTATGGTCTCAAGCAAGCTTCTCGGCAATGGTATGCTAAATTCACATCAGCCCTTCTCTCAGCCCAGTTTCGCCAATCTCGTCATGACTATGCTCTTTTCACATGGTACCAAGGTACTTCCTCTATCTACTTACTCATATATGTGGATGATATCTTGATTATGGGTAGCGATGCTTCTGCGATTGCCCGTTTTAAGTCATACCTTCACTCTACCTTCCACATAAAGGACTTAGGCCCCCCTAAGTACTACCTGGGTATCGAGATTGCTCGTTCGTACAAGGGCATTTGTCTCAGTCAACGAAAATTTGTCTTGGAAATTATTTCTAAGGCTGGACTATCTGGTTGCAAGCTCGCTATCATTCCTTTTGAATAGAACTTGAGTCTCACTACGCCAGAATTCGATGTGGGAATGTCGTCCTTAGAAGAAGATCAACCACTCAAGGATCCTTCAAAGTATCAACGCTTCGTTGGAAAGTTTATCCACCTTACTATGACAAGACCAGATATTTGTTATGCTGTTCACATTCTTAGCCAATTTGTGCATGCCCCGAAATAGTCTCATATGAATGCAGCTTTAAAGGTTGTAAAATATCTGAAGGGATGCCCGGGTCTTGGCTTGCTCCTCTCTAGAGATTGCGACATGGAAATGAAGGGGTATTGCGACACTGATTATGCCACATGTCCTATAAGCCGACGATTGACAACTGGTTTTGCCATAAAACTTGGAAATTCTCTTTTATCTTGGAAGACCAAGAAACAGTCAACTGTATCATTATTTTCTGCCAAATCCGAGTATCGTGCTATGACTAAAACCACCTGTGAAATTATTTGGTTGAGGGGCTTGCTACGTGACCTTGGAGTATGGATACGAAGTCCTACCTTACTCTTTTGTGATAATGATGCGGCTTTAAAACTCGCGGCAAATCCAATCGTTCATGAAAGAACCAAGCACATTGAAGTGGATTGTCATTTTACAAGGGACAAAATTCAGGAAGGCATCATCAAGACACATGAGATTAACACTACAGAACAACTTGCAGACATCTTCACCAAAGCACTCTGTCATCGACAACACACGTATCTATTGAACAAGCTTGGTGTGTTTGATGTTTACAAGCCACCCAAACCACCAGCTTGAGGGGGAATGTTGGAGATACGTTAACATATTTGGGGATTATTCCCTTGAATTGTTACGTTTATTCTTTCCTTATTATTCTATTTATTTGGGAAACTATTATTGTATATAAGAAGTTATTTCCTTTCTTCATTTGTATATTGTTTCCTTTATGGTTTGTTCCTTACACTATAAAAGGACCCTCATATGTACAGTTTTACATAAGAAAGTAATACAAGCATTACCACAAATCTTTGCCTTTCTTCCTCCTTTGTGACAGTCTGCCTCAAGAATGGATGCATTGACACTGCAGATGCCTTGTTCGTCACTTCTAAACTCTTGCTAATAAGGATGTTTTGGCATTTTTCACTCTAGGCTTGAAGACAGAGCGAGGGGGACTTGTGTTCGATCAAGTAAAGAGAATTTCTTGTCTGTAGAAAATAGGATGCACATACAGACCAATAATCTACGTTCTTAGAGATTAGTTTTTCTCTTCCTTTTTCTTATTTTTATACGTTAATATGCCGGCTCCCAAAAGCCAAGTAAACGATGTTAAGTACGGCATGATCTATAATAAAAGATAAATGGTCAAACAATAGTGGTTAAATCTGAGCCCGAAAGGCCAAACCCCTTTTAACCTATTTCCCCAATATTTTAGTGCAAACCTATCTTATAAAACGGCATATATTCCAACCCAGTTTCCTATCTTATATTGTAATATTAGTTGTCAAATAATGAATAGAAACCATCTTAAAACGTCCCAATTGAGTGAACGCTTAGGTACACAATCAAGGTCCTCAGTTGGCTATTGAAAAAAAAAAAAAAACTCTTAGGTTATTCATTATGTGCTGCTGTTCCAGTAAATGTGATATTAGGTTGAATATTTTGGAGATACGCGATTATTTTCCTAATTCCATATGTGATGCTTATTATATGGTATGATTTGTTCGAATGAAGTTATTTAGAAAATTAGCTTGAACATAATAAGAAAATATTTCTTTATTCTTTTATAAATTTTCTTGATTATATCAAACTACAATCCTTATACTATAAATAAAACAATCTTTGTACAATTTTGTAAGAAAGCAATACAGAGAAATTCTCAATTCTTAACTTTTTTTTTTCTTTTAACTTTCTGTCACAATAATATAAAATTAGAACCTAGACTATTGATAAGAGAGTTGATTTTGGGTTGAATCTTGATTAATTGTAGATAATATGCTCCCGTTGATGTTGCAGATTGAGTATGGGGTTGCCGTTCAAAATTTTGCCATCATCCGTCGTTTAGTGGTAATTTCTGATTTATTGTACTGCTGCTAAGCTTGTCACTAATTTTTTTTTTCTCTTTTTCTGATTTAAATATTTAATTTGAATGGCTGCCGTTAACACAAGCCATGTTCTTAATCATGTTGTTTTCTTGATGCAATCTCGCACTGGTTCACAATATTCGCAGCATCTTACATGCGAGTCGCTGTCATTTGAAAATGACTGCTTAAGAAGAAATAAATGCTCAATGGAACTTCATTGGAGGATGAGTATAGCTTTGGAAAATCAAGTCACGAAGTTTATCATGTTCACTTGCCTTGCAGCCACAAAAAATAAAAAAGCAAACTAAACCTTTGGTCGATTTGAAAAGATCGTTTTGAAGATATTTCGTATTCTTCGTTTTTTTCTTTCTAAAATCACTTTTTAGAGGAAGGATCTCCATCTAAGGAAGAAATCTTCACTGTTTTTATCAGCGAATAGAAAAGAATCAGTATAGGAATTAATCTGATATAAATATCTTCAATCTGCCTGTACAGATACAAACAT
Source organism: Casuarina glauca (assembly GCA_028551395.1). Lineage (NCBI taxonomy): Eukaryota > Viridiplantae > Streptophyta > Magnoliopsida > Fagales > Casuarinaceae > Casuarina > Casuarina glauca. The sequence goes on along the minus strand of CM052352.1, from coordinate 23,290,241 downwards.
AATTCGATTTCGAATTCAAAATCCACAAGTCATTCACACCCAAATTATAATATTCATCATTCTTCAAACCTCAAAACAGTAATAAAAAAATCACAAAATAAACACAGAATTATAATCTCCCTTCTTTAACTCAACAAATCGTAGGAGGAAGATCATTTCCTTTTACTGCATCTGATTTTTTGAAAAACCTACTACCAAAAAAAAAGAACCCCAAAGTATGCCCGGCCACGGCAACCAAAAATACACCACCATTGAAGGACATGACTGCCAGCATAACCATGTAAGCAAGCCCAATCCTTATGGCAAACAAAAGGGTTTGGACGAGACCAGATGCTATATTATTCGAGCCAGGTTTGAGCAAGCGGCAATTAGAGAGCAACTCCACGAGGAAAGCAAGCGCAAAGACGACTACCAGGGCTAACGCATACATGCCGGCGCTTGTACCAGGCCAGTGTGTGAAGAGAATCTCAGCGTTCTTGCCCCAGAAGAAGGTCATGTGCATCATCATCTTGTGATGAATGCCTGTGTCGTTCATGGGCGACGCCGACGGCGATGAAGAAGCACCCATGCCGTGCATATCTCCCTGATTCATAGCATCCATGGATTTCTCTCTCTCCCTGTCTCGAAGCAAACCCTTGACTAATTGGGGTGTGACTGGTGATAGCCAGAAGATTCTGTCCTTATATCGAAATAAAAGCACGTACCGGCTACTGATTATATTGTAGTACATTGAGACTAGTAACTTTTACTACTAGTTCAAGGAGGAACCAGGTTTTAGTGTAACTAACAAAATGAACCTTAAGTACATCAATCAAGTATTGGCACATCGACAATTTACACTTTACGTTGCCTTTTCAGGAACAATAGCTGTATTTCTATTTAGATTTCCGTTTCTTTGTCTTTTTCCCGTTTTCATTTTCGTGGACCACAAACAGCTGCTCCTTTCCTTGATGGCTCTGTGAAATCTGCGATGTCAAATGATTCTCAGTTCTGTTCTTAGCACTGTTCCAACTGCCTTGCTTTCATTAAGTAATTGAGTTCGATTAAATGGCAATGGACCCATCAGTAGCCTGTGGCACTATTTTTTCTATAGAGGATTGGAAAGCTACATAAAGGCCACGCGTTTCCATAGTTTATGTAAGCATTTTACGGATACGTACATCTTTTCTTTTTTTTTTTTTCTCTTCCTTATAGTAAGTGATTTGTTTAAATCTGTCTATGCACGAGTGACTTCAATTTGCTTAATGATTAAGGAGCTATGCAATGCTTTTCCATATTTGAGTGTGAATATTCTTAACTATTAGTGACTCTTATCATTTGAAATTACTTATTGTCAAAAGATTTATAACTTTTGAGGTAAAAAGTCTCAATCATGGGTGATGATCAAAACTTATAAGTATAAAAATCCTTGATATTAGGATTAATCATAACCTAACGACATTGATTTTGTCTTAAAAATAGATATTTGGGGTTGTTTGAGAGAGATTTTGGTTGGCTGAAATTTGAACTAAGTGAGGCGTGTCATTTGCATGTCCTTATGTTGATTGTGTAACTTAGTAGTAATATGCCTAATCCTTTCAAAAAGCTAGTTCAAGGAAAAATGGCACTTCTTTACATATAAACTCATATCTTAGTAATATGGGACAACTCCATTGCAATGATTAAACTTAGACTATATCATGGGGCCACTTTTATTATGTGTACTTTGGACCAGACCATACCTATATCCAAATAGATGTTAAGAGAGAACAACACTCTAATATCATAATAAAAAATTCATCATTTCATAAAAGCTAGCTTAAGAGAAGAGGATAATTTTTTATTTATATAAACTACTTTACAAGTCTATATCTTAGTTATATAGAACAAATCTACATCAATATATAACACTTAACTAAACTTGACCTAAAGTACAATATTGGAATTATTTTGATGATGATACAAATAGAGAATTATAATATAAAAATATTTAAATCATTGCTTATTTATTGATTTAAATAAGAAAAATGATATTAGACTTTTGTGTGTGCAAGAAAAATCGTGAAACCCAAAATGAATTATGGGGGACCCAATCCATTGCTTGACCCAAGCCCAGTGTTCGATCAGCCAGCGAAATTTTGTACAGCCCGCGTGACCCAGACCCATCAGGCCCGTGCAATCCAAAAGCCCAGTTCGTGTGAAGCCCAGAACGAGTAACTCAGCGGCCTGCGCGAGCAAGACCCAGAAACCAGCGATGCGCGACCCACGACCTGCAGCCCAGACGATCCCTGCCTGCGAATCAGAGTCAGACCCGATTGCGACCCAGCAACCTGTTCCACCCGCTCGACGCTGACCCGCGACCGGCCGCTCAAATCGTCCACCGATGACTGCTCCGGTGACAACGAAAAGAGCACCATTTGAGAGTTATCAATGAGTAGATGAAATCTGTGAACTAAAATCTGCAACCCATTGCTCATAGAAGAGCAAATCCAGACAATCCAAGGTGTTCTTCGTGACCCATTAACCCGATTGATTGAAAGAGAAATTGACAACAGATTAGAGTATTTTAGAAGTCAAAATCATGGGGGTTTATCAAGCAAGGACTAGACCTGTTGATCTGTGAGTGCCTACAAAGATTTGCTTCAAGATTGAAGAAGATTGAGAAAGATTTAGGAGAAACCAAAAGGTTCGACCTATGACCGGCTTTGTTTTACGAAGTTTTGAATAATTATGTTGCTGGTATGAAGTAACCTGCGCAGTATTTTGAAGTGCGATTTTGAATGAGATTAAGACAAAAAGCTAATCTCATATGCCTTCTCTCATATGAGTTCAAAAACAGGCTGAGAAAGCAAAAAGAGGGGACTCCAATGGAGAGAAGATGTGCTATGTTTCAGAAAAGTCAGAACAACTCTTTTTAAGCCAAAGATTAGTCCTTTTGACGCTAAATTAGAACAGAAAGCTTATTGAAAAGATGGAAAATGAAAATCAATAAAATATAAGCATTTTTCAAGAAACTTACATTTTTTCTCTCAAGCTCATTAAGCTTATAATTTGATTCTTCATTAAGTGACTATATTATGAGTTTATTATTATTCTTATATACTTGTTCGGAAATCATTTTGTATTTTAATACATATTGTTATTGAGTTGATTTTCTATAAATAAACAATACTAAAACTTGAACAAAATTTGAGACTTTTGTCCAAATAATTTTGTATTAATTTTTTAATATTTGTTTGAAGCTTTTGAATTGTATATTATATATTCTATAGAAGTTAAGTTTAAAACTTGTAATATTGGGGTGAGAATTTGTAACCAAGTTTGAGGGATTAATTATCTCTTGTAAGGAATTAGATATCTCTTGTAATTAATTGATAAATTGATTGGAAGAGTGATTGTAACAGGTTCAGGAAAAAACACCTACCAAAAGTCACTTGCCTTTGTGTGATTATATTTTATATGAATGTTTTACTTGTTGTATAGAAATTAATTGCTTCAAATAGCAAAAACGAAAAAGGCATATTTTTTTAAAAAAAAACCTAATTTACTCCCTTGTTATAGGATCCAACGCACAAGAAGTAAAAGTATGTCTTTTTTTTTTTTCCCCCTTTTATTTGGTACAATGCCTTCTTTTTGGTGGAGATGATGCACAACAATTTTTCTAGCTCTTCATTACATTTCTTGTATTATCGTTCAGGAATTAACCTAATTGTGTTGGCTAACATTACGGTACTAGCTCCCTGCAACAGAAAGGGCGATTACCCAATTTTGTAATATTTTGTTAATTGTGTTTCCTTGTCGAGTCTTATTGTCACTCAACGTCAATTGGGGAGGGAGTTCTCTCCATTTGACCATTTCTTTTAGTTATGGAATGGTAGATCTTTAGAACACAAACAGCAATACAATTAATTTCGTACTAAATAGAGTTCAATTCTATGCACTGGAGATAATCGCAGACTCGCCGAAAAATCAAAAGAAACAGATTGAGATAGTGTTTAGCTAACAAGAAAATTTGTTATTGTATTCGGTGTTCTTAACTTATAAAGTAGAAATAAATTTATAGACTTAGGCTACCATTTACAAAGGAATGAAAAAAAAATTGTGTTAATTCCGGCTTTAATTTGGAAGCTTTACCAAGTTAGATCGATGATTTTGCCTTTGTGACGTTTTTGGTATTTCGACCGAGAGGGGCGATTGTATGGTAGGTGCGGTAGCCAGATATGGAAATCTCTTGACGGCATCTGGACAGAGATATGTAAATGTTGAGGAAGTTTTCCCTTTGCGGCCGGGCACCAATTGGCGCTGGAGAAGACGGTGATCGGTCGCGTTGGAGACGACGAGGACGATGGCTATGCTTCACAAACATGGGGAGTCCGTAGGGTTGATGTGGCATCTCTTTTGACATGGCTGCTAGCATAGGTTGAGATTCTAACGTGGACAGTATAGAAAGCTCCATTATAGAGTTGGAAAATATAGAAAGCTCGAAGAGGTCACGATTATCCATCTTAAGCATTTAATAGAAGGGACCCCTTAAAAACTAATAATAATAATAATAAAATATATATAAATAAAAAAAAGGTTGAAAAGATAACACACACCCCACAAACGTCCTTCATCCCCCTCATCTTATTCTTCATGAAAAGACATAAAACAATACAAATTCTTACAAACCTACATAAAAAGTACTTAATATTTTCTTTCTTTCTTTCTTTCTTTCTAACACTGAGAGTAGTATAAAGGGAGATCAACAGACAAACTGGTAAAGATCGAAGTGATGTCCTTTCTCTTCTTGACAATCTAATGGAGAAACATCAGGGCGTTTCCCTTGTATCATTCCTCGGAAACCCTACTACGAAACAGCCAGAAACCCAACGTATGCCCGGCCACAGCAACCAGGAGCACACCACCGTTGAAAGACATACCAGCCAACATAACAATATAAGCCAGCCCAATTTTTAAGCCATACAAAACGGTCTGGATCACACCAGCCACTGCTTTCTTCGAGCTAGGTTTTGTCAGTCGGGAAGAAGACAGCCACTCAACGAGAATAGAGAGGACAAAGACCACTATCAAGGCTAATGCATACATACCGGTGCGTGTGCCCGGCCAACCGGAGAAGAGTATGTAGGCATTTTTGCCCCAGAAGAAGGTCATGTGCATCATCGCCTTCTCCATGTCCATTCTGGTGCAGTTTTCCATGGATGGGGACGATGATTGTGGGGTTGTCATCCCATCCATGTCCATCTCGCTGGCCATTCCTGTGTCACGAGAAGAAAAACTGAAACGGAAGAAATATAGCGAGTAAGCACAAAAGTTATTTTACTTTCATGAATTGCTTCATACAAGATTGATGCACCTTTACCATATTCATAGAAAAAGGTAGGGTTCACCTTCATCACAATTCAAGTTCATATTCATTACAGGGAAGTTTCCTCAATCACTAAGGATCTGCATCATTCAGTCAAGCCCCGAACCGATGTATACGTTCTTTCCGCTTGAATCTTGACTTGGGTCAATTTCCATGAAGTCATCCACGAGAAACAGCAGTTCACTAACGGATTATCCAATAACTATTCGATGCTGTACTGTCCCAGAAGTCACGCAGAGACCGGCGCTGCCTCTTGCTTTACTTTTCATCTCTCCAACATCCACTATCTTTACACCTGGTTTGCATTTAACAAAGGCAGACGTGTTCGACGGTGGGTGTAAGTCAAAGCTGAGGTGTCATATTTTAGGTTCCTTATTGGTTGACACACTTTCCCCTTCTTCAGTTAGTAGAATTGGATTTCTACGAAACAGAGCATGCTCTGCTACACAGTCAGATTTTTTTTTTTGAACTGTTTATTTCCTTTTAAGAGTATAACATATAAAAAATGAGATGTAAGATTTAAAAGTATTCATATTTTATTAATTATCAATAGAAATTACAAGGAATTTGCTTATTTGAACATAGTTAAGTCCTATCTTTAAGGTTCTATCTTATCCTGACGGCTTTTCCACAATTTTGAGTACATTCTTTAGCCAATGATAATGCTAAGATAGAAAATGATAATGGAAAGTTGATTCAGGTTAACAACCAAAATGCAGACTCCTTGCTCATGTTGTCAAAATCAGAAGGCCACGCTTGATCAGAAGTTCCCTTAAATATACTTTTCTTGATGAGGGAACTGAAGGCAGGATTCCGTGTAAACCAGCCTTCGGCCCATTTGCTTGTTATCTAAACCCAGTCCATATAACCGAAGATTTGCACCCAGTCCATATAATTTCTTGCGGTGGTAATGTTGACCTGAAAATAAAAGATCATGTCCACAATCAACACCATTATCCCCCACCAATCTAACTCTTAATGATTCACATTGGCTGATTCTCATCAATGTTTAGTATCAGCCAGCTAGTTGTTGGGAACTCCATGCATGCTGTTATTCATTATTCTGCTATTTCTTTCTTGTTTGAATGTTACCACCTGAAAATGCATATCTTTCTTTTCGCCTAGATGCATCTACTTTTCTTGAAGTAATAAAGTCACCAGCTGTTCTATTGTCGGTCAACATCCTATTTTTAGATTGGTTGTTGAAGCACCTAACCTTACGTTGCTTTAGATATAGGTTATATACACATGTAGGATTAAAGCTTTTTCATTTTTCATTTTTTGTTTATTTTTAAACATACACTTATATACATATTTAGTGTCGAATTTGAAACTAAAATGTCCCAAATAGTTCTCTTCCCAGCTAAGCCAAACAATTGTCGACATGGATTACAATTTGTTATAATCTTTTAGATCTAGATTAAAAGGCAATTCTCTTTAAACATGAAAGTTAATTGTCATCCCACAATCGGTTTCATATGACATTGAATTATCTCCAAGTAGATTATGGTGGGTGGCCAACCACTCTCTTTTCGGAGAATCAAAATGTTTAACCACTCTAACTATTTCCTTAAAGGTCGCTGACCAACTTTAAGCTATTTATGCTTTTTAATATATTTCTTATGAATATTATAACGCACATGACTCAAAAACCACGCTGCCAAATCAAAACGTTATTTTCTGTTTACGAAATCCAAAAATAAAAGTATTAAATTACACGAAGTTTCACTGAAACTGCTGGTATCTCACAATCAAATACCAAAATATGGAATATAAGAAGAAAAAAAAGAAAGAAAATCAATATAACGGGGGAAGCCTGATACGATCATACATCTGCTTATCAGCAATTCAATGGAGGAAGATCAGCAGTATCTAGAAACGGTGTTATCTTTGAGCTCTGAAAAAGCCGACTACCAAATATCATGAACCCTACTGTATATCCTGCAACCGCAGCCAGTAGCACACCTACATTAAACGACATGACGGCGAGCATGACCAAGTAAGCCAATCCAACCCGAATGGCGTACATCGCAGATTGCAGAAGTCCGGCAGTGATATTGTCGGTGTTCTTATTGATAAATCTTGTGTGCGAAAGCCACTCCACTACGAAACTTACCAGAAAGACTGAAATTAAGGCCAAAGTGTAAGAGTAGAAGCTTTGGCCCGGCCACCCTGAGAAGAGAATTTCCACCTCGGTGCCCCAGAAAAAGGTCATGTGTTTCATCATTTTCTTGGTTCTCTCTCGTTACGAAGTTGATCATTGAAGGGAAGGAAATTATAGGGAGTTCTGGGAGCGTTTCGGTGATGGAAGTACAAAAAATATCATCATGTACTGCGACAATGTACTTCCACCTATGTGCTCTCCCGTTGATCCTAAAATGCAGAAAGTGGCCACCGGCAATTTAACTATAGCAGCATATGGCTTGAAATTTGTTCAAGGAAACCGATTTGCTATCCCGTTTTGCTCTTGTACTTTTTGACTTAAGATTTTAAATTCTGATTTCATAAATTTGAAGATTTGTTATCTACACTTATAAGTTGTAACATCTTTAGCATTTTTGTCGGATTGCTCAACAAAATTATTGTTGAAATATAATCACATCACTTTTTTAACAAAATTTTGAAAAAGAAAAAGATTTTAATTTCTATAATTCACCATATTGTTTTTAGAAGTTCTAAGAATTCACACCATATAATTCCTATAAGTTTTCAGAATAAAATACGAAGGTAACATATCCGATAATAGTGTTGCAGATGACCTTATGTGTAGGAGAATTACAACTAAAGGTCATATAAAATATTTTTTGATACAAGTTTAATTATAATTTTAAGATTATTAAAGATCTTGATTTAGTGTTAGTAGAATATATTTTAAATCTATCAAACTCATAACTGAAATCCTTATACTAACGCTAAAAAAAAATAGAGAGGTAATCCATTTTTTTTTTCTTTGAAAAAATCGACGAAAGAAAACATGGGTCAAGTACGGACAGATATTTTAATCTTTAGAGCCGGAGTGCGGTTGGCGTGTACGACGGAAGAGGGTTGGTCTGGTAGTACAACTAGTATCTTTCCTTCTTTTTGAAGTTTCTTTGAAGATATTTTTGATTCATTTTGCACGTGGATGAAATTTTTTCTTCGATCAAAACTCTATTTGGAAGAATCTTTGGACGAAACAATCACTACGATAATTGTTTACTTTTCTAAAAAGATTGTGTCGCTGTTATGATGTCTACAAAGCATGGTCTTATGGTGTCACGTCGAACAATGAAGAATATTTTTTTTCCTAGAGTTGCATTTAATGATGTTGCGATCAAGTGATGGGAAAACAACGTATAAAGTTTTCCACTTTGATTGAACCTGTGAGGAAATACTAAAACACCAACGATGTATTTGAATCACAAGTAAAATAAGCAAATCTCGCAATCAACACAAAAGAATTTCTACGTGGAAAACTCCTCCAATGTGAAGGATAAAAACCACGGGACCGATCACGGAGTCCACCTAAATCTCCACTATATAAATCGTTAGGTTACAACCCAATCAAGTCCTTAATAATAGCATTAGGACTAAGATTTATTGATTCAACAATAATAGAATCACCAATTAATAGTGAAGAACAAGTTGTAAACAACAACTTAACCAAGAGAAGTTGGAGAAATATTACCTAGATTTTTGACCACAATCTGCTGACTTAAAGAGCTTCAAATGACGATCCAACCGTTCATAATGAAGAACACTCAATCCCGAACCTACTGACAAAAAATCAACTCAATTGGACCACGGATCGACCTTGATCAAACATTTGATCAACTGCTGTGCAGGGCCTATAATTCCTGCGAAATTCTGCTCTTTTCTTTTCTCTCTCTTTTCTTTTTGACGGCCACTCTCTTATGAAAAAAAAACCCTATTTTTTTCTTTTAAACCTTAGGGCCAAATGACCCTAATAGGACCCAATAATAAGTTCCCGAATATGGGCTGGACCAACCCAACATCAAGAAAGTAGAATTTTCTGCAGTTTGACAATGCAGCGGGCGACGAATAGAGGTATGACGAAGAATATTTTCATCTTAAGCCGAAGACGGCTGACACGGATGATTAAACCACTCCAATGGAGATGGAAAATCTCACGTTAGATGGTCTACCGTACTCAATATTGTTCTTATTCGGTTTTGGTCCCTGTTCTTATTGTAGGTGAGATTAATTCTTTAGGGATGACGTAGGTGGCACATTTGTGAACAAGATCTCTTGACTAACATCCTTGCAAGTTGATGGGGGCAGGATGCGATGTTAACTTAATTGCACTAGTTGGAAGCAACGGCCACGAGGCCTTTGGTGAATATTTTCATAGATTTGTCAATAGAGGAGATGACTTGTATTTGGATTTTTGGGCCTTCACAAACAAATGGCACTCTAAATCAACATGCTTTGTACAACCATGGAAAATAGCATTTGCTATGAGATAGATGGCAGAGATATTATCAGACTATAGGACTAGAGGGTAAGCAAGTGGGGCATGGAGGTCCTAGAGAAGCGTTTTGATCCACTTGATCTTTGTATTTGTGTTAGTAAGGCATTTATACTTCAATTTAGTATTCGAGTGAGCCACCATGCATTGTTTTCGAAATGCCCATGAGGTAGTGTTGCATCCAAGAAAGACCCAAGACCCTCCAATTGATCATCAATTGTCTTTGTTACTAATCCAATTAGCATATGAAAAGGCATGAATATCTAAAGTGAGGCTTTTATTGAGTAGGATGCCTTGACATGGTGTGTTTGTGAGAAAGCATAGTAAACATTTGATGACTTGCTAATGGCTTATGGAAGAATCAAGCATGAGTTAAGCAGTGTTGATTGCAAATGTAATGTTAGGATGCAATAGTGAAGTGTGGCTTTTGTTGAGCAGGATGCCATGACATGGTTTGGCTGTGAGAAAGCATAGTAATCACTGACAACTTGCCAATGACTCATGGAATAAGCATGCATGAATTGGTAAGTAGTGTTGACTATGTACACAGATTGATTCTAGATTGTGTTAGAGTGAAGTATTGGAGAGCCCCAATAGTGTTACAGTATATTGTAGGATTTGGAAGAGGGTTACCATCATGGAGGTTGGGTGGTGAGTTAGTGATGCACAATGTGGAAATAGATTGTGGTTTGTCCATTTTCACACAAGAGACAATATCCAATGTACATTTGGCTTGGTATAAAAGGAGGCCTTGAGCGGTTGGTTGGACTTCCATGCCTAAACTGTAATGGAGATGTCCTAAGTGTTTGATGATAAACTCTTGTTGTAGTTTGGTTAAGAGAGCATCCAAGGGTACTATGGGAGAGCCAATTAAGATGATGTCATCAATGTAGATGAGGAGAAAGATGCTAAATTGAGTTGTGTAGAGAATAAATAGTGAGGAGTTTGCTTTGAGACAATGAAGCTAAAGGAGAGAAAGAAACAATTGAATCTATGATACCGTGTTTGAGGTACCTATTAGGGAATATAGAGAGATTTTTGGAGTAGGCAAACATAATAGGGCTAAAGGGGATCAATAAAGCATTGTGTTCGTTCCATGTAGATGGTTTTTTTGAGATGTCCATAGAGAGAGGCGTTCTTCAAATTCAGTTGGTGAAGGAGCCATTCACGGGAGTAGGTAACTATCTAGGACTATGCGGATGGTTTCTACCCTTAATTACCTAAACTAATAGCCGATGTTTGACCCAGGTAAGCAAGAGAAGAAAATAGCCTCTTTCATGGAAGCAAGCTTGGTAGAATTGTATTCCTTTTGGGTGGAAGAGAATTTGGAAAGTCGAGTTCTTTCTAGAGTGATTCCGGGCTTTTATATTTTTCCTTTGGTAGATTTTTTGTTTTTTGTTTTTTTTGGTGTAAATCTAGTTAGTTTTTTGTACAAGAAGTTGGAATTTTTGTTACAATATTATATTAGGCACCCAAGCGGTAAAAGTGTACCAATTTCTTACCAGTTGTGGCCATTGGGACCGAGGCTAATCAATATCAATTCGGCCCAAATGTGGATTGCGTTTTCAATTTGCCAAAGTTATTGCTAAATGGAAATCTCTTTTACCCTTTCTCTCTTACAAAATTCTAGGTGGGGATTCATTAAATGTGTTAGAAGGTCTATTTTTCCCTTTAAAATTAGTTTGTAAAAGAGGGAAACACTTCCACATATGAAGAGTATAATATGCCAATATATTAACAATGCAAGACATACCAAATTTCAACATGCCACTTAGTATGGAAAAACACTTTCTATAGGCACTTAGTCACAAGCAAATAGATGCTTCACATGAAACATAGACTTTGATACTATATATAAGAATTTTTTTTTAGAAAAGATAGATACTTCTGCATATGAGAAGCATAATAGTCTAATATATTGGTAATGTGCAATAGACATAAAAGTCAAAAGAGTAAGGGTGAGGGAAATTTACCTCATATCTTATGATCTTTGACATTCTTTACTTGTGGAGAAGAGGAAGTAGGAAAAAGGAAAGATAAATTGAAAGATAAAGGAAAGAAAAGAGGTTGTTGAGAGATAAGTTTGGGGTTTTTGATGAAAGAGATAATTGAGTGTCCCATAGAAAATAGTCAACATTGCGATTTCAAGATTTTTGCTTAATCTTTTCCCTTTTCCTTTTCACAATACTTGGATGGGGCTTAATTAGTGCCTCATTTTTTCTTGGCATCTTTAACAAATGCTACACATTTTTTCCTTCTTTCCATTAACTTAATTGGTATAACTATATTGTTAAAAATGTTAAAAGTATGGGTTGCTCCAAGCTTTAGAAAAAACTTGTAAGGGACTCCTCAAGTTCTCCAAAAAAAAAAAAAAAAAAAAAAAAAACTCATATGGCTTTGGACAGAGTGTCTCTCAAGTTGGAAAGCTTATAAATTGGCCTTTAAGTTGTATATTTTGAAAGAGAACCAAAAGCTTGTGTGACACTAATAACCAAGAGTTAGGTTATTGAAAGAGTAGTACATATTATAAGGTTCAGAATCAAATTCAAAAGTAAGTTTAAAAGTTTGAGGGACATTTCATTTATTTAAGTTTCACCACAAAAGATTATAACTTTTAGTAAGAGACTTTTGCCTTGCATATAATATACTGTTAATGTTGGTGGTGTTTTACAATCTTACTTTTGTTAAAAAACTACAATTGAAAAGTTTTGGATAAATAAGTAAAGAATTAATTTTGTTGATTTAAGCCAATTGTGAAGGCTGAAACACACAAAATTATTGTATGTGCGTGTGCATGTTTTTGCTTGATCATACTATTGATAATGATTGTGTGAATTCTTAGCAAGTGATATCAAAACAAGGTTGTACAGAAACGCATAAGTGAAGGAAGGAGCGTGCAACATCAACAGATAGGGAAAATAAAGACTATTGTTCCTCATCAAAATACAATCAATATTTTGGTTGTGGCATATCATTAAGTGCCACATAAGCAGCCACATCATTAGGTCAAAAAGTTTTTGGTGTTCCATAGTTCGGCTTTCTATAGACTTATTTTTTCAGAGTAGTGAAGGTCTTTGGGAGTTTTTGTCAAGGGAGGAATTCGTTTGAAACTCCTCAAATTCTCAAAGATATAGTCCCACATGTCCGTGAAGAAGAAAGCTTTCAAGTTGGAAGGCATATAAACATTCCTTTAAGTATTGTATTTTGAAGAAAAACTAAAAGATCATTTAGTAACCAAGTCTTGGTTTATTGAATAATCAAAGCTAAACTGGAGAGGATTTTACAGTCTTTCTTTCTTTTATTCAAAAGACTTTAGTTGTAAGTTTTTGAATAATTAGTAGAGATTAATCATATGGATGTAGGCAAGTTATTTTTTTGTGTGTAGTACGTGTTTATGCTCATTTTATTGTTATTAAGAATTGTGTGAATTCGTAACAAAACTTAATAAAGGAACTCCTAAAATCAATTGGCATAAACAACAATTTTTGCCTAGCTTTCCCAATGGCACACATCCTAGTTTTCGTTACAGAAACCAAAACAATCCGGGTCTCTCAAATTCCAACACGAAAAATATATTATTTGAAATGGTTTAATTTTTTTCCCTTAAAGTAATTATTAAAAAATATACTTGAACATATAATTATGATATCAAGCTGAGATATTAATTATGATCGATAACTAGTATTTAAGACACTTGCTCACTTTGAGCATATACTAATCCATGAGTAATAGGATGATGATGAAAAAAATACTCGAGGAAAACAACATTTGCACTGCCAAAATCACGACAAAATGGGAAAAAAAAATAACCCTCCACCCTAATTAAGTACGGACAGCCAGCTCACCTCGATGACCTTACAAAAGACATCAATTATGGGTAAGTACGCCACCAGCTAAGACGACCGAACCAAATTCAAAAGAGAAATAGAAAATAAAAACAAACAAAAGAAAAGCGACAAAAGTCACTTCGGTTTTCTCTGAGCAACATGTTTGCTTTTCTGGGTATCAGCATAACAGGTCCAAGCAAAAGAAAAGAGACAAAATACGTTGTTTATTTTTCGCAGTAATAAATTTTCCGGTTTTGGATGTCAACCTGAACTCCACCTCATGTTCTACATTAGGAAGCCTATATATATTTATATGTCATTTTCTCTCGTGTCTCGTGAGTGTCGTATCCCTCACTATAACAGATTAAATCACATCAATGCTGCGTTGATTAAAAGCTCTTTTAACTTCACTTGATCTCTTTCTTCCATATTCTTTTGAAACAAGATGTGATCATGCCTCACCAATCATATTTTACAGACAACCAGACAATTCAAGCTGATCTTGTAAAAGATTCGCTTCATTTTTTAACTCGCCAATCATATGGTGCTCATGTGACTTAAGTTGCTCGCTCCATACTAACAAGGTCCCCAATTGAATCCATGGATAAGTTGAAAATTGGGAAGCTTTGTATTAAGCATCTAATGGAAATATTTGCAAAGTTGATTTATTTATTCCAATTGAAAAAATTCAGGCCTTTAATTACTAAAAATTACTAATTATGGTAATTCTTAAAATATAAGGATCTATTTTAAAATCTTAAGACAATAAGAAGATCTCATCACATATTAGGTCAAGAGTTCATTCTTATGTTTTCAATGTGGAATATATATCTCTAATACTCCTCTTTATGTGCAAGTTGATATAAGTGGATTGACAAATGAAGTCAATAGAACAAAGGCCTATCCTTGCTTCTAATAATATTTTAGAGTATGAGCCTACCTTAAGATCAAGTCTTTATTCTCACCTATTGATGTGGAGCATAGATCTCTAAGTGTCATTATTGCTGAACTTTCTTTTTTCCTTTTTTTTAACAAGGGCATCCAACTAAGCTCAAGAAGAAAAAAAAAAAGAAAAAGAAAAATAAAAAAAGGTTCTCATGAACATGCCTGTCAATGCCGTGGCCCTTGAATGCAGCTGTTCAGAGTGGCAGCTTTCTTAAGATCATCGCTCATTGAGTGTTCTTTTTGCTCCTAACCTCGGTAAACATCCAGCTCATTTAATCTGTCTAAACGGAGACTTATTTACTTGAATATTTCCCATGAAAGAACGGCTTGTGCTTATGACCTGGCGATTCATTAAAGATGGCATCACTTTGTCAAATATGGCTTCTCAGCACATCCAACGGACCCGGTTTTCTTACAGAATATAAAATACGCACCAGAGTTAATATGTTTTAATATGATGTCCAAGGACTGAACAAAGCAAGCAACATTTCAGTAAGCAGATCCAAATAGTGGCTGAGAGAGAGACAGAGAGAGATGGGTAAGATCTCACAGAGACATCCACAGTTGTTTCTACTGCCATGCCCCTACCAAGGTCACATAAGTCCGATGCTTCAGCTAGGCACCATCCTTCAGTCTAAGGGATTCTCCATCACGGTTGTTCACACCGAGTTCAACTCTCCGAACCCTTCCAGCCATCCTAATTTCAATTTCCTTCCGATACCAGATGGCTTATCGGACCATGAGATCTCATCGGGGGATTTATTAGGTATTATAACAATGCTTAACGTCAACTGCAGATCCCATCTCCAAGAATGCTTGTCTCGGATGATGCGGGAACGAAAAGGTCCCGAGGACGACATCGCCTGCATCATCTACGATGAACTCATGTACTTCTCCGAGGCCGTGGCCAATCTTCTGAAGATTCCAAGCATGATTTTACGCACCACCAGCGCAGCAACTTGTCTAGCTCGCACCTTCCTTGGCCAACTCAAGGCGGAGGACCGCGTTCCCTTCAAAGGTATGCCCAACACCTGTTCAATACATATGATATATGGCCCTTTTTCTGTATTAAAAAGGGAAAATGGCAAAGCATTAAACACTTGAAATCATTTCATCGATTTAGCAATAATGACTTGTGTATGTCGCAATTGTAAATTAAATAGAATTCGTAACTCAACTACTTTGGTATTTTCCTGATTTAATATTTGTTCCTTAGTGAAATAGAAGTATTACTGCATCAGATTTAAGAACCAGCAGTTTCGACCTTGATCTAATTGTTTGAAGTTGTATTAAAAAAAATATAACATTGATTCAGAAGAAAGTTCATTGGTTTCGTACCCTCCAAAAGATCTGATTAGTTACACTCGCACTAGAAACTAGAAAAGTTCGAGGAAATGAGGAAAATAAGACAAGGGAAAATATTAAAGTTCCTCACCCCGAACATTCTAGCAAGGGATTCAGCTGTTTCATATCCTAACAATGGCGAGATCCTTTCTTTTCTTGTGGATGAGTACATTGATTGTTGATAATAGCTGTTACATTTGTGGAATACAGATTCTGTGTCAGAGGACTTAGTTCCAGAGTTCCATCCTCTTAGGTTTAAGGATCTACCCTTTCCCAGGTCCACAAACTTTGACAAATATTTGCAACTAACAGTTGATATCTACAACATCAGAACATCTTCGGCGGTGATTTGGAATACCTTGGAATGCCTTGAACCGTCTTCATTGGACCACATCCAACGACAATGCCAGGTTCCACTCCTTCCCATTGGCCCTTTGCACAAGTTTGTCCCAGACTCCGATTGTAGCTTATTGGAAGAAGACAATAGCTGCATCGCATGGCTTGAGAAGCAAAAAAAAAGCTCAGTGTTATACGTAAGCTTGGGAAGCGTAGCAACCATGGATGAGAAAGAGCTAGCGGAATTGGCATGGGGTCTAGCCAACAGTCAGCAGCCCTTCCTGTGGGTTGTTCGGCCAGGCTCAATTTGTGGGTCGGAGTGGACTGAAGCACTACCCAAAGGCCTCAAAGAAAGCATTGGAGAGAGAGGCTGCATTGTGAAGTGGGCACCACAGCAGAAAGTTTTGGCGCATGACGCCGTGGGAGGGTTTCTGAGTCATTGTGGTTGGAATTCCACCCTAGAGAGTATTTCCGAAGGGATTCCGATGATATGCAGGCCGTGTTTTGGAGACCAAAGAGTGACCGCAAGGTATGTGAGCCATGAATGGAAAGCAGGCCTGCAATTGGAGAACGAGCTGAAGAGATGTGAATTAGAGAGAGCTGTAAGAAGACTAATGGCAGAAAAGGAAGGGGAAGTCATGAGGGAAAGGGCTGAGAACTTAAAAGAGAAATTCGAAATTTCTATTAAAGAAGGTGGTTCCTCCTATAATTCCTTGAATAGACTGGTGCAGATGATCATCTCATTTTGATAGCTCATTATCTATCACGAATTTACCCTAGACGCCTCTCTTTTCTAGATGAGATGTTTAATGTACGTGGACCATGGATGTGTAATTTTTTTTTTCAAAAAAATAAGATTTGATGTTTTCTACGGTTGTGTTGAATATTAAGTGTAAACGTGCACTTCGTGTATGTTAACGTGGGTGCCATGCACGTACAGTTGCAGCATTAAGTGTAAAAGCACTATTACGTGCAAGAGATCATGCATAGAAGGAAGTCTTTTATGTTACTAATGTTAGGATTGGAGTGAAAATTAGTAGGCCTAGATATATTCCATGTATGTTATAGGAATATTCTAGGAATTATTCTCCACTGTATTGATTAGGATTCCTAGTGGTATCCAGTTAGGATTCTTAGTAATATCCAGCTAGGACTCCCCTTTTGGTACTAGTATAAAAGGGGAAGATCATAGGAAAACCCTAAGGGCCAAAAGAGAGAGGGTTACACCTCATAAGGGCAGTAGCCCGCGCCTCATGAGGGTGGCAACCAGAGAGTGCTACTTTGTGTAGTAGCCACAGGCCAAGAGAGACTCAAGTGAGTTGCTGTAAGTATTGAGAATAGCTGTGTGAGAGCTATATGTATGAATATTGTAATCAACAACCTTGTATTCTCATGAAGAAATCTAATAAGAGGAGAAGGGGCCGGTAGTTGCGCCGGTGACGGGGGACGTAGGACATTGTATTGGTCCGAACCTCCTAAATCTTGTGTCTCTTGTATGTTTATTTTTTTTATGTGTGTCTATATGTTCATGTGATGGAGTCGCTTCTACAACAAAGTGGTATCGGAGCCAGGTTCCATGGCTCGGGAGCACCATATGGAATGCATAGAACTAAATTGGTATTGAACAAGAGATTGACAACTCCTCTTAGTGTTTCTTAACCAAAGTTTTGGTTTTTATGTGAAGAAAAAAAAAGGTGATTTTTTCTACATGGGTTCTTTTTTTCCACGTTTCAAAACTTATCTTTGTCAAGCAACAAGTGAAAGAACGGTTATTCGATGTGAATTAAGCATACCATGCACAAGAGAGAAGCTATCAACAAAGGTTTCGTTCTAAGAAACCTTTTGTCAAACACTTGGCATGCAACCCATAGTGAGAAAGGTCAAAAATTGGCGATTAAGGTATGGATTTTCTTCTCTGGACTTCGTCTATGTGATTTCCAACTTCTTGGTGGCCCAAAAATTCTAGATTTCGTCAGAAATTGATCGGGAAGTTGTGGGTTGTGTTGAACCCACATGGATGGAAAAGGAAAGTTGAAATTATTGCTTTGTTTGACTTTTTTTGGAGAAAAGGAGGCCAGATTAGAAATCAGGGTGTCCTGATTTACAATTCCGGAGATTTTCGTGAAAAATGGTCACCGGAAAGTCGTCGGACGGTGGCCGGAGTGACGGATTCGGCGCTAGCAAAGTGCAAAATCGGGTCGTACAACCCAGTTCGAGACCCGAATAGAGAGGTGCGGATCCGGACCTGGAGCGGACCGGATCGGGTGCGCAAGTGATCCAGCAAGAGATGGATTTGGCGCGTGCACACACATGCAAAGCAGCAGATCAAGCGATCGGATCTGGCGTGTGCATTACACGCGCGGCGCAGATAGCGGGTCGAAAGAGGATCCATGGATTCGGGCATGGATCGGGTGCGGCCCAAGCCCACTAGAGATGGGCTGTTGAAGATGGACTTGAAGTCAGGCCGGGTATAGCCCCAAACCTGCTGAGAACGGGTCGAGATGTTAAAACGGGTCGAGGTGTGACCCGAATTCCTATACCCATAAGATCGAGGATGGACAGTCAAGAATTTCTTGATGAATCTATGCCAATCAACGGTGTTTGATGGCAAGAAAAGGGTGTCAGAATAATCTTTGGAGGATTCCAATTCCATCCATGGAGTTAGATCGGCAAACGGCGACGTCGTGTGCTTAAAAAAGCCGGGTCAAGTTATGGATATCGTGGATGGTGGCGGAAATCCAGTAACGGGCGGTCGATTGGAGAAAATAAGGTGTCCAAATGGTTCAGCAGCCGAGTATGAGGTGATTTTTGGCGAAAAGTAGCCAGAAAAGCGAAGAGAAATGGCAGCGGTAGTGCTGGGTCGCGAAGTGGGTCAACCCACGTGAGATCTGGGTTGGGCGCGATTATGCGCGGGCGCGTGAGATGCACGCGCGGGCACCTGTGTAGGGCGCCTGATGTGCACGTGTGCATGGCGCGTGAGGCCCACGCGCGGACAGAACCGGTGGAGCGTGAGTTACACGCGCTGGCGAGATTTTTCCCAAGTATTTTTTGGCCAGTCTTGTGTAGAATTTTAAGTAGTGTTTGATGGTTTATTTGCTTTGTGATTTCGAGTTCCAGGAAGGTCCAAATTTAATGAATATTGGTGTTTGGACTTGGATTTCTAACTTGTGGTTAATCTTAAATTGGATTTACATTGAATGGGTTGATAGAATCAAGGATGACAAAGATGAAATAGGAGAAAAGTGGCTATTGGTACCTTTGTCTTGGTTTATTCAGTGCTTATTATGTTGCCACTAATAGAACTATGGATGTCGTTGATAGATTTTTGTTGGACTTCTTTGTATCGAATTTGCTATGGTTTTATGATGTAATATGCTTGGTATTTGGGATCTATTGGTCATGCGTTTGGCCAAATGTTTAGGGTTCCAAATGGAAGGTTAATATTTCAAGAGATTGATGATTATGCTCTTAAATGGGGATGGAAGAGGTATTCTTCATCTATTACCTTCATTATTGTCTTTGGACAAAGGTAGAGGGGGAGATAGCTCTGTTTCTTCTGCAGTTATCTGACATTGGCAGAAGGGGAGACAGTTTTGTTTATTTTGCGGTTATCTGGGATCTCTTGATTATGTGGTTGATCAAGGCATAGGATTCCAAAGAGAAGCTTATATCTCAGGAGGTGTTATACTCTTGAAAGAGGATTTGAGGAGGATAGTTCTCTTCATTTGGTGCTTCTAGTATGTTGTCAATTGATAGTCGCAGATATGAGAGATAGAGTTACATGACACCAGGAACAAGAGGTAGAAGAAGGAAAGTCTCACGTGATGATTTCACATTGTTGAGATTACAAGATAGCAAGACAATTTAGGATTCACTATTGAGCTCAAAAGTAAAGTTATTCCTTAGAGTATGATTGATTTTTTTTGAGATGTTACACTATATATATGGAGGAGGTAGAGATGGTTCTCTCTGTTTTTTAGATTCCACAAGATTAGGCTGGTTGGATGACACTAGTATAGAAGGTGTCTTGATTTTGGGTTTGATGAAACCCAAGGGATTTATGATGTGTTAAACCCCAAGGGCGAAATTGATATTTTGGTAAATAGTGAGATAATGATTAGAAGACTACCTACAACATGGAAACTTAGAGATATAATGTTCATTCAAGGAAATTTTGATAAAGCCACAGTTAAAGGGGAACTAACAGATGAGCAGAGGTTATTTGGGATCGCTCAGTTAGATGATTGCTTGTAACATGGACACTTAGAGATGTAGTGTTCATTCAAGGAGCATTTGATAAGCCATAGTTAAGGGGGAACTAACAGATGAGCAGAGGTTGCTATAGAGTTTATGTACCTAGGATTGCTCAGTTGGTTGATGTTATCTCTTTAGTTACTACCCTAGTGATTGTATGAGCAATGAGATTCTTTTTCATCTTTGATCACTTTATGGTTGAAACGTCCATAAGAGAGTAGTGAGATATTTCCTAGTATGAGCTCATGTTTGAGGGGGAATTTATGGTGGTGCAAGTACCTACTGTGATTAGTTGTAGCCGGCTATCAGATGATGCACCATATGATGTGGATAGTTATAGAGTGATGCGATACATTCTCCTTGTTGATCATAAGAATTTTGATATGGGTGATATTAAGTTTTTATGGCATTCTATGTTGTAGCCCATGGGATTCGAAGTTAAAAGAGAATATGATGTATGGATAGAGAAAGTTCATATGGATTTCTATTATTTCTCAAGCGATGATACCTGAAGTTATACAAATTCATGAGCGTGCATGAATTTATTAGATGCTCAAGCAATAATGTTGATGATTACTTCAGGGTGACTTCTTTCTTTTAGTATGTTATTCACTTCTCAAGTATGTTAACAGCAAGATTAGCTGTTGAACCTTGCAAGGAGCTTTGGAGAAGTTGCAGAGGGAGCTCATGACAAAATATGTTATAAAAGACCTGAGTGACACGATATATACCTTGGGAGGAGATGCTCAAGACGAAGTGCCGTGGGATTCCTTCAACTAGATTGAGTTGAAGAGGGAGACCAAGAGATAGAGAGTCCATTCATTGGAGGCTGTATGCCTATCACACATGTTCTCGGTTGATATTTTGAGTTTTTTGTAAAATGGACATGATTAAAGACTGTTGAGGTTGTACTAGCAGTAGACAGCTTGAGGAGAGACCTGTTGAGGTCAGATATTGCATATAGAGCAAACTGATTAATAGACATGAACGTCTATGGTATGAATTCTTTACAATGAGATATGGAGTTTGACTTGGCAAATCTTCACAGTTGGCTAGAAGACTAGCTAGATTAGCTAGAGTTAGTGGTAGAGGTGCCATTCGTCGAAGCCAAGAGATAGCTGTGATTATGGGAGCCATGAAGTTCATGATGAGATTTTGGCAATTCATAGAAGAGCCTGATGTGAGCTTGATTTCTTTGACCATTTAGAGATGATACACATTCAGCTGGGTATCCCTTTTATCAAATCAAAGATAAAGGAAGAGCTTAAGGAGCTAGGGGAAATACATATTTCCATGCAACTGATGTGTTATTCAGTTAAGTCTCCCTTCACCGATGATGGAGGAAGAGCTTAGAAAGCTAGAGAAGAGTTGTCTTCAGATGTAGCTGATGTACTAATCGGGATGGTGGATTGATGCTGAGAAGATGCTTAACTATTGGAGGGCTCAGAGGTCATATATGCAGTAGATCAACCTATTGTGCAGGGTTGTTGCACTAATTTTACTCCAAAGGGGGAAATTGTTAGGATTGGAGAGAAAATTAGTAGGCCTAGATATATTCCATGTATGTTATAGGAATATTCTAGGAATTATTCTCCTCTGTATTGATTAGGATTCCTAGTGGTATCCAGTTAGGACTCCTAGCAATATCCAGCTAGGACTCCCCTTTTGGAGCTAGTATAAAAGGGGAAGATCATAGGAAAACCCTAAGGGCCAAAAGAGAGAGGGTTATGCCTCATGAAGGCGGCAGCCCGCGCCTCATGAGAGTGGCAACCAGAGAGTGCTACTTTGTGTAGTAGCCACAGGCCAAAAGAGACTCAAGTGAGTTGCTGTGAGTATTGAGAATAGCTGTGTGAGAGCTATATGTGTGAATATTGTAATAAGCACCTTTGTATTCTCATGAAGAAATCTAATAAGAGGATAAGGGGCTGGTAGCTGCGCCGGTGACGGGGGACGTAGGACATTGTGTTGGTCTGAACCTCCTAAATCTTGTGTCTCTTGTATGTTTTTTTTTTATGTGTGTTTATATGTTCATGTGATGGAGTCGCTTCCACAACAACTAACTCTTTACTGCAGACGGGATTTGACATTGGAGTTGGTAGGATTTGTGTGATGTGGCTTATGATAGGAGAGAGGAAAGTTGGGGCTGCATATGTAACTGGGTAAATGAGTACGCAACACACCCATGGGTAGGTACAGTTAAGGGGCAAAATGCTTTTATAAAGAGCACAATGTGTAAAAGAAAAACTTAGCTTTTGAAATCTAAGAACTTGGTTTGTTTTCTCTTCTAAAAACAAAGTTTTGGCACCCCTCTAATAATGTCAACCAAGCTCCATTTTATCAAAAGTTACTATAATCCGTTCCAAATGAGTGCTAATCTGATTGTAAGGAACCCAGTTACGTGTCCTAACCTTTGTGCACGTAACAAGCACCGAAGGGACATTTATTACGGATCACTCTCCTTCCTTTGTTTCTGTGTCATGCTCGTCGGAACTCTGTAAAAGTGTGGCTCAAGGGTTTCTCTATCACTACCACCAGTAGTTGCCATTTGCTATCCGACGGCTGGACCTCTGAGTACTTGTGGGTAGCCTCTTTGCGTTCCTTGCTGTTGATTATTTGTTAAAAAAAAAAGGGGTACAGCGTAAGTTTTATATTGCTTAAATCTTGCTTTATTTTTTTATTAAAAAAACTTTTTATTTCTTAGTTAACTTTTAAATAAAATTGAACTTTCTGACAAAATATCAGAACTAGTGTGTACACTTTATTGTTGATAGATATATATTTATGTAAAAAGTATTTTCTCAAGCTTGGAGTGAGGATATGTGAAAAATAATATAATGTCTTATATTATCTAACTCTTATGTAAATTATCTTTGTTTTATTATTGAGTCAACTTTTAAATTTGATCAAACTTTTTAGTTGCTATATTCATACTCACATTATTTTGTCTAGTTTAGCGACCAAAGACTTCACCAACATCTCAATCAAACAAACTTGAAGAGAATTATTACGATATGAGAATGGTTTGTCCTCATTTCAACAATAGCTTTGTTTTCAAGGGCATTTTTTAAAATAAAATAAAATAAAACAAAGTAAGAAGGGTTTTACGATTATGGGTGTCGAACTGAGTGTTACTCTTCTTACCAACATGATCCCTTTCATAATTCCATGACCTTTTCCATTTCCATTTCCATTTCCATATTCCATCTTCTAATCTGGGTGTTCAACTTACATGTCCTGACTAATTACATTGACGAGTCTGCTGCTTTGGGTTTCTTTACAAAGGACAACGTAACAATAGGCCTAGCAAATGGAACAAAGATGATGCTAGATAATGTGGTGATAGGGTGCAGTCAGTGCCCCAAGGATAGGGGCGACAAATCATATGGATTGTTGGGGTTGGGCTATGCTAATTACGCTTTTGCAAACTCAGCAGCTGAAAAGTTTGGATGCAAGTTCTCACATTGCCTGGTAGGTATCCTCAGCGACAAGAACGTCTCAAATCATCTCATTTTTAATGACCATAAAGGTTAGTAGTTATTGTCAGGCAAAATGCAATATACCATGCTTATTATTGGACCTCTGGGAATATGTTACAATCCTAAAGGTAATAGAACACTCTATGTGAATAGACTTAGGCTTTTTGGTTCAATGATTAGATTTGTTACATTTGGTATCATAACCAAATCCTACATTTGAAGTTCAAACCACAGAGAGGACAACCTGTTGGAAGAGCTAAATGTGTGAAGCTATCATGGAGTGGGCTGTTAGGGCATCAGCTATGGAGTCTTGGGGCAATGGTTGGGTTAGTTATAGAATCCTGGGGGCATCGCAAGCTGTACAGTTATTTGGAATCTCTGTAGGGAATGAGATGCTGAAAATACCATTTGAGGTGTAGGATGCATATCGTGAGTGTGGGTTTCCCTTGAATCAAGCACCACCATGCCGTTTCTGGCGGAGGCAGCTTATAAGCCTCTCATGGCAGCATTTGAAGCTTCTCTATCAACTTATCAAAGAGTGCTTGGAGAGAAGCTAAAACCACTCAGAGTATTGCTTCAACTCGACTGGATTTAATGAGTCAAAGGTTACGAGATTAGTGTTTCACTTTGCAGATGGAGCCCGATTTAAACCATCAGTGAAGAACTTCATAATTGATGTAGCTCCTTAGACCAAGTGCATTGGAATTCTGCTAGCGACTTCGGCTAAGAGCTCTAGCATTGGTTCCATTATGCAACAAAACCATTTGTAGGAATTTGACTTGGAGACTAGTAAAGTGGGTTTTGCTCCTGCTACCTGCACCTAGTATATTAAATGCAATGCATGCAATTTCTTGAGCTTTATTATAACTAACTATCTACCTTAACTTCTTCAAATTATGAATTTGAAAAAGCTCTTCTCAAATTATAGTTCATAATAGAGAATTATTTTGTAATGCTAATAAATATGAAGTTTAAGATTAAACACTTTCTATGGGTGGGGAATTCTACAGATCATAAAACTCATAAAGTTGCTTGACAAGTTGTTTGTTGACCTAAAAAGGAATGAGGACTTGGGCTACATCCTAAAGTGTGGAACAAGGTTTTGTTGGGGAGGTCACTTTCGAATCTTATCAATTATCCAAGCTTATCCTTATGGAGTCGATGGATTTATAGTACTAAATGTAGGAGAGTTTCAGTTATGCATCTTGACATCAAAGGAAATATAGCATGGAATTGGAGAAGTCTTATTAAATTATGACTAATTCTCATATCTATACTCTCTAGACCTTTTTATTGTTGTATAGAGATATAATGATTTATGCCAAGTTAATATTGAGGTTGAATGGCATGACTTGATTTAGTCAAGCGGAATTAGCAAACATAATTTCATTAGATGACTCATATATAAAAATAGACCTCTTATAGCAGATATGGTATCTAGATAGATGGCTACCCTCAATTGACTTATCTTGTAATTTATGTAGTTCTCAATTAGAATATAGGTCTCACTTGTTTTTTCAATGTTCGTGGACTGGGCAAATTTGGCAGAGTATACTTGCGCGACAAGGTATATGTAGGAACATTGATGATTGGAATTCTGAACTGCAATGGATGGTTAAAGCAACGAAAGACAGAGACTTGGCTGCAAAACTTCTTAAACTTTCTTTCTTTGTTTGCATGTATTGTATATGGTCTGAACGCAATCGTAGACATTTTCAAAATAAGTTTGTTGAAATACCAATTTTATTGGCTAGAATAAGAAAAATGGTATGTGGAAGGGCATATTTATTTAGGAATATCAAACTTTCTCAGACAAATGTTTTATTGTGTCATAGTTAGAAGATCCCACATTCAATTTTCTCTTAGATAAATTGTAATGCTGGAGTATGCCCCTAAGCTTTTGTACTATCTTATTTTTCGATGAATAAAGTCACATATTCAATAAAAAAAAAAATGAAGTTTAAGATGCTAAAGTTTTTGTTTCTGAAAAATTTTACTTGAAAGCAAATGGGAAATTTGAAGAATTAGATTAGGGGAAAAAAATAGAGTAAAAAGGGTTGTTGGTGGTGGAAAAAAAATGTCTAAACTATTCCATTTTGGTTGAACTTGTGAGAAAGTATTGAAACACAAATTATGTACTTTAAATTACAAGTAAAAGATGTAAATATTACAATCTACATAATCAACACAAGAGAATTTCTTATGTAAAAAATTCTTCCGAAGTTAAGGATGAAAATGATGAAACCGATCATAGAGTCTATCAAAATCTTTATTATATAAATTTTTAGATTTGCAACCCAATCAAGCGCTTAACAATATTAATATGACAAAAATTCATTATCAATAATTGATAGTGAAAAATAAGTTGAAAGCATCAACTTAATCAATAAAAGTTAGAGAAAAATTATCCAAATTTTTTACCAAGATTTATTTATGTAGAGAGCTCCAAATATTGATTTATCTATTCAAAATAAAGAACACCCAATCCCGAACCTATAAAACAAAATCAGCTTAATTAGACCACAAATTAGTCTTAATCAAGCATTTGATAAACTATTGCATAGGGCTCTTAATTTCTACAAAAATTTGGCTATTTCTTTTTCTCTCTCTTTTCTTTTTAA
Source organism: Casuarina glauca (assembly GCA_028551395.1). Taxonomy (NCBI): domain Eukaryota; kingdom Viridiplantae; phylum Streptophyta; class Magnoliopsida; order Fagales; family Casuarinaceae; genus Casuarina; species Casuarina glauca. The sequence goes on along the minus strand of CM052352.1, from coordinate 23,263,623 downwards.
GGCTATCCTAAAATAACTCTTTTAATCCAATATTAGGACAACACCACCTTAAAAAAGACCTAAAATAAGGCTTAAATTTGGGTTGGATTGGCCCAACATTTGGGTTTTTTTTTTTTTTTTTTTGTTCAAACTTCATTTTAGAATCTTTTCATTTTAGAAATCTTTTCTTACAATATAAAACTCTAGTCCTATACATACTTATTGCATACTAAGTGTCATTAAACTTAAGATTGAACGAGATAGAGAAGATTTGACATGAACATTGATATCATTTATAACTTCTTCTAAGGAAGTTAAGTATCGTTACTCCTATTACAATATTATCAGTCATATAAAGTAAGATTAAGAAGATCTTATATGGGATAAAAGATTTTAGTACCGATTTTGATAAATAGATTTCGTATCGTAAAATGATGTGATGATATCATCGTAGCAAATCGATTTAAAATTCTATTAGAGTTTTAAATGGACAATTGTTTAATTAAAGAGCCAATCAAGATCAAGACAAATAGAAAAATATATAAACATGGACCATGGATCCAATAGGAGGCAAAAGTAGGCTCTAGTGATGTTTTAAGCACAGGGTGTCTTTATGAACTTAAAGTTTTAACAGTATATAAGAAAACTTAATTTTTGTTTTATTCTCTGGATGAACTTGGTGGATAAAGACAACTACTACATTATTGGTACATGAGACGCTTTGTTCGAGTTCTGAAGAACTTTAGGAGATTGTTGGTCCCTGCCTACGTCGAAAAGGCATAAACAGCCAACTTTCGTCTTGTTTTCCAATGCCAAGTGTGGTTAAAACCGAAACGATCGCGACCACAATCAGATTCCAGCACATGACTTTCGTCATTGCATACGCACTGCAATTGAATATCGGAGAGTGGGGACGGTGGTATGCACGCTTGTAATTAAATAAGGTCATTTCACGCAAATCTTAACTAGCAGATTCAAGCACCAACGGAAGCAGCCCAGGAAAAAGATCGAAGTAAAGGCAAGTGGATTTGTTGCCTTTGGGTCGCGGTATCATTGTCATTACTCCACCAGGTTATCGAACTCCCACTTTTCGTCACTGCATACGCAAAGCCGCCTCGGACCACCAAGAAGAAGACTATTTTGTTCAAATCAAGCTATTACAAGAAATTAATTTAAAGTTGCGTGGAGAATGAAAATCTTTTTCTTATAAGATCTTTAAGGTAAAGTTTAAATTAAAAGAAAACCATTTAATTCTTAAACTAACTTTTGATTTAGGATTTAGGTTTTTTAGCTTGACATATGAGTTCAAGTTGAACCTATTTTATCTTGTACAAGTTAAAATCTAATAAATGCTTGCTGTGTAGGAGAATATGTGCTAGACTAAGTCACACATTAAGAAGTAAGATCATTAGAGTATAGCTTAAAAGGAAAAAGAAAAGAAAAAAAGAAAAAAAGACCTTTTAACTCTTGAGTTAATTTTTAGGTTGAAGTTTTAAGACTTTTAACTTAATGTAGGAGTTTAGATTGAATCTCATTCATCTTATGCAACATTGAGAATTTCATAATAAAAGATAAGATCTATTAGGTGGAGTTTAAATTAAAAGATCTTTAAACTTTTGAGTTAAGTATTAAATTAAGACTTTGAAAGTATAAATTAAAAGAAGACCTTCTAGCTAAAGTAACCTTGCTTGTGGTGAGGAAAATGTATCTCTCACTTTTTTTTTTTTTGTGGTTGGGGCAAATGTATTATAAACTGGAATGAAGCAAGCATGAAGCAGACAGAAGAAGCAATTGATTCCTTCATCGGGTGTGAACTCTTGAGCAAGTGTGTTTGTCAGGCGAGAGAGAGAGATGACAAAACAAGGAAGGGGACGTCTCCGGGTGGTGCTTGTCCCATGCCCATTCCAAGGCCACATAAATCCAATGCTTCAGTTGGGCGGCATCCTCCACTCCAAGGGTTTCTCCATCACAGTCGTTCACGCTAAGTACAACTCTCCCAATCCTTCGAGCCACCCCAATTTTCACTTTCTTGCCTTGCCAGATACTTCACCTGACGACAAAATAGCTACTGGTCAGTTAGTAGATTTTATGTTGCAACTTAATACCAATTGCAGGGCTCGTTTCCATGAATGCATGAATAAATTGATAAGGCAAGAGGACCCCGACGACGGAGTGGCCTGCATCATCCACGATGAGTTCATGTACTTCTCCCAGGTAGTGGCGAAGGACCTGAGGCTTCCTAGCATGATCTTACGCACTAGCAGTGCTGCCGCTTTTCTTGCTCGTACTGCTCTTATCCAATTAAAGGCAGAAGGCTACATTCCCTTCCCAGGTTTGTATTGATTTGATGTTCAACATGGGAATACAAATCACGTAGGAAATAATGATCTTTTACCAGGTGAGGAAAAAGAAGGAAGTATATAATCCTTGCCACAAACATAAATGTACCGGTACTGTTAATGACCACAAGCAATCAAATTTATCACCTGTACTTTTTTGGCTTGCAGAATCTTGGTCTCAGAATCCAGTTCCAGAGCTTTATCCACTCAGGTTCAAGGATCTACCTAAAAACATCTTTGGAAAATTAGAGAACTATTTGCAACTACTGAGTAACGTTTCTAGTAGTGAAATATCTTCAGCCATCATTTACAATACAATTGACAGCCTTGAACATTCATCATTGGAAAAGATCCAGCAACTATATCAAGTTCCGATCTTCCCACTAGGTCCTATGCATAAGATTTTATCAGCCTCCTGCAGTAGCTTATTGGAGGAGGACACAAGCTGCTTGGCATGGCTTGACAAGCAGAGTAGTAACTCCGTCATATATATAAGCCTGGGAAGCATAGCATCCATGGACCTCAAAGAGCTAGTTGAGATGGCTTGGGGCAAACAGCCAACAACCTTTCCTGTGGGTGGTTCGGCCAGGCTCAGTTCTTGGTGCTGAATGGCTCGAGGAACTGCCCGAAGATCTAAAAGAAAACATTAGAGAGAGGAGTTACATCGCGAAATGGGCACCCCAAAAGGAAGTTCTGGCGCATGAAGCAGTGGGAGGATTTTTGAGCCATTGTGGATGGAATTCAACACTCGAGAGTATTTGTGAAGGAGTTCCGGTTATATGCAGACCATGTTTCGGGGACCAGAAAGTGAACGCAAGATATGTGAGCCACGTTTGGAAGGTAGGCCTAGAATTGGAGGGTGAGTTGGAGCGAGTTGAGATAGAGACAGCTGTAAGAAGACTTATGGTGGATGAAGAAGGAGTAGAGATGCGGGAGAGGGCCAAGAATTTGAAGGAGACAATCGAGCTTTGCACGACAGATGGTGGTACTTCCAACAATTCCTTCAACCAACTATTAGAGATGATCATGTCGTTTTGAAAACTTATTTTTAGTTTTCTGATTGGAGAGAACGTATTTCAAGTTCATGCATAAAAGTCTTCCAAGAAATTTCGAAAATTTTATCTTTATTATGAAGTTTAATATACTAATTTATCATTCCTTACTCTCTTAGAACAGGGCATATTTATTTATTATCATAAGTAACAAAGATTATGCTACATTTTTAAGTAACAGAGTGCATAACAAATCAATTATTTAGAAAGTCATCTTATACTTTCTTGTTTTTGTCTTTACATAAATGATCTATGGTTGCCATATAATTCAAATATGGATAATGAGAAAGAATACTACATTCCATAGTAAGAAAAATAATGCTAAAATTTTAAAATAATTTTATAAATTGCCAAGCTTCTTTATGCACTTACCCTTTTATTTCTAACACTTCCTCTTACTAATCTTCTAAAAATGAAAATACATTTAAATAGAAATACAAAGGAGAAATGCAAGAAAAGAAATTGAAATCCCTTGATTATAATTATCCCCGTAAGTCATTGGAGTTAGTTAGTGAAATCTTTCCTTGTTATTGAAGTATTTTTTTTTTCTTAACTTTTCTGTTAGACACAACCCCTTTTGAGTGTTGAACCTAAACCAAGAGCCAAGCAGGACCTACTCACCACAAAGCTAAGCACTTACCGGCACTGAGCATCTTGCGCATCATCTCACCAACCTATGATACATACCCTTCACCAACCCGTGTAGTAATAAACTCCATATCTCAACCTTTCACCGCATAATACGATCCTGTCAATGCCTTCGTAACTCGGTCAGATTTCAAGCTTTCCCTGCACAACAGCCATATATATCTATAGATATATAGATATTCAATTTTCTTGTAATTTAATTTTAAGGAATGAAGTGATTATTCTAACTGTCACAACTCCCTGTATCCGTCCCCTGAAAAGGGCTAAGCCGCACCTTGTTTAGTCGTAAACAATTCAACTATGTATACATTCTTCTGTGCAGGATGAAAGGGATCACATACTTTCTCTAGATGGGGAAGTTTCAAAAGTATAAAGAGACCTCTATCAATGTCCACTGCAAACAAAACCGTGTACCAAACCTTTGTGCTCCACAAAATCAGAGGTCTTGTGAAAAAGAAATCATTTCCAACAATTTTTCTATGTGCCGACGTCGTAACGTCAAGCAAATTACAGACAACGTGAGGCCTGAGAAAGCACGATCGAAGATAAGCCACCTTGCTTTGTTGAAAGTTTGGCCTGCTTCCAGCAACCTGGATAGGTGGCATCAATGTCATTGCCCCAGTACGTGGTCCAGCACAAGACCTTCGTCATTGCATACGCACCGCTGATTAAAACCGTCGGAAAACTCTTGTTCACAACCAACCATTACAAATAATTGCATTCGAGATAGCTTTTGGATTCCGAAAGAGAAATGCATCTGTTCTTCAACTGTGAGGCGGTGCATGCATGCATGCTGTTTTCACACGAGGCGTGTCTATATCTTGTCGTATATTTCACGGACAGATTAAGCCATTTCCTAGTTCAACTGAAAACTCTGTCTGTGTGGGTGATTAAGTCCGTGACACACGGAGAGAGAGAGAGAGAGAGATAGAGGAGAAGATGGAAAAGCAAGAGAAGGGACGTCTCAAGCTGGTGCTAGTCCCATGCCCATTCCAAGGCCACATAAACCCAATGCTTCAATTGGGAACCTTCTTCCACTCGAGGGGCTTCTCCATCACAGTCGTTCACGCCCAGTACAACTCGCCAAATCCTTCAAGCCATCCCGATTTCCACTTTCTTCCCTTGCCAGATACCTCATCTGATCACAACATCTTAACTGGCCAAATAACAGCTTTTCTAACAAAGCTTAATACCAATTGTAAAGACCGTTTCCAAGAATGCTTGGCTGGAGTCAAGGGGCAACATGGCTCGGATCATGGAATCTCCTGCATCATCCACGATGAGTTCATGTACTTCTCTGGAGAGGTAGCAACGGATCTGAAGCTTCCAAGCATCATCTTCCGCACCAATAGTGCTGCCACTTTTCTTGCTCGTGCTGTCCTTATCCAACTGATGGCAGAAGGCAATTTTCCTTTCCCAGGTTCGTGTGCATGTTCGATATTCAAACTAAAATGGAATATAACATACAAAGTCGCTTTCTATGCAGACATTGATAAGATAGAAACATCAGGCCTCTCTTCTTTCAAGTTATTTTATTTAGATAGGCATTATAGAATGTGAAATTCAGGGATGGGTATGGAGGTCTTGTTGGGGGGTTTGTGTCTGCTTAGAAAAATGAGTTTGTCTGTCCTGAACACATAAATTGGCTTCTGACTATTGAATGACCATAGCCCATTTATTTAAGCAAGCTATACTCAAGCTTTTCTGGATTACAGAATCTAGATCACAGGATCCAGTTCCAGAGCTTTATCCGCTCAGATTCAAGGATCTACCTTTACCACTGTCTGGAACATTTGGGATTTCGCCAATAGTGAATAAAGCTTCTGACAGTAAAACATCCTCAGCCATCATTCATAACACAATTGACTGCCTTGAAAGTTCATTAGTGGCAAAAATCCAACAGCAATACCAAGTTCCAATCTTCCCAATTGGCCCTGTGCATAGGATTGCCTCAACATCCTCCAGTAGTGTATTGGAAGAGGACAGGAGTTGCTTGGCATGGCTTGAGAAGCAAAGTTGTAACTCAGTCATTTATGTAAGCTTGGGAAGTGTGGCATCCATGGACGTCAATGAGATAGTTGAGATGGCCTGGGGGCTAGCGAACAGCCGGCAGTCTTTCTTGTGGGTGATTAGGCCAGGCTCAGTTCGGGGTGCTGAATGGACTGAGGTATTGCCTCAAGATCTCAAAGAAGACATTAGCAAGAGGAGTTACATCGTGAAATGGGCACCCCAAAAGGAAGTTTTGGTACATGCTGCAGTGGGAGGATTTTTGAGCCACTGTGGTTGGAATTCGACGCTGGAGAGTATTTCCGAAGGCATTCCAATGATATGCCGACCCTGTTTTGGGGACCAAAGAGTGAACACAAGGTATTTGACTGAGGTGTGGAGGGTAGGCCTGGAATTGGAGGGTGAGCTGGAGAGAGGTGAGATAGAGAAAGCCATTAGAAGACTTATGGTGGATGAAGAAGGGAAAGAGTTGCGGAAGAGGGCCAACATTTTAAAGGAGAAAGTCGAGCTTTGCCTTAAAGAAGGTGGCCCTTCCAACAATTCTTTGAACGAGCTAATAAAGATGATCATGTCCTTTTAATTTCGTAAATGCTACCATCAATTTTTTTTTTCTTCGTAAATGACCCCAGAAGCCCATGTCTTCAAGGCCGATCTTCCTGGGTTGAAGAAGGAGGAGGTGAAAGTTGAGATAGAAGAAAACAGAGTCCTCCAGATAAGTGGAGAGAGGAATGTGGAGAAGGAAGACAAGAACGACAAGTGGCATAAAGTGGAGCGTAGCAGCGGCAAGTTTGTGCGGAGTTTCAGGCTGCCGGAGAGTGTGAAGATCGAAGAGGTGAAGGCATCGATGGAGAACGGGGTTCTCACGGTCACCGTTCCCAAGGAGGAGGTGAAGAAGCCAGACAGCAAAGCAATTGAAATTTCTGGTTGAAGTAAATACCGTATCTATTTGTTTCGGTAGTGAAAGAAAATTGTAACCAAATGCTATATACTATCCGTCTTAATAATAATTTGGAATTTCATACTTCATAATAAAGAAAAATAAAAATTAAAACTACGTGATCATATCGATTAGCTGGTTCAAGGAATTGTTGGAAGAATCTCTTTCTGTAGTGCAAACCTCAACTCTCTCCTTCAAATTCTTGGCCCTCTTCTGTATCTCTTTCCCTTCTTCATCCACCATGAGTCTTCTGACCGCCTTCTCTATCTCACTTCTCTCCAACTCACCCTCCAATTCCAGGCCTACTCTCCAAACACAGCTCACATACCTTGCAGTCACTCTCTGGTCCCCGAAACATGGTCTGCATATCATCGGTACACCTTCGGAAATACTCTCCAGTGTTGAATTCCATCCACAATGGCTCAGAAATCCTCCCACTGAACCGTGCGCCAAAACTTCCTTCTGGGGTGCCCATTTCACGATGTAACTCCTCTTGCTAATGTCTTCTTTGAGACCTTGGGGCAATACCTCAATCCATTCAGCACCCTGAACTGAGCCTGGACGAATCACCCACAAGAAAGGTTGCTGGCTGTTTGCTAGCCCCCAAGCCATCTCAACTAGCTCTTTGACGTCCATGGATGCCACACTTCCTAAGCTTACATAAATCACTGAGTTACAACTTTGCTTCTCAAGCCATGCCAAGCAACTTCTGTCCTCTTCCAATAAGCTACTGTAGGAGGCCGAGGAAATCTTATGCATGGGGCCTAGTGAGAGGATCGGGACTTGATACTGTCGTTTGATCTTTTCTAATGATGAATGTTCAAGGCAGTCAACAGTATTATAAATGACGGCTGAAGACGACTCAGAAACTTCCTTGATTATTTGCAAAAGGTTCTCTAATTTTCCAAAGTTGTTGAGAGGTAGATCCTTGAACCTGAGTGGATAAAGCTCTGGAACGGGATCCTCAGACCTAGACTCTGCAATCCAAAAATGAGAATTGATCATTTGACGGTTTGTGATCTCTCAAGGGAAATAAACTGGCTGAAAGCTCTTCATGATCTGCAACCAGGGCAACTTAGATTTTCAGGCACCTCTAAAATGGATGGTTTGAAAGGGAAGCCTCATCAAACAGGAAAGCTACTTCAAGATTCAGGCAACACCGCGTGAAAAATAGAGTAAAAAGAAACGAATGTTCCAAACGTTGTTGTAGGACTTGGGTGGTGAAGGCTTACTCTGTGCTTCTGTCAAGAAGCAACTCATCATGTACAGGGAATCACCTAACATGCCTAATAATATGCTGTATCTTTCCCCTACCCCAAACAGGGTTTAATGCTTGCTTAGTTTCTCATTTTATAATTTCTATCAAAATAAAATCATTTGCAAAAAGAGAGGTATGATGTTTGACCCTTGATGGTTTGCATCTCGGGAACACCACGGTTGTTACTCCCATTTCCACGTTGAAAATTAAACATGTATACGAACCTGGAAAGGGAATGTGGCCTTTTGCCTTTAATTGGATAAGGGAAGTACGAGCAAGGAAAACGGCGGCACTACTGGTACGTAAGATGATGCTTGGAAGCTTCAAATCCTTTGCCACTGCTTCAGAAAAGTACGTGAGCTCGTCATAGATGATGCAGGCAATTCTAACATCCGGTTCGTCTTGCCTCATAACTTCGGCCAAGAATTCATGGAAACGAGCTCTGCAATTTTTATTAAGTTGCAATACAAAATCTAGTAACTGACCAGTTAAGATATTGTGGTCAGATGAGGTATCTGGCAAGGGAAGGAAGTAGAAATAAGGATAGCTTGAAGGATTGGGGGAGTTGTACTGAGCATGAACGACAGTGATGGAGAAACCTTTGGAGTGGAGAATAGTACCCAACTGAAGCATTGGGTTTATGTGTCCTTGGAACGGGCCTGGAACTAGCACCAGCCGAAGACGTCCCTTCCTTTGCTTTTCCATCTCTATGTCTCTCTTTTGCCCTATCACACACAGAGTTTACGCCTGATGAAGTGATAAATTGCTTCGTCTGGCATGCCTCATTCCAGTTTAATGTCAAACGGCATTGCGTATGCAATGACGAAGATTGTAGGGTCTTGGACTCCAGATCCGGCTTTAGTTGAAGAATATCCAACCTTCTATGACGTAAGTACCTAACACAAGCCAACTGCAACGTGCCGCTCTGTTAAAAAATGAGGTTGGTGGGGCCATGTTGGAATACTCTGGGTAGTCGTTGTTCCAACTTTTTGAGGTCTTAGTTGATGTGCAGAGAAGCTCTGGTGTGGCTTGGATTAATATGTCTTGAGGCCTTACTTTTGTGATCTCTTGGTAAGCTCTAAAGCTAAGTGCTTGAATCAATGGCCATCAGCCACCACTTGTTCAGTTCAATCTTAAACATAAATTCCTGTGTCTTTTGTTACTCTGCTCGACATACTCTGCTCTACCCTCTTCAAACTGTAACACGCTTTCGTCCTCATTGCAGGTTGCTGCTCTCTCATGACCAAAAAGGAAAAGCATTTACTTACCTCCATAAGCATGGAGCAAAACTCCAAGGCTGCAAAGGAACCACGAAATTGCGAGGGAAATTCAATACTGCTGCAAAGGAAACTGCGTAAATCAAGATAGATCATGGCTGGACACGGAAACCAAAATGAACCACACGGTATCAAGTAGTCGCCGTATATAACCCCTGCTACTTGTCTATAAATTGTATAGGAATTAGGTTGTAAATCATCCATCTAAACTGTAGAGAATTGAAAGCTTTCTTTTGCTTGATATGGAGTTTGTGCTGGAATCTGTTGTTCGGTTCATACTACAAAGATTCGGATGCTTTTGGAAATGAAGGCAAATGTTGGCTGTTTATGCTTCCATCTCCCAAGTTCTTCATAGACCCAGTGGGCATCTCACGGGGCCTCTAAGAGGAGAATAATGAAGAAAAATACATATTATTATGACTCTAGGCCCGACAAGAAGGTCAAGGTGGCCTGGAACAAATATCAAGACCGAGTTACAATTGTGCACGAAAGCAAAACTCCATCCAGAGTCTTGGTGAAAGCCTACGTTGGTCACGAACGTCCTAAACAAAAAGCTTTCTTCCAAAGTACCAGAGTAGTCCTTTGTGATGGAAAAAAATGCGTAAATTTTTTTTCTTTAATTGAATCTATAAGGAAATACTAAAATACAAATAATATAGTTTGAATCACAAGTAAAAGATATAAACTTTGGTTAGGAAATTTAGAAGACTATAAAACTCATAAGGTTGCTTGGTAAGTTGTTTGTTTACTTAAAAATGAGGAGGTCTTGGACTACTAGACTTTAAAGTATGGAATAGGGTTTTGTTAGGGTGGTCACTCTGGAATCTCATTAATTGTCAAAGTTCATCCTTATAGAGTAAATGGATTCATAGTACTAAATGTAGGAGAACTTCAATTATGTATCTTCACACTGAAGGAAATATGGCATGAAGTTGGAGAGGTCTTCTAAAGTTACGACAAACTCTCACCTCTACACTTTTCAAACTTTCTTATTGTTGTAAAGGAACATACAAGGAATTGCGTTAAGTGAATATTGAGGTTGAATAGTATAATTTGATATGTTCAGGAGGAATTAGCAAACATAACTTCATTGGTTGGCTCATATGTAGGGACAAACTTCCTACAGTAGAAGTGATTTCTCAATAGCTCTCATCAATTGATATGTATTATAATTTTTATGGCTCTCAATATGAAAGTATATCACACTTGTTTTTTCAGTGTACTTGGACTAGCCAGATTGGGAGAAATATTCTAGTACAATAAGGCCTTCGTAAGGACATTAACGATTGGAATTCTGAATTGCAATGGATCATTAAAGCAACTAAGGGAAAGGATTTGACTACAAAGCTTATTAAACTTTCCTTTTTAGCATGCCTTTATTGTATATGGTTGGAATGTAATCGTAAACGTTTTCAAAATAAGACTGTTGATATACCAATTTTGTTAGCTAGAATCAGGAGAATAGTTCATGGAAGAGCATTTCTATTTAAGAACATTAAACTCTTTCAAACGAATGTTTTATTGTGTCATAGTTGGAGAATTCCAAATTTTATTTTCTCTTAGATAAATTGTAATGCTGGGATATGCTCCTAAGCTTTTGTATTTCCTTATTCTTCAATGAATAAACACACATATTCATAAAAAAATAAAAATAAAAGATATAAACTTCACAACAATACGAAAAGGTTTTATGTTGAAAACTCTGCCAATGTGAAGGACAAAAACCATGAATTCATTACACAGTCCATCCAAATTTCCACTATATAAAATTTTAAATTTACAACCTAATCAAGTCCATAATAACATTAATATAACAAAGATTTAATAATCCAATAACAATGGAATCAACAATTGATAGGAAGAATAAGTTATAGACATTAACTTAATTAAGAAAAGTTAAAGAAAAAATTACCTAGAATTTTGACCAAGATATGGTAATTTAAAAAGCTTTAAATGATCACCCAACTGTTAAAAATGAATAAAACCCAATTTTGAACCTACTAACAAGAAATAAGCTTAATCGGATCATGAATCAACCCTAATCAAGTGTTTGATTAATTGCTGCATAGGGTTTCTAATTCTTATGAAAATCTTGCTCTTTTTTTCTTCTTTCTCTCTCTTTTTGTTTTGACAACCACACATAAGAGAAAACCTTTTTTTTTTCTTTTTTTTGAACTTAGGACAATATTATCTTAAGAGGACCTAGCAATAAATCCTAAGTATAGGTTGGAGCAGCCTAACACCATTTCCACATAGCACCAAGTACCATCAACATGAAGTTGTTGTCTTATCAAGTACACAATAGCAATCTCGTTTTTGTCTTTCCTTGAAATCCAAGATCTAAGCAAAAATGTTGATCTTCCAAGCTTCTTTAGTAGAGGATGAAGCAGCATCTTCAACCTTTTCTCTCTTGATGTTTGGATCCCTTCAAGGATTTTTAATTTCCCTTAGTTCTTGAACTTTCCCAGGAGAATTTTGCATTCATGAGCACTAGGGTTGATTGGAAGGAGACCTTAGAAGCCCATGTCTTCAAGGCCAACCTTCTAGGGCTGAAATAGGAGGAAGGAAAGTTTGAGATTGAAGATGACAAAGTCCTCTAGATGAATGAGAGGAGGAATGTAGAGAAGGAATACAAGAATGACAAGTGGGATAAGGTGAAGCGTAGCTTTGGCAAGTTCGTGAGGGGGTTCAAGTTGCCAAAGAATGTGAAGATGGAAGAGGTAAAGGCTTCCATGGAGAATGAGGTTCTCACTATCATTGTTCCTATAGAGGATTTGAAGAAGCTTGATGTTAAAGCTATTGAAATTACAAGCTAAAGATATGTTTATTTGTTTTTGTTGCAATGCAAGAGAGATACATGTTGCATGATAAATGTACGTAAGGCAAAGTGAATATAATCATTTATAATAATCTAATAATAAATAAATAACTTGTACATTAACAAAATTTTCCATTTTCATTTTGTTTTTCTTCTTGGATAGGTAAGGGAAGTGCTAGAATTGGCTCTTTGTTGCTAATAGGACATGGCTGGCTTGCTTTTGTGTACTTAGATTTAACAAACTTGGAAGAAGGAATGGGCCCAATACTTAGTAGCAAATTCCCCTTCCGACTTTCTTAATGTCACACTATAAGAAAATAAGAAACCTATAAGGATTGGAATCAACCTTGTATTGATATTGCAATGCCTTCTATACATTACTTATCTTTCTCTTATAGGCGTAGGACCTATTTTATATAAGGTATACACATTAATGCAATTGATGTGTAAATATTACGCCAAATATTTACAACTAATGGAGGCATTACATTAAGAATCGTATTATATTAATTAACACTCTTCCTCAAGCTGGAGGTCTAAATAAGTTTAGAAAGGAAATGCTAATCTTGCCAACTACAGAATACTTTTATCAATAAGTCTATTGGTTGCTTTTTGATTGAAATGTAATGTGTCACAATAACACTTTATTAAAACTTGTCTATTATATAATGACAATCTAGTTCAATGTGCTTGGTGTGCTTGTAAAAAATTGAATTAACTATTATTTTTTTAGCTACTTCATTGTTACAAAAGAGTAAAGCTAGCTATCACATGGAGAAACCAAAATCTTTGAGCAAACCTCTAATTCACATTATTTCATTAGTAATGACTTGTATAGCTTGATAATTTACTTTAGCTAATGAGAGCGAGATAGTTGGCTATTTCTTTGAGTATCAAGATATCAATGAATTTCCAAGCATGATACAAAACCCAATAGTAAATTGTCTAGTCATAGGACATGCATTGTAGTCTAAATCATAGAATGATGGAACTTAAACTTCAAGAACTTGAGAATAAGAGACCAAGACCTAGATAGCTCTTAAGGTAGTTAATCACCTGTAAGGTTGCCTCCACATTGGACTACTTTGAGTTATGCATAATCGGTTGAGCAATTGAATTGAGAAGGTAATATCAAGCTTATGAGAGTCAAATATAAAAGTTTGCCAACTAACCTTTATTAGATTGAAAGATTTTCAAGAGGTAGATTATTGAATTTCTTCTTAAAGTTAATATCATACTCCATGGATGTAAATTTTTTATTTTGCTTCATATAAATAACTAAGGGTTTGGAACCAACAAATTCAGCCTTGGATATTAGCTTCAATGTGTACTTATGTTAACTTACAAAGATACCTTACAAAGATTGAGCAATCTTAATTCTAATAAAGAATTTTGACTAACTAACATCTTTCATGAAGAATGTAGAATGTAGAATAGAGATAGGCTTTGAGGTTTAAGATGGCTACCTAATTATTTCCTTTGATCAAAATGTTATTGACATAGATAAGCAAGGCAATGAAAGAATTCCCCTAAGCTTTGGTGAAAAGTAAATAATCATTCCATGATTGACAAAAACCATATAAGATAAGAGCATCTATGAACTTAGCATTCCAATAGCAAAATGTTTGCTTGAGATCATAAAAAGATTTCTAGAATTGAAATACTCTTCCTACCCTTTGATTTTGACAATCAAAGGGAAGCTCCATATAGACTTCATCAGAAAGATTGTCATGGATAAAAGTGTTCTAAATATCAATTTGAAAAAAAAAAGGCAAACAATGAACAGAGGCAATAGTGAAGAGCAATAGAATAGTGACATGCTTGCTAGTGGGGGAAGAGATATCTTGGTAATGAATTCTTTCCTATTGACTATATCCTTTAGCCATTAACCAAGTCTTGTACCATTCAAAAGACCCATTAGCACAATACTTTACCTTAAAAACACACTTATAACTAATAAGACATCAACCAAGGCATAAAGGAGCCACATTCTAAATATGATTGGCCTAAAGGACAATGAGGTCCTAGTTCATGGCATCGATCTAGTAAGGATTGGTAAGGGCTTCCTAGAAGGTGGAGGGTTCACAAAAGGCATAGATAGAGGCATTAAAGTATTGGTGGTGAAGGTGACATTAGGCAAGAGAAAGGTATTAAGAGATGAGAAAGGAAGATGTTCATGAAGTGGAAGGCAATGTTAAACAAAGATAATTGATAGTTTGGATGGAGGTTTGGTGGCTCACCTAAAATGACTAACTAAAAGCTTTGACTAAGAAGAGAGTGTAGGTTGGTCTAAAAAAGGTTGTAGGTCAAGGTCAAATGTGGTGCTAGGTGAGTCTATGAATAGAGATGGTTTAAGTGTAGATTAAGGAGACCTAAGGTCAACAGTGGTAATTGGTGTAGACTTAGGGAAAATAGGCTTTTTTAGAGGCAACAATGATGGATAGTAGGATACCTTAAGCAATATGATGGTAGTTAATCAATTGGTCAAACTAGCAAAGGATAACTATGAAAAATGTAATGCAAAGGGGAAAATATTTTGGCAAAAAATAACATCATGACTAACAAATTTTTTTAAATGGTGAGGTCATAAAGCCTATAGGTCCTCTGTAAGAATGATAACCCATGAAGATGCAATGAATCACTTAAAGGCTAAATTTATCATGTACACCCAAAGTAATAGCATAACATTAGTAGCCAAATACACATCAATGGTCAAAAAGTGGTGGTATACCAAAAAGATGGTCATAAAGAGTGACCCTACCTAAGGGAGATAAAGGGAGGTGGTTGATTAGATAAGTGATAGTCAAGATATACTTATCCTAAAAAGGTAAGGTCGAAGCCACATCCAATAAATGTGCTAAGGAGTATGAAAGTAAGAACTCTCATAAATGATGCCCTTAGATTGAATAAAAAAAGAGCATTTAGAAGAAAATTGTTTTTGGTACCATTGTCAAAGTAGATGCACATAATAGTGAAGCCAAATTGAGTTTGTATCATGTAAAGAAAAGATTGAATTTTGGAAAAAGAACTTAGTTTTTGAAATGGAAAATAAAAGTCCAAGTGACATAAGAAAAATTATCTACAATGATTAAAAAAATAACAAGTACCATCATGTGTGGGATGTTTATGGGGTCCCTGACATCCACGTGGATCAATGCAAAGTTACACTTGTCATAAAGTGGTTTATAAGAAAGGGTGTGTGTGTTTGCGCAACATAGGACAAATCTCATAAGAAAAAAAATTTGAACAAGAAATTGCTTTTTCATGCACAAATTTGAACAAGAAATTGCTTTTCAGGCACAAAGAAGAATAATTATTATTAAAAACCAAATTACAAGTAAGTAATTGCTTGAGATATGAATTCTTTCAAAATGAAAGCCAGAACTAGAAAAAAAATGGAATGAAAATACTTAGGAATGACAAAACACCAAAAAAAAAAAGTCGTTCAACATTGCTAAGCCCTATCAATGCCCTATCATATGGTACTAAAAAACACAAAAAAATTTCAAAAAGAATAATCACACAAAGATTACAATTTTGGATTTTTAACTAGTTTTATAAATTTAGCATAGTTTCTACTCTTTAGCCCCTTTTTGAAATGTCTCACAATGTTTCTTTAATTAGCATTGCAGTACCATCTACTCCTACCGAACGACTACTTTATAAGGAGATTCCATGACCCCCTAAAATAGATTGTTTCATCCACAAAGTTTTCCAATTTTACACCTTCAAAAAATTGAGGAAAAAAAAAAAGCATGTAATTTTAAGGAACGACTTAGAAAGTGGGCCATGACGAGCTTACGTTTATCTATTCGGATGCAACAAATTGCCAAGAAAGGCCCTAGATTGTTCGAACTAGACAATTTTAATACTTAGGAGCAGATTCTCCTTCCAAATTAAAGTTGGGAATTATAGCGTTTTTAGCACTTCAGGGACGTTAGAAGCTTAAGATCCAAATAGACAAAATCGAAGTCAAGATTAAGAAAATAATAAAATGGATTGGGTGGTGGTCTACCAATGCGTATAGAATAACCATTTTTCCTATAAATAAGTGAATTCTATTGATCATTTGAAGGGTTTTACCATCAGTATCACTCACACCCAATTCAACTTTCTTAATGTAAGTTTATAGACAACTTAAAAAGAAACATACACAACTTTCTCAATGTCATAGAAACCCAATTATAGTAGGTTTCTCTTTTCAACAGGGGAAAAATAGATTCCAATATAAGGGATTAAGAAATGATATAACTTTAGTTCAATATTTATATTTATATGCCAAACAATAATAATATAAAATTCAATTTGAGAGCATACTTTATATAAAAAAATTATTTATTTAATGTTTTAAGATTTTCAATTTAATATATGTAATTTTTATAATTTTTGCTTATTTTATGTCTTGAAGGGCTATGTCTCAAGTCTAAAACATATGCTTATGTCAAATTAATTTTAAATAGTTAAAGTTTCTAATTTTCCTCCACGTAGCTAGAAGATTTTCTTAAAATAATTAGTCCAAAAATTGTCTCATCTTGAGAAGATTATCTCCAATACAACTACTGATATGCAAACAAATGGAACATATACATTTAAAAAGGGGAAAAAAGAAAAAGGATAAAAAATGAAAAGAAGACTTTTCTTCTAACATTGTTGATAATTGCACATGCTCTTCTTTAGAAAAAATTAGGATTGAAGTTGGTTAAATATTGTTTTAAACCTTTGGTTTGGAATTTTATTTCCTATCTCATCAAAACTTAAGGATAGAAGGGTGAGTATTAAAATAAATCTTCTTTAACTAAGTTTGATAAAAGAGTTTTCTATAGGTAGATTTAACAATGCCTAGCCCTAAGTTTGGTTATTCCAATTGTGCTTTTAGCCATACATTTGAAATTCATGACTTTCCTAACTATTTAACACAAGATAGGCATTGCAAAATTTAGATAATTTCAATCAAGTTTCACAAATAACAATTATAAAACTAAATTTGTAACTAATTTTCTAATTTTTCATACATTTTTTGTTTCTACATATAACAATTAAAATTGTGAATTTTTAACTAATTTTATAAATTTAGTATAATTTCTATTGTTTCAACCCTTTCTCAAAACGTGTCACAATATTTCTTTAGTTAGGATTGTTGTATAATCCATACTCCTATCCAATGATTGCTTTATAAAAAGATTCCATGAGGCCCCCAAAACACATTATCTCATCTACAAACCTTTCCAGTTTTATACCTTAAAAAGCTTGGAGAAAAAAAGCTTCAAACATGGCTTTTTCCCCCAAGCATGTTTGTTTCCTTGTAGCGCTTTTTCTTTTACTTCATATTTCTACCAAGTGTGAGGCTTATAAGAAAGCACACATAATTATAAGGAACGACTTAGAAAGTGGGCTTGCCTTCAATGTATCTTGCACCTCATCAGAGGACTTCTTGGGCGTACATACGTTGTTCCTGGGAGAAGAGTATGAATTCGCGTTCCACCCAAACATTTGGGGGTCGACACAGTTCTTGTGCAAAATGGGATGGAATGGCCTAAACCATTATTTCCACATCTACATAGAGAAGAGAGACCGTACAAAATGTGCCATCTGTTGGTGGAGCATAAGAGAGCAGCAAGCATGCATGATGAATTATGCTCATAATGGGGCATATGACATTTGCTACCCCTGGGATTATGTGTCTGTCCACTAAGTAATGCAGCACACAAATACTATCTAAGTTACTTATGTGACTTATGAGTTGAATAGTAAGCTTTTTAATATTTCTTTTGCGTAAATTTTTTTTTCCTATTAAGTTATAAATAGTGTAAAATATTTTTAAAAACTTACCCAATCATATTAAGATTTGCCAAGTTTTATAAGTAATATTATAGGAAAACTCTATACTTAAATTCTAAGCTATTAAAAAAATCTTATTAGCCTTTGATTCTGTTTTAATATCATTTTAATTAAAATTGGTCTTCTCACTAATATTAAGCGGCACTATGCTTGTAATGACCAAGGTTTAGCTTGATGCCATCTTTTGTCTCATATGGTGTTTATGTTGGAACTTGTTGTTTGGTTCTTATTATAAAGATGTGGATGTTTTTCGAAAATAAGGGCAAACGTTGGCTGCTTATGCTTCCATATCACAAGTTCTTTATAGATCCAATGGGCATCTCACGGGGCCTCTGAAAAAGGAATAAAGAAGGAAAATAAAGATTATTATGAATTTATAAACCCAACAACAAGGTACCAAAAAAGTCATTTGCTAAATATACCCTACCTATCTCCTTTGCCTGCACATCATATTCATCAACATGAAACAGTTCTCTCATCAAGCATAAAATACTAAGGTTTTTTTCCTATCTTTCATTCAAATCTAGGATCTTAGCACAAACTTCGATCATTCCAAGCTTCGTCAATGGCCAATGAAGTAGCATCTTTGACCCCATCTCTCTCTTTTGAGCTATACATATATTTCTGCATATTTTTTATGATGAGTAAATTAATTAATTAATTAATGGATTTCATTGTGTAATTTATGGGTCAGTTCTAATAGCCATTATAAGATAATCTCATCGAGCAAGCCCGTAGCCCAAAACAAGTTGGAATTTGTACTTGACAAATATCATGTAAAAAGGGGATAGACGTGGCTAGTTGAGTTCACACAATACCACAAATATCTTCCGATGATCATATAGCTACAAAATACATGGAGCTTTAATTGTGTGATTGAAATAAAAAGCAAGTTGAACGCATACGAGGGAAAAAAATCTCAGATGAGAAGACTGAAAAGAAACTAGAAACATTCTTCACTGACAAATCCAATGGCTAGCTTTTAAATCTATGAATGGCTATCTTGGTTGATGGTAAGGTCGTGGCTGTACAAGGGAGGCATTCTCTTTTTCAAGGGAAAAATTTTCCTCTTTGAGCATTCTGAGCTAATCCCTACTATATTAAAGGAGTTCCATGGAAGCACCCATGAAGGCTTTTTCAAGTCAAACCAGAGGCTATGCTCAGTTTTCTTTTGGAAAGGGATGGGGAATAACCTAAAAGAGTTCATCCGAAGTTGCCGAATTTGTTAAGAGCAAAAGGCAGTCAACCAATCACCAGCAGGACTACTCTAGCCATTACCTATCCCAATGCACATCTGGACTGAAATCTCAATGGATTTTGTAGATTGTTTCCCTACATCTTAAGCTAAAAACTCTCTTTTTGTGGTAGTCGATCGACTATCCAAATATGCTTGTTTCATGCCTTTCACGCACCCTTACACCGTTCCTATGGTGGCTCAAATTGTCTTCAAAGAAATTTTCAAGCTCTACGGGCTTCCTCGCAGCATTGTTTGTGACCGGGATCAATTTTCACTAGAGCTTTTTGGACTGAACTATTTCGTCTACATGGCACTAGCTTCAATTATAGTACAACATACCATCCCTAGGCAGATGGACAAATCGAAGCTGCTAACAAATCCATTGAAACATACCTACGTTGTTTCGTGGATGGAAAGCCAAAATAATGGATGAAATGGTTGCCTTAGGCCGAGTTCTGCTACAATACAAGTGTAAACAGTAGCACCGAAATGACTCCTTATGAAACAGTTTACGGTAGAGCACCTTCAACCCTTCTTCCCTATGTTCCGGGAACCACTGCTTTGGAACTCCTAGATAGTGAATTGCGGTAGAGAGATGAACTCTTGAAGAATCTGCGTGCTAATCTAATAGAGGCCCAGTAGCGCATGGAACGTGCCTATGATAAGAAGCATCGTGAGGTTGAATTTGCAGTTGGAGATGACGTATTTCTTAGACTACAGCCTTATCGTCAAGTCTCTGTGTCCATGCACCAGTCACTCAAGCTCTCACCGCATTTTTATGGTCCATTTAAGATAATCAACAAATTGGGAGAGTCGCTTATCGGTTGCAACTTCCGGCATCCTTACGCATTCACCCTGTTTTTCATGTTTCTCAATTGTGAAAATTCTTTGGCCATGCTAAGGAGGTGTTATCCGATCTTCCAAGGGGACTAAATCTAGATGGGTCACCCACTGCCGTTCCAAAGGAGGTCCTGGCTCGCTGGCAACGCAACCAAGTTCCAGAAATTCTAGTGACGTGGCAAGGATTGCCTTGAGAGGAAGCCACGTGGGAGGACCTATCTCAGCTGCAACAACGATTTCCCGACTTAGGCCTTGAGGACAAGGTCTAGTTCGAAGGGGGGGGCACCTGTTACATTCTAACTTTTGTGTGTTTGAAATCTGCGTTTGGAGTCAATAAGTCCAATCAACCTCGGGATAGCACCTTGGGGTATGGTTACGTATGTTGTTCTTTTCTTGTTTAGGTTGGTGTTAAGTGTCAGGCATGCACTTAGGCGTGCAAGGTAGCAGGGCTATTTGGTGTAGGAACTATAGGTGGTAAAGGGTAATGATGGGTTGAAGGCAGAAGCATGCTCTGTTCTTTTTGTTATGTGCATTATATCCCTTGCATGGGAAATGGGCACTTTTGGATGTATTTAAGTGGGACTTGTGATGAATGAAGGAGGCTTTGAATTCCACATATTGACTTGGAGGTTGGCTCTCTCGAATCTAGCCAATATTTTCTCTAACCGTTCATCATAGGGCGGTCAAGGAAAAAATATGTGGATTGTTTCTTGGGTGATCAACTCGTGAGCTGTTCGGTGACAAGAGCCGTTACGCAACAGCATAACAAAGATATAACTTAAGAAAGAAAGAAAAATAGATTTATTGAATACAGAACAATGCTCCATAAGCAAAAAAGAATTAAGCATTGCAAATTCTCTTCAATATGCCAAACTCTTATTGTGCTCTATTGTTTAGATTCTAAATTTGTTTCTATCGATTTGCTTTGTATTGTGAAAGTTTCATTATTTTGGGTACAACTCTAAAACCATAGATTTGAATATGTGATTAGCATTTTTATTAGAGATACCCTATTATTGGTTTGATTCAATACTAATTTACGAATTCAACAACATAATATTTTGGTTAAACATCACACCATAAGTTCACTACAAGCATTCACATATCTACAACAGCTCATTGCATTTGATAGTTATACTTGTTTTATTTTTCAAATTTTATTTCTATGTAGTGATTTTCTACTCAAATTTTGCATAACTAATTGCTAGTTAACCAGTACTAAATTAGGTACAATGAATTTTCTATTAGAAAGTAAACTAGAATAAAAAAAATGAAAAAGGAACCAAATAGGGCAACATGAACATCAACCTTGTATAAAATAATCTAGACAAACAAAATAGAAGTCTAGATTAGGAAAATAGTAAATTAGAGTAGATGGTGGTCCTAGTAATGTGTATAGAATGACTTAAATCAATTTAAAAACTTTCTGGAGGACTATTCCGTATATAAATAAGTGGGCTTTATGCATCATTTCAAAGGTTTTACCTTTAGTATCACTCACATCCAATTCAACTTCCTTAATGTGAGTCTATAAACAACCTAAAAAAGAAACAAATACAACATTCTTAATCTCATACACACTCAATCACAATATAAATTCAATTACAATGAACTACAAAATGATATAAGTTTAATTCAATACCTAAGTTTACAAACTAAACAACAACAATATTCAATTTAAGCACTTCTCTAACTATCTAGTAATTTAGATGTTTTCCAACAATCTTCAAGTATCACTTTCAATGTTCTCAAACAGCTAATGAATATTTATCAAATATAAATTTAATGCACCAATAATCAACCAAATATATGTTCAAAGAATAATTAGTATGAAGTATGTATAAAGATTTGTAGAATAGCAAGCAGCACTTACAAGCATAAGAATATTTTGTCCATTTTAAATTGTGAGCACCAACAATTGAGTTGTCCTCTTCAAAAGAGAAAATTAGATCCTAACACGAGATTACAAATGATAGAACTTTAGTTCAATATTTAAGTTAACATTCTAAAAAATAATAATATACATTTAGTTTCAGAGAATAATTTATAGAAAATAATTTATTTATTTAATTTTTAAAAAAGGGCAGCACTACTGGTACGTAAGATGATGCTTGGAAGCTTCAATTCCTTCTCCACTACTTCAGAAAAGTACGAGTGCTCGTCATAGATGATACAGGCAATTCTAACATCCGGTTCATCTTGACTCATAACTTCGGCCAAGAATTCATGGAACCGATCTCTGCAGTTTTTATTAAGTTGCAATATAAAATCTAGTAACTGACCAGTTAAGATATTGTGACCAGATGAGGTATCTGGCAAGGGAAGGAAATAGAAATAAGGATAGCTTGAAGGATCGGGGAAGTTGTACTGAGTATGAACGACTGTGATGGAGAAACCTTTTGAGTGGAGAATAGTATCCAACTGAAGCATTGGGTTTATCTGGCCTTGCAACAGGCCTGGAACTAGCACCAGCCGAAGACGTCCCTTCCTTTGCTTTTCCATCTCTCTGTCTCTCTTTCGCCCTATCACACACAGAGTTTACGCCTGATGAAGTGATAAATTGCTTCGTCTGGCATGCCTCATTCCAGTTTAATGTCAAACGACATTGCGTATGCAATGACGAAGATTGTAGAGTCTTGGACTCTAGATCCGGCATTAGTTGAAGAATATCCAGCCTTCTATGACGTAAGTACCCAACACAAGCCAACTGCAAGATGCCGCTCTGTTAAAAAATGAGGTTGATGGGGCCATGTTGGAATACTATGGGTAGTCGTTGTTCCAAATTTTTGGAGTCTTAGTTAACGTGCAGAGAAGCTCTGGTGTGGCTTGGATTAATATGTTTGGAGACCTTACTTTTGTGATCTCTTGGTAAGCTCTAAAGCTAAGTGCTTGAATCAATGGCCATCAGCCACCACTTGTTCAGTTCCAATCTTAAACATAAATTCATTTGTCTTTTGTAACTCTGCTCGGCATACTCTGTCCCACCCTCTTCAAATTGTAACACGCTTTCGTCCTCGTTGCAGGTCGCTGCTCTCTCATGACCAAAAAGAAAAAAAGCATTTGCTCACCTCCCGTAAGCATGGAGCAAAACTCCAAGGCTGCAAAGGAACCACGAAACTGCGAGGGAAAGTCAGTATTGCTGCAAAGGAAACTGCGTAAATCAAGATAGATCATGGCTGGACACGGAAACCAAAATGAAGCACACGATATCAAGTAGTCATCGTATATAACCCCTGCTACTTGTCTATCAATTGTACACGAATTAGGTTGTAAATCATCCAGCTAAACTGTAGAGTATTGAAAACTTTCTTTTGTTTGATATGGTGTTTGTGCTGGAATTTGTTGTTCGGTGCTTACTACAAAGATTCGGATGCCTTTGGAAATGAAGGCAAATGTCGGCTGTTTATGCTTCCATCTCCCAAGTTCTTCATAGACCCAATGGGCATCTCACGGGGCCTCTAAGAGGAGAATAAAGAAGAAAAATACATATTATTATGACTCTAGGCTCGACAAGAAGGTAAAGGTGGCCTGGAACAAATATCAAGACCGAGTTCCAATTGTACACGAAAGCAAAACTCCATCCAGAGTCTTGGTGAAAGCCTACGTTGGTCACGAACGTTCTAATCAGAACGCTTTCTGCAAAAGTACTAGAGTAGTCCTCTGTGATTGAAAAAAATGTGTAAATTTTTTTACTTTGATTGAATCTATAAGGAAATACTAAAATAAAAATAATATAATTTGAATCACAAGTAAAAAATGAAAACATCACAATCAATACAAAAAGTTATTATGTAGAAAACTCTCCCAATGTGAAGGACAAAAACCACAAATTGATTACATAGTCCATCCAAATCTCCACTATATAAATTTTTAGATGTACAACCTAATCAAGTCCTTAATAACATCAACAAAACAAAGATGTAATAATCCTATAACAATGGAATCAACAATTAATAGGGAAGAATAAGTTGTAGTCATCGACTTAATTAACAAAAGTTGGAGAAAAAGTCACCCAGAATTTCGACTCACATCTGGTGATGTAAAGAGATTCAAATGATGATCCAACTATTCAATATGAATAAAACCCAATTCTAAACCTACTGACAAGAAATAAGCTTAATTGGACTAGGAATCAACCTTAATCAAGTGTTTGATTAACTGCTGTGCTGGGTTTCTAATTCTTACGAAAATCCTACTCTTTTTTTCTTCTCTCTCCTTTTCTTTTTCGACAGCCACACATAAGAAAAAACCTCTTCTTTTGTTTTTTTGTTTTTAAAAAAAAAACTTAGGACAATATTATCTTAAGAGGACCTAGCAATAAATCTCGAGTATAGGCTAGAGCGGCCTAACACCATTTCCACACAACACTAAGTACCATCAACATGAAGTTGTTGTCTTATCAAGTACACAATAGCAATCTCGTTTCTTGTCTTTCCTTGAAATCCAAGATCTAAGCAAAAATGTTGATCTTCCAAGCTTCTTTAGTGGAGGATGAAGCAGCATCTTCAACCCTTTCTTTCATGATGTTTGGATCCTTTCAAGGATTTTTAGTTTCCCTTAGTTCCTAAACTTTCTTAGGAGAATTTTGCATTCCTGAGCACCAGGGTTGACTAAAAGGAGACCTTAGAAGCCCATGTCTTCGAGGCCAACCTTTTGGGGCTGAAAAAGGAAGAAGTAAAGTTTGAGAACGAAGATGACAAAGTCCTCTAGATGAATGAGAAGAGGAACGTAGAGAAGGAATACAAGAATGACAAGTGGGATAAGGTGTAGGATAGCTTTGGCAAGTTCGCGAAGGGGTTTAAGTTGCCAAAGAATGTGAAGATGGAAGAGGTAAAGGCTTCCATGGAGAACAAGGTTCTCACTATCATTGTTCCTATAGAGGATTTGAAAAATCTTGATGTTAAAGCTATTGAAATTGCAAGCTGAAGATGTGTTTATTTGTTTTTGTTGCAATGCAAGAGAGATACATGTTGCATGATAAATGTACATAAGGCAAAGTGAATATAATAATTTATAATAATCTAATAAATAAATAAATAACATGTACATTATTTTTTTTTTTGGTGAAAGGTCAAGAATTATATATCACTATAAAGAAAAAAGCTTAGTCTATTGTGACAAAGGGAGACTAATCGATTGCAAGAGAGCATCGAGTGCTTTACTTGATTAGAAAGTCCGTTTCCATAAAAGATATCATTAACAACTCTAAGTCCCAAATTATCCCTTTCGTGCAACAAATCCTGGGTGATTGTTCAATAAATTGTAAGAATTTATTACAATTTACATGCTTTACTCCTCTAATAGATGAAATCTTCCCTTTCACATCCTTCTTGATTTTAGCAATAATGGTTCAACTGCCTAGACTTTTATCATTGAGTCTTTTTCTATTTCTTTCCTTTCAAATGAGATATAATATGGCTTTGAAAGATATACTAAGCATGGTTGCTGCAAAACTCTTACTCTTGACAGCCTTGATCACCCAACATATTTCAGCTCTCTAGTATTTAATTCTTCAAGTTAATTCATTCATACCTAACAGAGCCTTCCATATGTAATTTGTAAAGTTGCATTTAAAAAATAAATGTTCTTGTGATTCTTCTCCTTATTGGCAAAGGTTTCATTATAGGTCCCCTTAGTTATTTCATACAGCCACATGATCTGCTATTGATAGTTTGCCTTTCAAAATGATCCAACATATAACATTATGCTTTGGTACTCCCTTTTTTCATACAAGTCTTGTTCATTCAGTATCTTTTCTATGCTTTCTTAGTGCTATATAACTTTTGAAATAATGTATTCTAAGCCCGTCACTAGTTGTGTGAGCTTACTTCTTATTTGTAAAATATTCCTAAAACTCCAAGCTAGTGATCCTTTCATCTAAACTTCTAATACATTTCTTCCCTTTAAATTTTCTATTATCATCCATTTAACCTATAAAGAGTTTGAGTTATTACGCACAAGAGACCATAAGAGTTTTCCCACTACCGCCTTATTCCACGTATGAATGTCTATTAAAACCAATCTTTCAGAAATTTTAGGCCAACAAACTTTTTTCCATGCCACTTTTGTTACACATCATCCATTAGATTTACCTACCCAAAGGAAGATTCTAATCCTTTTTCCAATTCCATAAAATGTCTGCTTTGGCAGTAGAAAAATTTGCATCCAATATGTTTTCAAGGAGAATATAGCATTTTTTACTAGGTGTAGTCTCTCCCATAACTAATATGCTTAGACTCCTAACCTTCAATTCGCCTCAATATTTTATTTTTTTGTCAAGATTATACAATATAGATTGGAGAGTCTTTTGGTAATCAATGGAACTCCCAAGTATTTTATAGGAAGTTGGCCTTCTTGGATAGAAATATAATCAAGTATTAAAGCCTTCTCTTATTTAAACAAACCTAAAAAGAAAATTTGACACTTTTGTGGATACATCTTTAGACCTATCATATCCTCAAACTCTTGCATAGAATCTAGTAAACACAATATAGACTCAATATCTCTATTAGTAAAGCATAGATGAGTGATCTTCTCTTCAAAGAATTTTTTGAGAAATTTGAACCTTCTAGAAGATATTTTCTTTTGTATAATTATGTTAAGAATCTCAATCACAATAACAAAGAGAAAAGGAGAGAGAGAGTTTCCTTGTCTAAGTCCCTTTGCCCCTTTAAAAAAACCTGTATGAGAGCCATTTATGTTTACAGAATATCCAACAATAGTGATGCAACTTTTAATTAACAAATTGAATTTGTTTGGGAATTTCAAAACTCTCAAAGTATTTAAGATTGCATTCTAGTCTATTGAATCATATGTTTTGATAATATCAACCTTAATTGCCACCCTTTTCCCATGAATATTTTTGTGATAATTATGTACTAGCTCTTGACATAACAAAATGTTTTCTACCTGGCATAAAATCTGTCTAACAAGGATGTATAAAATGAGGCAAAGCTTCGATTAATCTTACTACCACAATTTTAAAAATGATCTTGTACAACACATTACAACAGAAGATAGGCCTAAAATCTTTCATATTAGTAACATTTACTTTTTTAGAGACAAGGAAGATTACTGTTGAATTTATACTTCGCAGTAACTATCACTTTTGAAAAAAAAAAAGCTATAACTACTTTTATCTCACTCCCTATAATACTCTAAGCTTTCTTGAAGAAGAAACTATTGTATCCATCAGGGCATAGAGCTTTGTATTCACCAATAATGTTAAAGACCTTTTGTATATCTTCTCTTTGAACATTTGCTATAAGAAAATTTTCCATTTTTATTTTGTTTTTCTTCTTTGATAGGTAAGGGAATAACCAGAATTGGCTCTTTGTTGCTAACAAGCCATGGCTAGCTTGCTTTTGTGTACTTAGATTTAACAAACTTGGAAGAAGGAATGGGCCTAATACTTAGTAGCAAATTCTCCTTCCAACTTTCTTAGTGTCACACTATAAGAAAATAAGTACATTACTTAGCTTCCTCTTATAGGCATAGGACCTATTTTATATAAGGTATACACATTAATGCTATTGATGTGTAAACATTATGCCAAGTATTTACAACTAATGGAGACATTACATTAAGAATCGTATTATATTAATTAACACTTTTCCTCAAGCTGGAGGTCTAAACAAGTCAAACACTCTAAGTTTAGAAAGGAAATGCTAATCTTGCCAACTGCACAATACTTTAATCAATAAGTCTATTGTTTGCTCTTTGATTGAAATGTAATGTGTTGCAATAACACTTGATTAAAGCTTTTCTATTATATAATGACAATCTAGTTCAATGTGCTTGGTGTGCTTGTAAAAAATTGAATTAACTATTATTTTCTTAGCTACCTCATTGTTACAAAAGAGTACAACTAGTTATTGCATGAAGAAACCAAAATCATTGAGCAAACCTCTAATTCACACTATTTCACTTGTAATGACTTACATAGCTTGATAATTTACTTTAGCTAATGAGAGTGAGATAGTTGCCTATTTCTTTAACTACCAAGATATCAATGAATTTCCAAGCATGATACAAAATCCAATAGTAAATTGTCTAGTCATAGGACATGGATTTTAGTCTAAGTCATAAAATGATGCCACTTAAACTTCAAGAACTTAAGAATAAGAGACCAAGACCTAGATAGCTCTTAAGGTAGTTAATCACCTGTAAGGTGGCCTCCACATGGGACTACTTTGTGTTATGCATAAAGTGGGTGAGCAATTGAAGTGAGAAAGTAATATCAAGCTAATGAGAGTTAAATATAAAAGTTTGCCAACTAACCTTTATTAGATTGAAAGATTTTCAAGAGGTGGATTATTGACTTTTTTCTTAAAGTTAATATCATACTTAATGCATGTAAATTTTTAATTTTGCTTCATATAAATAACTAAGGGTTTGGAACTAGCAAATTTAGCCTTGGATATTAGCTTCAATGTGTACTTATGCTAACTTACCGAGATGCCTTCCAGAGATTGAGCAATCTTAATTCTAATAAAGAATTTTGACTAACAAAGATCTTTCATGAAGAATGTAGAATGGAGATAGTCTTTAAGGTTTGAGATGGCTACCTAATTGTTTCCTTTGATCAAACTGTTATTAACATAGATAAGTAAGGCAATGAAATAATTCCCCTAAGCTTTGGTGAAAAGTAAATAATCATTCCAAGATTGACAAAAACCATATAAGATAAGAGCATCTATGAACTTAGCATTCCAATAGCAAGATGCTTGCTTGAGATCATAAAAAGATTTCTACCATTGAAATACTCTTCATACCCTTTGATTGCAAAACTCAAAGGGAAGCTCCATATAGACTTCATCAAAAAGCTTGTCATGGATAAAAATGTTATAAATATTGGTTTGAGAAAAAAAAAAAAAAAGCAAACAATGAACGGAGGCAATGGTGATGAACAATAGAATAGTGACATGTTTGCTAGTGGGCGAAAAGATATCTTGATAATGAATTCTTTCCAATTGACTATATCCCTTAGCCATTAACCAAGTCTTGTACCATTCAAAAGATCCATTAGCATAATATTTTACCTTAAAAACCCACTTATAAGTAATAAGACATTAGGCAAGGCATAAAGGAACCACGTTCTAAATATTATTGGCCTTAAGGACAATGAACTCCTAGTTAGGATCGGTAAGGGCTTCCTAGAAGATGTAAGGTTCACAAAAGGCATAGATAAAGGCACTATAGTATTGGTGGTGAAGGTGACATTGGGCAAGAGAAAGGTATTGAGAGATAAGATAGGAAGATGTTCATTAGACAAAGATAATCAATAGTTTGGATGAGAGGTTTGGTGGCTCACCCTAAATTACTGACTAAAAGATTTGACTGAGAGGACGGTGTAGGTTGGTCCAAAGAGGGTTGAAGGTCAAGGTTAGATGTGGTGCTAGGTGAGTCTATGAATGGAGATGGTTCAGGTGCAGATTGAGGAGAACTAGGGTCAATAATGGTGACTGGTGTAGATTTAGGGAAAATAGGCTTATCTAGAGGCAACAAGGATGGATAGTAGGATACCTTAAGCAATATGATGGTAGTTAATTAGTTGGTCAAACTAGCAAAGGATAACTGTGAAAAATGTAATGTGAAAGGGAAAATATTTTGGCAAAAAATAAAATCTGACTGACAAACTTTTTTGAATGGTGAGGTCATAAAGCATATAGGTCCTCTGTAAGAAGGATAACCTATGAAGATGCAATGAATCACTTGAAGGCTAAATTTATCATATACACCCAAAGTAGTAGCATAACATTAGTAGCCAAATACACATCAATGGTTACAATGTGAAGGCATGCCAAAAAGATGCTGATAAGGAATGACCCTGCCTAAGGGAGATAAAGGGAGGTGGTTGATTAGATAAGTGATAGTCAAGATATACTCATCCTAAAAACATAGGAGGTGATGAGCCTAAAAAGTAAGGTCGAAGCCACATCCAACAAATGTGCTAAGGAGTATGAAAGTAAGTGATAACTCTATTTTTATAGAGTTATTTGACCTATTTTTTAGGCAATAAATAATGCAATGCTTATGAGAAAATATTTGAATTCCTCTTTATTTACCTAAATTTGTCTTGTTTATGTAGCGTAAGGAGGCATGGAGAAAAAGGATGAATAAGGAGAACCTGATGCTTATTGTGTGGCAAAATCGTAATATCAAGATCAAGAGAGTCATGATGGGCTTGGACTTTAGATTTTCCATTGTTATTAGGTTTTCTATTTATTTAGAAAACCCAATCATGTTAGGAATTCAAATTATAATTAATTTAGAAATTCAAAACCCAATTGTTTTAGATCTCTAAAACCCAATTCTACTAGGATAGGAGGTAGGTCTAAACCTAAACCTTATTTAAGAGAAGAGAAGAGGCCGCTGAAGAGGGGAGGAGGAAATTGAGCACAACTCAAGAAAGAGGCCAAGAATTCAAGGTTTTCTTGGAGAGAAGACAAAAAGAGTGACAAACTTCTTGTTCTTGGATTCAAGATGCCTTCTTTATTTCTTATTACCATTCTTCCTCATTATTTCTTTATGTTTTAGTTTATTTTTGTTAGAGGTACGATGTAACCTAATTATGATGGTATGAATCTTATGATTATTATGTTTTGCAAGATATTTTGTTTATGTGAAGTTACATATTACGGAGTTTAATGCTTTTAGGTGATTAGCTACCACTTAGATGACTTGATTTGCATGTTAGAGACCGACAGGAAATAGCATGCAGTTGCTTCTTGTAATATGCAACCATAGATTAAATATGGATAGACATATACCATATTGTTTGTGTGACTTTCGGTGTAAATTTGGAATGTTCATAGATCCTAATGCATTTGGTTTGTTTCAATTCACATATAGAGATATAGTGAATTAATGAACTAAGTAGGTTTGCTATACCTAGACATAGGATAGTAAATAAATTAGGAAATTCTGCCATCACATAGATATTATCCCTCTTGCAAGCATAAATAATCAATATTAATACCTAGTAATTATGGTGAAATCATATGCTCTAACATATTTCTTGTATTTAGTTTTCTTAGACTTAGTTAGTTAATCTATCATCTATCAATTTGGTTTGCTAGATAAATTCTAGGAGTTATTCACCGTTGGTAATTAGTTGGTCTAGTAATCACCAATCTCTGTGGGACGATATCTTTCTTATCATTATATTACTTGTTCGACATGTTCACTTGCATTTAGAATTTCACCGAACAAGTTTTTGGCGCCGTTGCCGGGGATTGGTTGTTTTACTGCTGATTAATATTAATACCGAATAATTTCTAGGTTTAATCTAGCTTTTATTTTCTTTTAAGAAAAAAATCGTTTTTTTTTAATTCTTGAAAAAAATCGTTTCTTTTAATTCTTGAAAAACAAAAAAAAAAAATCGTTTCTTTTTATTCTTGAAAAAAAAAATCGTTTCTTTTAATTCTTGAAAAAAAAAATCATTTTTTTTGTTTTATTTTTATTTCGCTTTATTTTTTTTCTTGAAAAAAGAAAAAGAAAAAAAAAGTCTTTGTTAAGTTGCTATTATAAAAAGATTAAGCAATAAGGATGGAAAGATATGATGATACACATAGACTTTTACAAGACTATGCTGCACCAACATTTTGGAATGCTTCATCAAACATTAGACTTGCAAATCAGGCAAACTACCTTGAGATCAAGCCTGTGCTCATCAAGATGCTTCAAAACTCCGTGGAATATAGTGGGCTACCAAATGAGGATCCAAAAGCTCACATTGAAGCATTCCTTGAATTCTGTGACATGATTGGAGATCATGGAGTTACAGAGGATATTATTAGGTTAAGGCTATTTCCATTTTCTCTTAGAGATACAGCTAAAAATTGGTTCTCTTCTCTTCCTGCAGGATTGATTACTACATGGGATGATTTGGCTCATAAATTTCTTGGTAAGTTCTTTCCTTTGGCGAAATCTGTAAAAATGCATAATGATATTATTACTTTTATGCAGATGGACAATGAATCAATATATGAAGCTTGGGAGAGATTCAAGGAACTCCTAAGGAGATGTCCAGATCATGAACTACCCATTTGGTTACAAGTACAAACTTTCTATGATGGGTGTAGTACAAATCTTCGTTTTGTAATTGATACAGCTGCAGGAGGTGATTTGCACAGCAAAACAGCAGAAGAGGCATATAACCTTTTGGAGGAAATGTCAGCCAATAGCTATCAATGGTCTATTGGGAGGCTACCAATGCATCAAGCAAGTGGAGTCCATGAAGTAGATATCTTCACCATAATGTCTACACAATTAGAAGTGCTCAATGAGAAGATAGACAACCTAAATACTCCAGTTGTGAGACATCAAAGTAGATCATGTGAATTTTATAGTGGAGCACATGAAAGCACAGAATGTCAAGTAGGTAACCCTAATGCTCATTATAATGATTATGCTAATTTTGTTAAAATTCCTAGCAGGTCACAAAATGATTATTACTCAAATACGTACAATTTGGGATGGCACAACCATCAAACTTTTTCATGGAGTAACCCAAGTGAGATGAGACCGCAACCAACATTTTGGCAAACAGAAGAGGTGAAACCTAACTACGAGGACATGATTAGTGAGCTAGCCAGCACCACACAGAACTTTACAGAGAGGATTGAAGTAAGATTTCAGAATCAAGAAGCAAGTTTCCAGAGACAAGAAGCTTCAATCCAAAAATTAGAGGTGCAGATAAGTCAGCTCATCAGTATGATCTCAGAGAATCAGGAGGGTCCTTTGCCTAGTGATATAGAGAAAAGTCTTGAAGATACTGTAGAGGCAATAACCCCAACATGTGGCAAGCAAGTAGGAGAACTTGATGTTAACAAGGAGAGTCTCAAAGATAATGATAAAGATGTTAGCATGCAATTTGAGGAGGCACCTAGGAACAATCTTGTTCTAGTAAATCATGAGTCCTTTATGCCTCCAACTCTATCTACCTAGAGATTCCAGCAACGCGTAAAAGATAAGCAGTTTTTGGAATTCCTTGATATATCTTTAAAAATGCACATTAACATTCCTTTTGCAGATGCTCCAGTTCAAATATCTAGTTGTGCAAAACTTTTGAAAGAGATATTAGAGAACAAAAGGAAGCTAGAAGTATATGAGACAGTTGTGCTAATTGAAGAATGCACAACCATCAAACGACACAAGCTGTCTCCTAAACTATTGCAGTTTCATCCTCCTTGAGCAACAACATCTTGGATAGTTTGGCTGAAAACTATAAAGCAAGCGCTTCTTGGGAGGCAACCCAAGCAATTTCGTTTTAGTCTTTTCATTAGAAGTTTTGTCACCACCATTTCCTCAGAGCTCTACGTGAATATGACCTACAATCAAGGGAGTTTTCTCATTCCTATTTCTTCTTTATTATTGCTTTCTTTTGTTTTTGCATTGAGGACAATGCTTCATTCAAGTTTGGGGGTAGGGAAAGAATCTTTGTGCTAAATCTGATTTAAAATTTTTTTTATGTCATGATTACATCCCTTGTTGTGAATTCTTGGTGATTCTTTGGAAGATATAGATTTTGTTCAAACTTGCAATTGTGGTGTGAGTTAAATGTGATTCTAATTATGTTGATCCACCTATTGAGCACTAAAGGTCCTTCATTTTTGAAATTGTGTGTATCTCTAGAAAACATTCATGTGAAGTATGTGATTTTCTTAAATCTCATCTGGATCTTAGAATTTGTTTGATTTCCTCTTGAGGCGAAATCCTAGGCCGCATCTAATTAAGAAAATGATTTAGGCCATTCTTTGGATCGTTTGAGCCTTTCAAGCCAACCCTATTTATTTATCACCAGTCACCCCACTGAGCCTTGATTCTTACCCATTTTTTTTTCATGACACCCATATATATATAGCCATAAGCCTTGGACAAATTATCTTTTCGTCCCGCACCCTTGGACATGTTGATTTTTAGGATATAAGTCTATTTGAGTGAAGATAAGTCGAGGGGA
This sequence comes from Casuarina glauca, assembly GCA_028551395.1. Taxonomy (NCBI): domain Eukaryota; kingdom Viridiplantae; phylum Streptophyta; class Magnoliopsida; order Fagales; family Casuarinaceae; genus Casuarina; species Casuarina glauca. Next base: position 23,229,430 of record CM052352.1, on the reverse strand, counting down.
AGGATGTAATATAGGAAGAAATTGATTGCAATGATTAAAAAAAAAAAAGAAAGAAAGAAAGAAAGAAAGAAAGAAAGAAAAAGAAAGAAAGAAAGGAATGAGAGAAGTGGTGATTGAAAGATCATTGGAACAAAAAAAAAAGGGAAAAAAGAAAGAAAGTGACAAAAGCTCAGATTAGATCCTAGAAAGCAATGTGTTCATGGGTGAATTAAGCCTAAATGACTTTCATCTTACCCCTAGCCCAGCCTTACATTACAAGCTTATAAAGTCTTATTGATTCTTGGTTAGATGATTGGCCTACATTAGTGGAGAGAGGAATGAAAAGCAAACCTATGAGGTTTGGTTAAAGATTTTGAGAGATTGCATATTAATGTGGATTTATTTAGAGTGCATATAGTTGAAAAGATAAAGACTCACACACACACACACACGTGGTTAACATAGTTAAGAGTCTATCTTATCTTATGAAACAATTGTGGTGTTTGGATGAAAGTTATATATTTCTTTGAATTGTTAAGTTGAGCAATTATGGAAGAATATCATAAAGGGGTTTTGTCTAAAACGTATATTGTTTATTGCTTTTGCTAGAGGACTAGCAAAATGTTAAGTTTGGGGGTTTTGATAACTCTATTTTTATAGAGTTATTTGACCTATTTTTTAGGCAATAAATAATGCAATGCTTATGAGAAAATATTTGAATTCCTCTTTATTTACCTAAATTTGTCTTGTTTATGTAGCGTAAGGAGGCATGGAGAAAAAGGATGAATAAGGAGAACCTGATGCTTATTGTGTGGCAAAATCGTAATATCAAGATCAAGAGAGTCATGATGGGCTTGGACTTTAGATTTTCCATTGTTATTAGGTTTTCTATTTATTTAGAAAACCCAATCATGTTAGGAATTCAAATTATAATTAATTTAGAAATTCAAAACCCAATTGTTTTAGATCTCTAAAACCCAATTCTACTAGGATAGGAGGTAGGTCTAAACCTAAACCTTATTTAAGAGAAGAGAAGAGGCCGCTGAAGAGGGGAGGAGGAAATTGAGCACAACTCAAGAAAGAGGCCAAGAATTCAAGGTTTTCTTGGAGAGAAGACAAAAAGAGTGACAAACTTCTTGTTCTTGGATTCAAGATGCCTTCTTTATTTCTTATTACCATTCTTCCTCATTATTTCTTTATGTTTTAGTTTATTTTTGTTAGAGGTACGATGTAACCTAATTATGATGGTATGAATCTTATGATTATTATGTTTTGTAAGATATTTTGTTTATGTGAAGTTACATATTACGGAGTTTAATGCTTTTAGGTGATTAGCTACCACTTAGATGACTTGATTTGCATGTTAGAGACCGACAGGAAATAGCATGCAGTTGCTTCTTGTAATATGCAACCATAGATTAAATATGGATAGACATATACCATATTGTTTGTGTGGCTTTCGGTGTAAATTGGAAATGTTCATAGATCCTAATGCATTTGGTTTGTTTCAATTCACATATAGAGATATAGTGAATTAATGAACTAAGTAGGTTTGCTATACCTAGACATAGGATAGTAAATAAATTAGGAAATTCTGCCATCACATAGATATTATCCCTCTTGCAAGCATAAATAATCAATATTAATACCTAGTAATTATGGTGAAATCATATGCTCTAACATATTTCTTGTATTTAGTTTTCTTAGACTTAGTTAGTTAATCTATCATCTATCAATTTGGTTTGCTAGATAAATTCTAGGAGTTATTCACCGTTGGTAATTAGTTGGTCTAGTAATCACCAATCTCTGTGGGACGATATCTTTCTTATCATTATATTACTTGTTCGACATGTTCACTTGCATTTAGAATTTCACCGAACAATAAGAACTCTCATAAATAATGCCCTTAGATTGAAGAAAAGAAGAGCATTTGGAAGAAAAAAAATTTGGTACCATTGTCAAAGTAGATGCACTTGATGGTAAAGCCAAATTGAGTTTGTATCATGTAAAGAAAAGATTGAATTCTAGAAAAAAAAACTTGGTTTTTGAAATGGAAAATAAAAGTCCAAGTGACATAAGAAAAATTATCTACAATTATTAAAAAATAACAAGTACCATCATGTGTGAGGTGTTTGTGGGGTCCTTGACATCCACATGGATCAATTCAAAGTTACACTTGTCATAATGTGGCTGATAGGAAAGGGTGTGTGTGTTTGCGTGACAAAGGACAAATTTCACAAGAGAAAAATTTGAACAAGAAATTGCTTTTTCATGCACAAAGTATAAGTTTAATGAGGAATGACCAAGACATTTATACAAGAATAATTATTATTAAAAACCAAGTTACAAGTAGGTAATTGCTTAAGATGAGTTGTTTTGAAATGAAAGCTAGAACTAGAAAAATGGGAATGAAAATGCTAAGGAATGGCAAAACACAAAAAATAAAGTCATTCAACTTTCCATGACCCCCCAAAATACATTGTTTCATCCACAAACTTTTCCAATTTTAAACGTTAAAACAATTGAGGAAAAAAAAAGCCTCAAACGTGGCCATTTTGGTCAAACACATCTCTTTTCTTGTAGCACTTCTTCTTTTGCTTCATATTTCCATTAGGTGTGAGGCTTTGAGGAAAATGCATGTAATTTTAAGGAACAACTTAGAAAGTGGGCATGCCTTCAATGTATCTTACGCCTCGTCAGATGATACCCTAGTTGAATGATGGCTTTCCAAGGGAGCTCAGTATGAATTCACATTCCACCCAAACCTTATGAGAACAACACAGTTCTTGTGCAACATGATGTGCGATAACAAAGTCCATTATTTCGACATCTACAAAAAAAAAAGAGACCATACAAAATGTTCCATCTATAGGTGGAGCATAAAAGAGCAGCAAGTATGCATGATAGATTATGCTAATAATGGGTTATATGATATTTGCTACCCCTGGAATTACGTTGCCAACTACTTCGTGATGCAGCACACAAATAATAGCACAAGATTCAATTTTGGGTGGGTTTCAATAAGAAAAATCTCTCTTCGATCTTTTTCTTTTGAGTTTTTCATCTCATTCTTTTTCAGATTATTTTGAATGATTGATGAAAATAATACATAACGCGTTTCTTTCATGATTTTTGAGTTTGATGATGAGTTTTTGATTTTTTTTTTTGTTTATAAAATGTTACTATTAAATTATAAATAGTGTAGAATATTCAAAAAAGACCTAACCAATCATCTTAAGATTTGACAAGTTTTATAAGCAATATTACAGGAAAACTCGAGAGCTATTATAAAATGTTAAAGTGGCGCTGCACCTGCGATGACCAAGGCTTAGCTTGATGCCACGGCTCTAGCACACCAAAATTTTCACTGTAGAGAATTGAAAACTATCTTTTGCTTCATATGATGTTTTTGCTGGACTGTTGTTTGGTTCATATTACAGAGACTTGGATGCTCTTGGAAAAGAGAGCAAAAGCCTGTTTCTCTCATCGACTACACAATACCAAGCTCGTTTCCTTTTTTCCATTGAAATTCAAGATCTTAGCGAAAATGTCGATCATTCCAAGGTTCTTCAGTGGCCAACAAAGCAGCATCTTCCTCCCATTCCATCTAGACGTATGGGATACCATCGAGCATTTTCAATTTTCCTCTATTCCAGAATTTTTTTCTTTTTTTTTTGGGAGAATTCCTCCTTCGTGGGCACCAAGGTCGACTGGAATGAGACACCAGAAGCCCATGTCTTCAAGGTCAAGATTGCGGGGCTGAAGAAGGAGAAAGTGAAGGTTGAGATTGAAGATGACAGAGTGCTTTAAATCAGCGGGGAGAGAAATGTGGAGAAGGAAGACAAGAACAACAAATGGCATAGGTGGAGCGTAGCTGTGGCAAGTTCGAGAGAAGTTTCAGGCTGCTGGAGAATGTGAAGATGGAAGAGGTGAAGGCTTCCACGGAGAATGGGGTTCCAAGCAGGCGGCAAAGAAGCCTAAGGTTAAAGCTATTAAAATTGCAGGTTGAAGATGTGTCTGTTTGTTTTCGGTGCAATGCAAGAAAAATACATGATGCGTGATACATGTATGTAAGGGAAAGTGAACATAATCATTTTAATAATGTAATAAATAAATAAATAACTCGTACATTAACAAAGTTTGCCGTTTTCAATTTGTTTTTCTTTTTTGATAGGTGAGGTAAGTGCTGGAATTGGCTCTTTTGTTACTAATGGGCCATGACGAGGTTGCTTTTGTCTATTCGGATGCTCCAATTGCCAAGAAGGGCCCCAGATTGTTCGAACTAGGCAATCTTAATACTTAGGAGCAGATTCTTCTTCCAAATCAAAGTTGGGAATTATAGCGCTTTTAGCACTTCAAGGACGTTAGAAGCTTAAGATCCAAATAGACAAAATCGAAGTCAAGATTAAGAAAATAATAAAATGGATTGGGTGTTGTTCTACCTATGCTTATAGAATAGCTATTTCCTCTAAAAACAAGTGAATTCTATCCATCATTTGAAGGGTTTTACCATCAGTATTACTCACACCCAATTCAACTTTCTTAATATAAGTTTATAGACAACTTAAAAAGAAGCATACACAACTTTCTCAATGCCACAGAAACCCAATTATAGTAGGTTTCTCTCTCCAACAAGGGAAAAATAGATTCCAATATAAGGGATTAAAAAATAATATAACTTTAGTTCAATATTTATATTTATATGCCGAACATTAATAATATACAATTCGGTTTCAGAGCATAATTTATATAAAAAAAATTATTTATTTATATGTTTTAAGATTTTCAATTTAATCTATGTAACTTTTATAATTTTTCATATAGTATCAAAATTTTGTTTATTCTATGTCTTGAAGGACTATGTCTCAAGTCTATAACATATGTTTGTGTCAAATTATTTTTAAATAGTTAAATTTTCTAATTTTCCTCCACGTAGCCAGAAGATGTTCTTAAAATAATTAGTTCAAAAATTGTCTCATCTTGAGAAGAGTATCTCCAATACAACTACTAATATGCAAACAAATGGAACATATACCTTTAAAAAGGGGGGAAAAGAAAAAGGATAAAAAACGAAAAGAAGACTTTTCTTCTAACAGTGTTGATAATTGCATATGCTCTTCTTTAGAAAAAATTAGGATTGAAGTTGGTTAAATATTGTTTTAAACATTTGTTTTGGAATTTTATTTCCTATCTCATCAAAACTTAAGGATAGAAGGGTGAGTAGTTAAAATAAATCTTATTTAACCAAGTTTGATAAAAGAGTTTTCTATAGGTGGATTTAACAATGCCTAGCCCTAAGTTTGGTTATCCCAATTGTGCCTTTAGCCATACATTTGAAATTCCTGACTTTCCTAACTATTTAACACAAGATAGGCATTGCAAAATTTAGATCATTTCAATCAAGTTTCACAAATAACAATTATAAAACTAAATTTGTAACCAATTTTCTAATTTTTCATATAATTTTTGTTTCTACATATAACAATTAAAATTGTGAATTTGTAACTAATTTTATAAATTTAGTATAATTTCTATTGTTTCAACCCCTTTTCAAAACGTCTCACAATATTTCTTTGATTAGCATTGTTGTATAATCCATACTCCTATCCACGGATTGCTTTATAAAAAGATTCCATGAGGCCCCCAAAACACATTATCTCATCTACAAACCCTTCCAATTTTACACCTTAAACAAATTGCAGAATAAAAGCTTCAAACATGGCTTTTTCCCACAAGCACGTTTGTTTCCTTGTAGCGCTTTTTCTTTTGCTTCATATTTCTACCAAGTGTGAGGCTTATAAGAAAGCACATGTAATTATAAGGAACGACTTAGAAAGTGGGCTCGCCTTTGATGTATCTTGCACCTCATCAGAGGACTTCTTGGGCGTGCATACGTTGTTCCTGGGAGAAGAGTATGAATTCGCGTTCCACCCAAACATTTGGGGGTCGACAGATTTCCTATGCAAAATGGCGTGGGACGGCCTAAACCATTATTTCCACATCTACGTAGAGAAGAGGGACCGTACAAAATGTGCCATCTGTAGGTGGAGCATAAGAGAGCAGCAAGCATGCATGATAAATTATGCTCATAATGGGGCATATGACATTTGCTACCCCTGGGATTATGTGTCTATCCACTAAGTAATGTAGCACACAAATACTATCTAAGTTACTTGTGTGATTTATGAGTTGAATAATAAGCTTTTTAATATTTCTTTTGCGTAAAATTTTATTACTATTAAGTTATAAATAGTGTAAAATATTTCAAAAAACTTACCCAATCATATTAAGATTTGACAAGTTTTATAAGTAACATTATAGGAAAACTCTATACGTAAATTCTAAGCTATTATAAAATCTTATTTACCCTTTGATTCTATTTTAATATCATGTTAATTAAAATTGGTCTTCTCGCTAACGTTAAGCAGCACTATGCTTGTAATGACCAAGGTTTAGCTTGATGCCATGGCTCTAGTACACCAAATTTTTCACTGTGGGGAATTAAAAACTATCTTTTGTCTTATATGGTGTTTATGTTGGAACTTGTTGTTCAGTTCTTATTATAAAGGTGTGGATGTTTTTTGAAAATAAGGGCAAACGTTGGTAATTTATGCTTCCATATCCCAAGTTCTTTATAGATCCAATGGGCCTCTTAAAAAAGAATAAAGAAGGAAAATAAAGATTATTATGAATTTATAAACCCAACAACAAGGTACCAAAAAAGTCATTTGCTAAATTTAAATACCCTACCTATCTCCTTTGCCTGCACATCATATTCATCAACACGAAACAGTTCTCTCATCAAGCACAAAATACTAAGCTTTTTTCCCATCTTTCATTCAAATCCAAGATCTTAGCACAAACTTCGATCATTCCAAGCTTCGTCAATGGCCAATGAAGCAACATCTTTGACCCCATCTCTCTCTTTTGAGCTATACATATATTTCTGTATATTTTTTATGATGAGTAAATTAATTAATTAATTAGTGGATTTCATTGTGTAATTTATGGGTCAGGTCTAATAGCTATTACAAAATAATCTCATCGAACAAGCCCGTAGCCCAAAACAAGTTGGAATTTGTACTTGACAAATATCATGTAAAAAGGTGACAGACGTGGCTAGCTGAGTTCACACAATACCACAAATATGTTCCAATGATCATGCAGCTACAGAATGCATGGAGCTTTAATTGTGTGGTTGAAATAAAAAGCAAGTTGAAGGCCATCGAACGAAGGCAATGTCATATGAGGGAAAAAAGTCTCAGATGAGAAGACTGAAAAGAAACTAGAAACACTCTTCACCACTCTCTCTATCTTGTCGGAAGATACAACGGTCACTGACAAATCCAATGGCTAGCTCAAAAATCTATGAATGGCTGTCTTGGTTGATGGTAGAAGATATAAGTCAAGAAAAGAAAGAAAAAGAGATTTATCGAATAGAGAATAGTGCTCCATAAGCAAAACACAATCAAGCACTCCAAATTCTATTCAATATGCTCGACTCTCGTTGTGCTCCATTGTTTAGATTCTGAATTTGTTTCTACCGATTTCCTTTGTAGTTTCATTATTTTGGGTACAACTCTAAAACCCTAGATTTGAAATTGTGATTAGCATTTTTATTAGAGATACCCTATTATTGGTTTGATCCAATACTAAATTTGCAAATTCAATGGCATAATATTTTGGTTAAACATCACACCATAAGTTCACTACAAGCATTCACATATCTACAACAGCCCATTGCATTTGATAGTTATACTTGTTTTATTTTTCAAATTTTATTTCTATGCAGTGATTTCTACTCAAATTTCGCATAACCAAATGCTAGTTAACTAGTAACTAAATTAGGTACAATGAATTTTCTATTAGAGAGTAAACTAGAAAAAAAAAAAAAAAGTGAACCAAATAAGGCAAAATGAACATCAACATTTGTATAGAATAATCTAGACAAACAAAATAGAAGTCTAGATTAAGAAAATAATAAAATGGAGTAGATGGTGGTATTACCAATGTGTATAGAATGACTTAAATCAATTTAAAACTTTTTGAAGAACTATTCCCTCCACAAATAAGTGGGTTCTATGCATCATTTCAAAGGTTTCACCTTTAGTATCACTCACATCCAATTCAACTTCCTTAATGTGAGTCTATAAACAACCCAAAAAAAAAAAAAAACAAATACAACTTTCTTAATCTCATACACACTCAATCACAATATAAATTCAAGTACAATGAACTACAAAATGTTAAAATATCAGAAGAAGGGGACTTGAAAACTGCTATTATTGCATATTATAAATCTATTCTTGGTAATGCTAGTAGGAACTTCACCAACTGTGAAAGGTACACATCTTTATTTCATGGTGATGATGTAAGTACACTTTTTAGTACAATAAGATTTGAACGTTCCGATGTTCTTAAAGCTCTTTGGGGAATTCATGATTTTAAAGCTCCTAGTCCAGATGGGTATAATAGTTTCTTTTATAAGAAAGCTTGGCCTATCATTGGAAGAGACATAGAAGATGCTATATTAGAGTTCTTCTCATCTAGGAAGATGTTGAAGGTTATAAACTCTACATTGTTATCCTTAATTCCAAAGGTTCCTAATCCTTGTGGCAATAAAGATTATAGACCAATAGCATGTTGCAATGTTCTTTACAAGATTATATCTAAGATGTTAGTTGGGAAGTTGAATGTGATTATCCCATCAGTAGTAAGCCAAAACCAAACTGCATTCATTAAAGGACGCCAGATCTTTGAGAATATTATGCTATGTCAGGAATTACTTCACAATTATCATAAAGATGATAAAGGTAAGCGAGTGGCCATCAAAATTGATCTCATGAAAGCATATGATATGGTTAAGTGGGAAGCTATATTAGGGGTTTTAAAAGCTATTAATACTCCTCAACATATAATTGATCTGATAAGAGAATGCATTTCTACAACAAGGTTCTCAGTAAATTTCAATGGAGAGCATGCAGGTTACTTTGAAGGTACCAATGGATTGAGACAGGGAGACCCATTATCCCCTTGTCTATTTGTACTTGTTATGGAAATACTAAACAGAATTATTATTGCAAAAACCTCCACAACAGGTTTTAAGTTCCATTGGCGATGCAAGAATGAGAAAATCACCCATTTTGTGTTTTGGCAGGAAGTATGGATATACAACGTTCCCTTATCTATTTGTACTTGTTATGGAAATACTAAACAGAATTATTATTGCAAAAACCTCCACAACAGGTTTTAAGTTCCATTGGCGATGCAAGAATGAGAAAATCACCCATTTTGTGTTTTGGCAAGAAGTATGGATATACAACGTTCCCACAAAATTGCTTGGCAAACTGTCTGCTCACCAAAGAAGAAAGGGGGATTGGGATTGCCGAACCTTAAACTTTGGAATAAAGTCCTTCAATAGCAAAATGTTACACTCAATCATAAGATCTGGCTGCAAAAATTCTTAAAATATCTTTTCTAGCTTGTATTTATTGCATTTGGGCAGAAAGGAATAGAAGAAGATTTAAAAATACATTAGTTGACATTCCAATCTTGTTGGCTAAAGTAAGGAAAATTGTACGAGGAAGAGCTTCTCTGCTTCACAATATCAAACCCTCTCAAGGTAATGTATTTTTGAGTGAGATTTGGAGGCTTCCAACCTCTATTTTTGCTTACTCTTAGTTTACTTTTGAAAATTGTTGTAATACTGGGGTATGCCCCTGTGCTTTTGTATATTAATTTCATTAATGCAACTTACATTAAAAACCAAAAAAAAAAAAAACTACAAAATGATATATGTTTAATTGAATATCTAAGTTTACAAACTAAACAATAATAATATACAATTTAAGCACTTCTCTAACTATCTAGCAATTTAGATGTTTTCCAATAATCTTCAACTATCGCTTTCAATATTCTTAGACAGCTAACAAATATTTATCAAATATAAATTTAATGCACCAACAATCAACCAAATATATGTTCAAAGAATAATTAGTATTAATCATGTAAACGTATATTTCATCAACTCAAAGTATGTATAAAGATTTGTAGAATAGCAACCAGCACATACAAGCATACGAATATTTTGTCCCTTCTAAATTGGGAGCACCAACAATGAAGTAATTGATTTACAATAAGTTTTCCTCTTCAAAAAGAGAAAAATAGATTCTAAGACAAGAGATTACAAATGATAGAACTTTAGTTCAATATTTAAGTTAATATTCTAAACAATAATAATATACAATTTAGTTTCAGAGAATAATTTATAAAAAATAAGTTTATTTATTTAATTTTAAAAAAAGGGCAGCACTACTGGTACGTAAGATGATGGTTGGAAGCTTCAAATCCTTCGCCACTACTTCAGAAAAGTACGTGTGCTCGTCATAGATGACACAGGCAATTCTAACATCCGGTTCATCTTGCCTCATAACTTCGGCCAAGAATTCATGGAAACGATCTCTGCAATTTTTATTAAGTTGCAATATAAAATCTAGTAACTGACCAGTTAAGATCCAGATGAGGTATCTGGCAAGGGAAGGAAATAGAAATAAGGATAGCTTGAAGGATTGGGGGAGTTGTACTGAGTATGAACAACTGTGATGGAGAAACCTTTTGAGTGGAGAATAGTACCCAACTAAAGCATTGGGTTTATGTGGCCTTGGAACAGGCCTGGAACTAGCACCAGCCGAAGACGTTCCTTCCTTTGCTTTTCCATCTCTCTGTCTCTCTTTCGCCCTATCACACACAGAGTTTACGCCTGATGAAGTGATAAATTGCTTCGTCTGGCATGCCTCATTCCAGTTTAATGTCAAACGGCGTTGCGTATGCAATGACGAAGATTGTAGAGTCTTGGACTCTAGATCCGGCATTAGTTGAAGAATATCCAGCCTTCTATGACCTAAGGACCCAACACAAGCCAACTGCAAGATGCCGCTCTGTTAAAAAATGAGGTTGACGGGCCCATGTTGGAATACTATGGGTAGTCGTTGTTCCAAATTTTTGAAGTCTTAGTTAACGTGCAGAGAAGCTTTGGCGTGGCTTGGATTAATATGTTTTGAGACCTTACTTTTGTGATCTCTTGGTAAGCTCTAGAGCTAAGTGTTTGAATCAATGGCCATCAGCCACCACTTGTTCAGTTCCAATCTTAAACATAAATTCATTTGTCTTTTGTTACTATGCTCGACATACTCTGTCCTACCCTCTTCAAAATGTAACACGCTTTCGTCCTCGTTCCAGGTCGCTGCTCTCTCATGACGAAAAAGAAAAAAAGCATTTGCTCACCTCCCATAAGCATGGAGCAAAACTCCAAGGCTGCAAAGGAACCACGAAACTGCGAGGGAAGGTCAATATTGCTGCAAAGGAAACTGCGTAAATCAAGATAGATCATGGCTGGACACGGAACCAAAATGAAGCACACGGTATTAAGTAGTCGCCACATATAACCCCTACTACTTGTCTATAAATTGTACACGAATTAGGTTGTAAATCATCCATCTATACTGTAGAGAATTGAAAACTTTCTTTTGTTTGATATGGTGTTTGTGCTGGAATTTGTTGTTCGGTTCTTACTACAAAGATTCTGATGCTTTTGGAAATGAAGGCAAATGTCGGCTGTTTATGCTTCCATCTCCCAAGTTCTTCATAGACCCAATGGGCATCTCACGGGGCCTCTAAGAGGAGAATAAAAGAAGAAAAATACATATTTTTGTGACTCTAGGCCTGACAAGAAGGTCAAGGTGGCTTGGAACAAATATCAAGACCGAGTTCCAATTGTACACGAAAGCAAACTCCATCCAGAGTCTTCATCAACGCCTACGTTGGTCACGAACGTTATAAACAGAACGTTTTCTTCGAAAGTACTAGAGTAGTCCCCTGTGATGGAAAAAAAATGTGTAAAATTTTCCTCATTGATTGAATCTGTGAAAAAACACTCAAATACAAATACTATAGTTTGAATCACAAGTAAAAGACATAAACATTACAATCAACACAAAAAAAAAATTATGTTGAAAACTCTTACAATGTGAAGGACAAAAACCATGAATTAATTATAGAGTCCATCCAAATCTCGACTGTATAAATTTTTAGATGTACAACCTAATAAAGTCTTTAATAACATCAATATGTCAAAGATTTAATAGTTCAGTAACAATGGAATTGACACTTTAACAGTAAAAAATAAGTTGTAGACATCAACTTAATTAAGAAAAGTTGGAGAAAAAATCACAAAATATTTTAACCAAGTTCTAGTGATGTAAAGAGCTTCAAATGATGATCCAATCATTAAAAATGAATAAACCCAATTTTGAACCTGCTAACAAGAAATAAGCTCAACTAGACCATAAATCAACCTTAATCAAATGTTTGATTAATTGTTGTGTAGGGTTTCTAATTCCTATGAAAATCCTACTTGTTTTTTCTTTTCTCTCTCCTTCTTTTCCTTTTTGACGGCCACACACAAGAAAAAACCTCTTTTTAAAAAGAAGAAAGAAAAAAAAAAAAAAAAGAAACTTAGGACAAATCATCTTAAGAGGACCTAGCAATAAATCTCGAGTATGGTTTGGACCGGCCTAACACTCCAATCACTTTAAATATCGTCCATATCTCATTTCCACACTGCACCAAGTACCATCAACATGAAGTTGTTGTCTTATCAAGTACACAATAGCAATCTCATTTCCTGTCTTTCCTTGAAATCCAAGATCTAAGCAAAAATGTTTATCTTCCAAGCTTCTTTAATGGAGGACAAAGCAGTATCTTCAACCCCTTCTCTCTTGATGTTTGGATCCCTTCCAAGATTTTTAGTTTCCTTTAGTTCTTGACCTTTCTTAGGCAAATTTTGCATTCATGAGCACTAGGGTTGACTGAAAGGAGACCTTAGAAGCCCATGTCTTAGAGGCCGACCTTTTGAGCCTGAAAAAAAAGGAAGTAAAGTTTGAGATCGAAGATGACAAAGTCCTCTAGATCAGTGAGAAAAGGAATGTAAAGAAGGAATACAAGAATGACCAGTGGCATAAGGTGAAGCGTAGATGTGGCAAGTGCGCAAGGAGATTCAAGTTGCCAAAGAATGCGAAGATGGAAGAGGTGAAGGCTTCTATGGAGAATGGGGTTCTCACTATCATTGTTCCTAAGGAGGATTTGAAGAAGCTTAATGTTAAAGCTATTGAAATTGTAGGCTAAAAATGTGTTTATTTGTTTTTGCTGCAATACAAGAGAGATACATGTTGCATGATAAATGTATGTAAGGCAAAACAAATCTAATCATTTATAATAATCTAATAAATAAATAAATAAACTTGTACATTAACAAAATTTTCCATTTTCAGTTTGCTTTTCTTCTTTGATAGGTAAAGGAAGTGCTAGAATTGGCTTTTTATTACTAATAGGCCATGGCTAGCTTGCTTCTGTGTACTTAGATTTAACAAACATGGAAGAAGGAATAGGCCCAATGCTTAGTAGCAAATTCTCCATCCAACTTTCTTAATGTCACACTACAAGAAAATACAAAACCTATAAAGATGAGAATCAACCTTTAATTGATATTGCAATGCCTTTTGTACATTACTTAGCTTTTTTTTATAAGCATAGGACCTATTTTATATAAGGTATTCTATATAAGGTATACACATTAATGCATTTGATATGTAAATGTTATGCCAAATATTTACAACTAATGGAGGCATTACATTAAGAATTGTATTATACTAATTAACAATCTTCCTCAAGCCGGAGGTCTAAACAAGTCAAACACTCTAAGTTTCGAAAGGAAATGCTAATCTTGCTGACTACACAATACTTTTATCAATAAGTCTATTGGTTGCTCTTTGATTGAAATGTAATCTGTCGCAATAACACGTTATTAAAGCTTTTCTATTATATAATGACAATCTAGTTCAATGTGCTTTGTGTGCTTGTAAAAAATTGAATTAAGTATTATTTTCTTGGCTACCTAATTGTTGTAAAAGAGTAAAGCTAGCTATCGCATGGAGAAACCAAAATCTTTGGGCAAACCTTTAATTCAAACTATTTCACTAGCAATGACTTGCATAGCTTGATACTTTACTTTAGCTAATGAGGACAAGATAGTTGGCTATTTCTTTTAGCACCAAGATATCAATGATTTTCCAAGCATGATACAAAATCCAATAGTAAATTATCTAGTCATAAGACATGCATTGTAGTCTAAGTCTTAGAATGATGCAACTTAAACTTCAAGAACTTGAGAATAAGAGACCAAGACCTAGATAGCTCTTTAGGTAGTTAATCACCTGTAAGGTTGCCTCTATGTAGGACTACTTTGGGTTATGCATAAATTGGTTGAGCAATTGAATTGAAAAGGTAATATCAAGCTTATGAGAGTCAAATATAAAAGTTTCCAACCAACATTTATTAGACTAAATGATTTTCAAGAGGTGGATTATTAACTTTATTTTTAAAGTTAATATCATATTCGATGCATGTAAATTTTTTATTTTGCTTCATATAATTAACTAAGGGTTTGAAACCAATAAATTCAGTCGTGGATATTAGCTTCAATGTGTACTTATGCTAACTTACAAAGATACCTTTTAGAGATTAAGCAATTTTAATTCTAATAAAGAATTTTAACTAACCAAGATCTTTTATGACAAATGTAGAATGGAGATAGTCTTTGAGGTTTAAGATGGCTGCCTAATTTTTTTCTTGGATCAAAATGTTATTGACATAGATAAGTAAGGCAATGAAATAATTCCCCTAAGCTTTGGTGAAAAGTAAATAATCATTCCAAGATTGATGAAAACCATATAAGATAAAAGCATCTATGAACTTAGCATTCCAATAGCAAGATGCTTGCTTGAGATCATAAAAAGATTTCTACAATTGAAATACTCTTCCCACCCTTTGATTGCAAAACTAAAGGGGAAGCTCCATATAGACTTCATTAGAAAGATTGTCATGGATAAAAGTGTTCTAAATATCGATTTGAGAAAACAAAAGGCAAACAATGAACGAAGGCAATGGTGATGAACAATAGAATGGTGACATGCTTGCTAGTAAGGGAAAAGATATCTTGATAATGAATTCTTTCCAATTGACTATATCCTTTAGCCATTAACCAAGTCTTGTAACATTCAAAAGACCCATTACTACTTTACCTTAAAACCCCACTTATAACTAATATGACATTAACCAAGGCATAAAGTAGCCACATTCTAAATATGATTGACCTTAAGGACAACAAGCTCCTAGTTCATGGCATCGATCTAGTGAGGATCAGTAACGGCTTCCTAGAAGGTGTAGGGTTCACAAAAGGCAGAGATAAAGGCACTAAAGTATTGGTGGTGAAGGTGACATTGGGCAAGAGATAGGTATTGAGAGATGAGATAGGAAGATGTTCATGAAGTGGAAGACAATGTTAGACAAAGATAATTGATAGTTTGGATGGGAGGTTTGGTGGCTCACCTAAAATGACTAACGAAAAGATTTGACTAAAAGGAGGGTGTAGGTTGGTCCAAAGAGGGTTATAGGTCAAGGTTAGATGTAGTGCTAGGTGAGTCTATGAATGGAGATGGTTCAAGCGTAGATTGAGGAGAACCATGGTCAATAGTGGTAATTGGTGTAGATTTAGGGAAAATAGGCTTATCTAGAGGCAACAAGGGTGGATAGTAAGATACCTTAAGCAATATGATGGTAGTTAATCAATTGGTCAACTAGCATAGGATAATTGTGAAAAATGTAATACAAAGGGGAAAATATTTTGGCAAAAAATAACATCATGACTGACAAAATTTTTTGAATGGTGAGATCATAAAGCCTATAGGTCTTTTGAAAAGAAGGAAAACCCATGAAGATGCAATGAATCATTTGAAGGCTAAATTTATCATGTACACCCAAAGTAGTAGCATAACATTAGTAGCCAAATACACATCAATGGTCAAAAAGTGGTGGCATGCCAAAAAGATGCTCATAAGGAGTGACCCTGCATAAGGGAGATAAAGGGAGGTGTTGATTAGATAAGTGATAGTTAAGAATTACTCATCCTAAAAACATGGGAGGAGATGGGCCTAAAAAGGTAAGATCAAAGCCACATCCAAGAAATGTGCTAAGGAGTATGAAAGTAAGAACTCTCATAAACAATGCCCTTAGATTGAACAAAAGAAGAGCATTTAGAAGAAGAAAAAATAAAAATTGGTACCATTGTCAAAGTAGATGCACTTGATAGTAAAGCCAAATTGAGTTTGTATCATGTAAAGAAAAGATTGAATTCTAGAAAAAGCTTGGTTTTTTAAATGGAAAATAAAAGTCCAAGTGAGATAAGAAAAATTATCTACAATGATTAAAAAATAACAAGTACCATCATGTGAGTAGTGTTTGTGGGGTCCCTGACATCCACGTGGTTCAATTCAAAGTTACACTTGTCATAATGTAGCTTGTAGGAAAGGGTGCATGTGTTTGTGTGACAAAGGACAAATCTCACGAGAGAAAAAATTTGAACAAGAAATTGCTTTTTCATGCACAAAATATAATTTTAATGAGGAATGACCAAGAAATTTATACAAAAAAGAATAATAATTATTAAAACCAAGTTACAAGTAGTTACTTGCTTGAGAAATGAATTGTTTCAAAATGAAAGCCAGAACTACAAAAATGGGAATGAAAATGCTTAGGAATAACAAAACTCAGAAATCAAAATCGTTCAACTTTGCTAAACCCCATCAATGCCCTATCATATGGTACTAAAAAACACAAAAAATTTCAAAAAGAATAATCAAACAAAGATCACAATTTTGGATTTTTAACTGACTTTCTAAATTTAGCATAATTTCTATTCTTTAGCCCCTTTTTGAAATGTTCCACAATGTTTCTTTAACTAGCATTGTTGTACCATCCATACTCCTACCCAAAGACTACTTTATAAGGAGATTCTATGACCCCCAAAACACTTTGTTTCATCCACAAAATTTTCCAATTTTACACCTTCAAAAAATTGAGGGAAAAAAAAGCCTCAAATGTGGCTTTTTTCGTCAAACACATCTCTTTTCTTGTAATGCTTCTTCTTTCGCTTCATATTTCGATTAAGTGTGAGGCTTTTAAGAAAATGTATGTAATTTTAAGGAATGACTTAGAAAGCGGGCAACCCTTCAATGTATCTTGTGCCTCGTCAAAAGATACCCTAGTTGAATGATGGCTTTTTAGGGGAGCTTAGTATGAATTCACATTCCACCCAAACCTTATGAGGACAACACAGGTCCTGTGCAACATGATGTGGGATAACAAATTCCATTATTTCGACATCTGCCAAAAAAAAAAAAAAAAAAAGGAGACCTTCCAAAATGTCCCGTCTTGGTGGAACATAAACGAGCAGCAAGTATGCATGATAGATTATGCTAATAATGGGTTATATGATATTTACCACCCCTGGAATTATGTTGCCAACTACTTCGTGATGCAGCACACAAATAATAACACAAGATTCAATTTTGGGTGGGTTCCAATAAGAAAAATCTCTCTTTGATTTTTTTTGTTTAAAAAATTTTAATATTAAATTACAAATAGTGCAGAATATTAATAAAAAAAACCTACCCAATCATCTTAAGATTTGACAAGTTTTATAAGCAATATTACAGGAAAACTCTACTTCAATTCCGAGCTGTTATAAAATGTTAAGCCGCACTGCACCTGCGATGACCAAGGCTTAGCATAATGCCACGGCTCTAGCAAACCAAAGTTTTCACTGTAGAGTATTGAAAACTATCTTCTGCTTCATATGATGTTTTGGCTGGACTGTTGTTTGGATCTTACTACAGAGACTTGAATGCTTTTGGAAATGAGAGCAAAAGCCTGTTTCTCTCATAGACTACACAATACCAAGCTCGTTTCCTTTCTTCCGTTAAAATTCAAGATCTTAGGGAAAATGTTGACCATTCCAAGGTTCTTCAGTGGCCAACAAAGCAGCATCTTCGTCCCACTCCATCTCGACGTATGGGATCCCTTCGAGGATTTTCAATTTTCCTCTATTCCAGAATTTTTTTTTTTTTTTGAGAGATTTATATAACAGATCGTATGGTAGGTCATAAATTGGGAGAATTCGCAACTACGCTGATTTTCCTTGGACACGCGAAAAATGAAAATAGATCTCGTCATTATAAGTTGTTAATATTAACATAATCTATTCCTCGTTCGTGAGCACCAAGGTCGACTGGAATGAGACCCCAGAAGCCCATGTCTTCAAGGTCAATATTGCGGGGCTGAAGAAGGAGGAAGTGAATGTTGAGATTGAAGATGACAGAGTGCTCTAAATCAGCGGGGAGAGAAATGTGGAGAAGGAAGACAAGAACAACAAACGGCATAGGTGGAGCGTAGCTGTGGCAAGTTCGAGAGAAGTTTCAGGCTGCTGGAGAATGTGAAGATGGAAGAGGTGAAGGCTTCCATGGAGAATGGGGTTCCAAGCAGGCGGTGAAGAAGCCTGATGTTAAAGCTATTGAAATTGCAGGTTGAAGATGTGTCTGTTTGTTTTCGATGCAATGCAAGAAAGATACATGATGCGTGATACATGTATGTAAGGCAAAGTGAACATAATCATTTTAATAATGTAATAAATAAATAAATAACTCGTACATTAACAAAATTTGCCATTTTCATTTTGTTTTTCTTCTTCGATAGGTGGGGTAAGTGCTGGAATTAGCTCTTTTGTTGCTAATGGGCCATGAAGAGCTTGCGTTTGTCCATTCGGATGCAACAAACTGCCAAGAAGGGCCACAGGTTGTTCGAACTAGGCAATTTTAATACCTAGCAGCAGATTCTCCTTCCAAATTAAAGTTGGGAATTATAGCGTTTTTAGCACTTCAAGGACGTTAGAAGCTTAAGATCCAAATAGACAAAATCGAAGCCAATAATAAAATGGATTGGGTGGTGGTCTACCAATGCGTATAGAATAACCATTTTTCCTATAAACAAGTGAATTCTATTCATCATTTGAGGGGTTTTACCATCAGTATCACCTACAACCAATTCAACTTTCTTAATATAACTTTATAGACAACTTAAAACGAAACATACACAACTTTCTCAACGTCATAGAAACTAGATTATAGTAGGCTTCTCTTCAACAAGAGAAAAATAGATTCCAATATAAGGGATTAAAAAATATTTATATTTCTATGCCAAAAAATAATACTATACAATTTAGTTTGAGAGCATAATCTATATGAAAAATTATTTATTTAATGTTTTAAAATTTTAAATTTAATATATGTAATTTTTATAATTTTTTATATGGTAACAAAATTTTGGTTATTCTATAATATCTTGAAGTCTATAACATATGTTTATGTCAAATTATTTTTAAATAGTTAAAGTTTCTAAGTTTCCTCCACGTAGCCAGAACATGTTCTTAAGATAATTAGTTCAGAAATTGTCTCATCTTGAGAAAAGTATCTCCAATACAACTACTGATATGCAAACAAATGACACATATACCTTAAAAAAGGGGAAAAAAGAAAAAGGATAAAAAAACGGAAAGAAGACTTTTCTTCTAACATTGTTGGTAATTGCACATGCTCTTCTTTAGAAAAAAAAAATAGGATTGAAGTTGATTCAATATTGTTTTAAACCTTTGGTTAGGAATTTTATTTCCTATCTCATCAAAACTTAAGGATGGAAAGGTGAGTAGTTAAAATAAATCTTATTTAACTAAGTTTGACAAAAGAGTTTTCTATAGGTAGATTTAACAATGCCTAGCCCTAAGTTTGGTTATCTCAATTGTGCTCTAGCCATACATTTGAAATTCATGACTTTCCTAACTATTTAACACAAGATAGGCATTGCAAAATTTAGATCATTTCAATCAAGTTTCACAAATAACAATTATAAAACTAAATTTGTAACTAATTTTCTAATTTTTCATATAAATTTTGTTTCTACATATAACAATTAAAATTTTGAATTTGTAACTAATTTTATAAATTTAGTATAATTTCTATTGTTTCAACCCCTTTTCGAAACGTCTCACACTATTTCTTTAATTAGAATTGTTGTATAATCCATACTCCTATCCAAGGATTGCTTTATAAAAAGATTCCATGAGGCCCCCAAAACACATTATCTCATCTACAAACCCTTCCAATTTTACACCTTAAACAAATTGCAGAATAAAAGCTTCAAACATGGCTTTTTCCCACAAGCACGTTTGTTTCCTTGTAGCGCTTTTTCTTTTGCTTCATATTGCTACCAAGTGTGAGGCTTATAAGAAAGCACATGTAATTATAAGGAACGACTTAGAAAGTGGGCTCGCCTTTGATGTATCTTGCACCTCATCAGAGGACTTCTTGGGCGAACATACGTTGTTCCCGGGAGAAGAGTATGAATTCACGTTCCACCCAAACATTTGGGGGTCGACAGATTTCCTATGCAAAATGGCGTGGGACGGCCTCAACCATTATTTCCACATCTACGTAGAGAGCAGAGACCGTACAAAATGTGCCATCTGTAGGTGGAGCATAAGAGAGCAGCAAGCATGCATGATGAATTATGCTCATAATGGGGCATATGACATTTGTTACCCCTTGGATTAGGTGTCTATCTACTAAGTAATGCAGCACAAATACTATCGAAGTTACTTATGTGATTTATGAGTTGAATAATAAGCTTTTTAATATATTTTTTGCGTAAAATTTTATTACTATTAAGTTATAAATAGTGTAAATATTTCAAAAAACTTACCCAATCATATTAAGATTTGACAAGTTTTATAAGTAATATTATAGGAAAACTCTATACGTAAATTCTAAGCTATTATAAAATCTTATTTAGCCTTTGATTCTATTTTAATATCATGTTAATTAAAATTGGTCTTCTCGCTAATGTTAAGCAGCATATGCTTGTAATGACCAAGGTTTAGCTTGATGCCATGGCTCTAGTACACCAAATCTTTTACTCTGGAGAATTAAAATCTATCTTTTGTCTGATATGGTGTTTATGTTGGGACTTGTTGTTCCGTTCTTATTATAAAGGTGTGGATGTTTTTTGAAAATAAGGGCAAACGTTGGTAATTTATGCTTCCATATCCCAAGTTCTTTATAGATCCAATGGGCCTCTGAAAAAAGAATAAAGAAGGAAAATAAAGATTATTATGAATTTATAAACCCAACAACAAGGTACCAAAAAAGTCATTTGCTAAATTTAAATACCCTACCTATCTCCTTTGCCTGCACATCATATTCATCAACACGAAACAGTTCTCTCATCAAGCACAAAATACTAAGCTTTTTTCCCATCTTTCATTCAAATCCAAGATCTTAGCACAAACTTCGATCATTCCAAGCTTCGTCAATGGCCAATGAAGCAACATCTTTGACCCCATCTCTCTCTTTTGAGCTATACATATATTTCTGTATATTTTTTATGATGAGTAAATTAATTAATTAATTAGTGGATTTCATTGTGTAATTTATGGGTCAGGTCTAATAGCTATTATAAAATAATCTCATCGAACAAGCCCGTAGCCCAAAACAAGTTGGAATTTGTACTTGACAAATATCATGTAAAAAGGTGACAGACGTGGTTAGCTGAGTTCACACAATACCACAAAAATCTTCCAATGATCATGCAGCTACAGAATGCATGGAGCTTTAATTGTGTGGTTGAAATAAAAAGCAAGTTGAAGGCCATCGAACGAAGGCAATGTCATATGAGGGAAAAAAGTCTCAGATGAGAAGACTGAAAAGAAACTAGAAACACTCTTCACCACTCTCTCTATCTTGTCGGAAGATATAACGGTCACTGACAAATCCAATGGCTAGCTCAAAAATCTATGAATGGCTGTCTTGGTTGATGGTAGAAGATATAAGTCAAGAAAAGAAAGAAAAAGAGATTTATCGAATAGAGAATAGTGGAGATCCCGCCCCCGCAGCGCCCCCCCCCCCCCCAACAGCGCCCCCCCCCCCCCCCCCCGCAGATCCCCCCCGCAGCGCCCCCCCCCCCCCCGCAGATCCCCCCCCGGCCCGCACCCCCCCACCCCGCAGATCCCCCCTCCCCCCCCCCCCACAGCGCCGGCACCCCCCCCCTCAGATCCCGCCCCCGCAGCGCCCCTCCCCCCCCCACCACAGCGCCCACCCCCCCCGGGCAGCGCCCGCCCCCCGCAGATCCCCCCCACAGCGCCCCCCCCCCCCTCAGATCCCGCCCCCGCAGCGCCCCCCCCCCCCCCCCCCCCCCCGCAGATCCCCCCGGCCAGCGCTCGCCCCCCCCCCACAGCGCCCCCCCCCCCCCCCCCCCCCGCCCCCCGGCCAGCGCCCGCACCCCCCCCACCGCAGATCCCCCCCGCAGCGCCCCTCCCCCCCCGCCCCCCGGCCAGCGCCCGCACCCCCCCACCCCGCAGATCCTCCCTCCCCCCCCCCCCCCCTCACAGCGCCCGCACCCCCCCCTCAGATCCCGCCCCCCCCCCCACCCCGCAGATCCCCCCTCCCCCCCCCCACAGCGCCCCCCCCCCCCCCCCCCCCCCCGGCCAGCGCCCGCACCCCCCCCACCGCAGATCCCCCCCGCAGCGCCCCTCCCCCCCGCAGCGCCCCTCCCCCCCCACCCCGCAGATCCCCCCCCGCAGCGCCCCCCCCCCCCCCCCCCAACAGCGCCCACCCCCCCCCCCCCCCCGCAGATCCCCCCCGCAGCGCCCCCCCCCCCCCCGCAGATCCCCCCCCGGCCCGCACCCCCCCACCCCGCAGATCCCCCCTCCCCCCCCCCCCCCTGGCAGCGCCCGCCCCCCGCAGATCCCCCCCACAGCGCCCCCCCCCCCCTCAGATCCCGCCCCCGCAGCGCCCCCCCCCCCCCCCCCCCCCCCCCCGCAGATCCCCCCGGCCAGCGCTCGCCCCCCCCCCCCCCCCCCCCCCCGCCCCCCGGCCAGCGCCCGCACCCCCCCCACCGCAGATCCCCCCCGCAGCGCCCCTCCCCCCCCGCCCCCCGGCCAGCGCCCGCACCCCCCCACCCCGCAGATCCCCCCTCCCCCCCCCCCCCCCCCCACAGCGCCCGCACCCCCCCCCTCAGATCCCGCCCCCCCCCCCCACCCCGCAGATCCCCCCCCCCACAGCGCCCCCCCCCCCCCCCCCCCCCCGCAGATCCCCCCGGCCAGCGCTCGCCCCCCCCCACAGCGCCCCCCCCCCCCCCCCCCCGCCCCCCGGCCAGCGCCCGCACCCCCCCCACCGCAGATCCCCCCCGCAGCGCCCCTCCCCCCCCGCCCCCGGCCAGCGCCCGCACCCCCCCACCCCGCAGATCCCCCCTCCCCCCCCCCCCCCCCACAGCGCCCGCACCCCCCCCTCAGATCCCGCCCCCGCAGCGCACCCCCCCACCCCGCAGATCCCCCCTCCCCCCCCCCCACAGCGCCCCCCCCCCCCAAACCCCGCAGGCTCCCCTCAATCATTTCCCTGTCCCTACCTTCTCTCCCTCAATAAGCCTCTCTAAAACCTTCCCTTTTACTTACTCATGCACTAGCTTAAACCTTGCTAGTGGCCTTCATGTGGGAGACGGTGAATGAGGGTTTTACTATTACCTTCTATCATCAATTAGACTCTCCCTAGGCCGTAGCTTATGGTACAAGTTGCTAGTCGATTTTGCCCAGAATCTGCCGTTCCTCAAAGACGAGCTCTTAGCTCACTTGGATTAGCGTCAATGGTGGGTACTAGAAGTGGGAAAACACGTAGTACATCCTCAAAGGTGGAAATTGGAAGAGTTATTCCAAAGCCAAGCAATGAAGAGATTATCTTAGATGTCACAAAACCAGGTACCTCTGTTGCTTCTTCTGACTTAAATAATTCATTTGAGGTCGTATTTGATGAAATTGCTTCCCAAATTGCTAGTAATGAAAAAGTAGAAATCATACAGCATGTGGATAAAGTGATTCCTAGTGTGGCTAGTAATGTTGGCATGAATTGGAAACAAATTGCCATGGGTTCAACAAATCAGATGGCTAAATTAGATTACCTTCCCCCTATCGAGAAGGGAAAAAGAATCATTGTGAAACCTCCCCTTGAAGCAATTGAGGAGGGTAAAAGGCATTTTGCCAATTGCCTTGTTGGTTATTTTTTGAATGCCTATACTTCATTTTATGCAGTAAAAGGAATTGTTGAAAAATTGTGGGGTAAGGATAACTTACTTGATGTTACTGCCACCGAGGATGGGTTTTTTTTCTTTCGGTTTTCAAATATCCAGAAATTAGAAGAAGTTATGGAAACTGGAGTTTGGGACATTGCGGGTAAACCTTTATTTCTTCAAAAATGGCATCCTTGTATCAGATTAGAGAAGGCCAAAATATCTGCTGTTCCTATTTGGGTTAAGTTGTTTAACGTTCCCCATGCTCTATGGAATAAGATTGGTATGAGTCATGTTAGTAGCGTGCTGGGTAAACCTTTATATATGGATAAAGCTACTGAACAAAGGTTACGGCTATCGTATGCCAAAGTTTGTATTCTAATGGATATTGATAGTGAGTTTCCTCTGAATTTTGATATTGATATGGGAAATAATGAAGTGTTTGAGATTACTGTGGAATATGGTTGGATCCCTCCTAAGTGTAAGAAATGCAACTGTTTTGGGCATAGAGATTGCACTATAAAGAAAAATATATGGATCCCCAAAAAGAGTGAAGGGCCGCAGGTCAACCAAAAAGAAGATGTTCAGGAACCAGTTGCTACAGTAGAGAAGACAAATTCACCAGTGCTTAAGGACAATGCTATTGCTCAGGCAAAGATTATTAAGCCTAATATTGCTACCTCTCAAGGAAACAATTCTGATTTTATAGTTGTAACCAATAAAAAGAAATGTCCTGGGAAGAAGAAGGATAATAATTGTGAACTTATCTCAGAAAATAGATTTTCTCAGCTTGCTAATGCTAATGAAAATCAGACCTCTTGTTATGAGATTACAGATCTTCTTGGTAACCTTGATGCAGGGGAGAAAGGAGAAAAACCTCCAGATCAATGAATATCTTATCATGGAATGTAAGGGGCCTCAACAAAAGCCCTAAACAAAGAGAAGTAGTTAATTTTGTTTTATCTCAAGCTCCACATGTTATTATTTTGATAGAGCATAGAGTTAAAGAAGGAAATGCAAGTCTTGTCCTGAAGAATATGTTTGATGAATGGAATTACTCTCACAATTATTTGCATTCTAGTGTGGGAAGAATATGGATCTTATGGAAATCATCCGAACTACAACTTTCAATCCAAGGTACTTCATCTCAAGTCATTCATTGTCGCATCAATAAGTTAGGTTTACCTCCTTTCTTCATATCTGCTATCTATGCAAGCAACTTGGAATCTGAACGTAGGGAACTATGGGCAAATATTGAGTATTTCTCTTCTCAAAATATTGCTAGCACTCCGTGGTTATTAGTGGGTGATTTTAATGAAATTCGGCATGTAGATGAACGAATTGGGCCAAATGTTAAATGGACTAGGGGCATGGAGGATTTAAATGATATGATTGGGAAATTGGGATTGTTGGAACCTTTTTTTATGGGTTCTATTTTCACTTGGTCAAACAAAAGTTCATCCCAGAATCTTAGAGCAAGCAAGATTGATAGAGCTTTACTAAATACAGAAGGGATTCTCAAATTTGATAAACTTTCGATTGAGTTTTTGCCCCTATGTTATCGGATCATTCTCCTTCCTTGGTTAAGCTAGATACCACTCATAAAAGGAAAAAAGCACCTTTCAGATTCTTTAATTTTTGGACAGCTAGTCCAGACTTTATGGAAACTGTTAATCATGTTTGGCAGCAAGAAATCAGTGGTACTAAAATGTACAAAGTTGTGAAGAAATTAAAGGCATTAAAGTTACCCCTTAGAAAGCTAAATTTAGCCCAATTTGGTGATTTGCATCAGAAGGTTAAGGTGGCGAGAGAACAACTACAGCAAGCTCAACTCAAGTTACAAGATGACCCCTTTGATACAGATATGCGTATTGAGGAAAGAATGAAAATGGAAAAATTGATTGCTCTGAGTAAATATGAAGAAATTCTTTTAAAACAAAAATCGAGAAATATCTGGCTGAAAGAGGGAGATAATAATAGTAGAATGTTCTTCTCATCTTTAATGCGTAGAAGAGCTCAAAATAGAATCTCTCATCTAGTTCTAGAAGATGGATCTACTATTTATGATGATGAAGCCTTGAGGATAGCTATCACTACTTATTACCAGAATGTACTTGGAAATTCTCATTCAAATAACCTTTTCACTGGAAGGTATTCTTCCTTATTCCATGAGAATGTGAATGAAATGTTGAATCTACCTGCTATTGAACGCGCTGATGTAAAGAGAGTTCTTTGGGGTTTTCATGATTTCAAAGCTCCTGGTCCTGATGGATACAATAGTCTCTTTTACAAGAAAGCTTGGTCAATTATCGGGCATGATATAGAAGATGCGGTGCTAGATTTTTTCTCATCCAAGAAACTATTGAAAGCTATCAATGCTACTTTGCTCTGCCTAGTTCCCAAAATCCCTAACCCAAGTTGCATGAAGGACTTTAGACCAATTGCCTGCTGTAATGTGTTATATAAAGTGATCTCAAAACTACTTGCTAAGAGGATAAGTCTTATTCTCCCTGAAGTGATTAGCCAAAACCAAACTGCTTTTATCAGGGGTCGTCAAATCTCTGAAAATATTATGCTTTGTCAAGAATTGCTTCATAATTACCACAAAGGAGATAAAGGAAAGCGTGTTGCCATTAAGATCGATCTTATGAAAGCTTATGATATGGTTAAATGGGATGCTATATTGGGGGTTCTCCAAGCTATTCACACTCCTCAAACCTTACTTGAACTGGTTAGCCAATGCATCACTACCACTAGATTCTCTGTGAATTTCAATGGTGAGCATGTAGGTTATTTTGAGGGTACTAATGGATTAAGGCAGGGAGATCCTTTATCTCCTTATCTGTTTGTGCTTGTCATGGAGATCCTTAATAGGATAATTATTGAGAAAGTTTCCACCTCTACTTTCAAATATCATTGGAGATGTAAGGAAGAGAGAATCACTCACCTTTGTTTTGCAGATGATTTGTTCTTATTTGCTCATGGGGATGTTAATTCAGTACTATGTCTCACTGAAGCTTTGGAGGAATTTGCAACACTCACAGGATTGCAGTATAATCCAAGCAATTGTCAGATATTTTTTTCAGGGATTACTGAACAAGAAAAGCTTTTGATACTAGACCATATCCCCTTCTCCGAAGGTAGACTCCCTATTAGATACCTTGGTGTTCCTCTTATCACAAGAAGACTTACCTACACGGATTGCAAAGTTTTGTCAGAGAAAATCATGGCAAGAATTGATGGATGGGGAATGAAATACCTTAGCTATGCAGGAAGACTACAATTGGCTAAAACAGTTCTTACTTCTATCTGTACTTTTTGGATGCAAATGTTCCTTCTCCCAAAACAAACCATCTATGAGATTGAGAAGAAGATAAGACACTTTCTTTGGGCAGGCCACTCAGAAGATCACAAAACTCATAAGGTTGCTTGGCAAGTTGTTTGCTCACCAAAAAAGGAAGGGGGTCTTGGATTACTAAACCTTAAAGTATGGAATAAAGTTTTGTTGGGGCGATCTCTCTGGAATCTCATAAATTGCCCTAATTCATCTTTATGGAGTAAGTGGATTCATAGTACTAAATGCAGGGGAAATTCAATTATGGATCTTGACATTAAGGGAACTATGGCATGGAGTTGGAGAGGTCTTCTAAAGTTACGCCAAACTTTAACCTCTACTCTATCCAAGCCTTCCTATTCCTGTAAGGAAACGTACAAGGAGTTACGTCAAGTGAGCTCTGAGGTTGAATGGTATAATTTGATCTGGTCAGGAGGAATCAGTAAACATAACTTCATTGGGTGGCTCATATGTAGAGACAAACTACCTACGGATGCAGTGGTTTCCCGATGGCTTCCCTCAATTGATTTGCATTGTGATTTTTGTGGATCTAACTATGAAAATAGATCTCATCTGTTCTTTCAGTGCACTTGGACTAACCAGGTTTGGAGAAGTATTTTAGCTCAACAAGGTATTCGTAAGGTCATCCTTGATTGGGAATCTGAATTGCAATGGATGATTAAAGCAACTAAGGGAAAGGATTTAGCCGCAAAGCTTCTCAAGCTTTCTTTCTTAGCGTGTCTTTATTGTATATGGTTAGAACGTAATCGTAGACGTTTTCAGAATAAGTCTATTGATATTTCAATGTTGTTAGCTAAAATCAGGAGAGTAGTCCGTGGAAGAGCTTCCTTATTTAGGAATATTAAACTCTCCCAAGCAAATGTTTTGTTGAGTCTTAGTTGGAGAATTCCAAACTCTATCTTTTCCTAGATGAATTGTAATGCTGGGGTATGCCCCTAAGCTCTTGTATTACCTTTTATTCTTCGATGAATAAACTCACATATTCATCAAAAAAAAAAAAAAAAAAAAAAAAAAAAAAAAAAAAAAAAAAAGAATAGAGAATAGTGCTCCATAGGCAAAACACAATCAAGCACTCCAAATTCTCTTCAATATGCTAGACTCTCGTTGTGCTCTATTGTTTAGATTCTGAATTTGTTTCTACCGATTTGCTTTGTATTATGAAAGTTTCATTATTTTCGGTACAACTCTAAAACCCTAGATTTGAAATTGTGATTAGCATTTTTATTAGAGATACCCTATTATTGGTTTGATCCAATACTAAATTTGCAAATTCAATGGCATAATATTTTGGTTAAACATCACACCATAAGTTCACTACAAGTATTCACATATCTACAACAGCCCATTGCATTTGATAGTTATACTTGTTTTATTTTATTTCTATGCAGTGATTTCTAGTCAAATTTTGCATAACTAATTGCTAGTTAACCAGTAACTAAATTAGGTACAATGAATTTTCTATTAGAGAGTAAACTAGAAAAAAAAAAGTGAACCAAATAAGGCAAAATGAACATCAACATTTGTATAGAATAATCTAGACAAACAAAATAGAAGTCTAGATTAAGAAAATAATAAAATGGAGTAGATGGTGGTCCTACCAATGTGTACAGAATGACTTAAATCAATTTAAAAACTTTCTGGAGGACTATTCCCTGTACAAATAAGTGGGTTCTATGCATCATTTCAGAGGTTTCACCTTTAGTATCACTCACATCCAATTCAACTTCCTTAATGTGAGTCTATAAACAACCCAAAAAAAAAAAAAACTACAACTTTCTTAATCTCATACACACTCAATCACAATATAAATTCAAGTACAATGAACTACAAAATGATATATGTTTAATTGAATACCTAAGTTTACAAACTAAACAATAATAATATACAATTTAAACACTTCTCTAACTATCTACCAATTTAGATGTTTTTCAATAATCTTCAAGTATCACTTTCAATGTTCTCTGATAGCTAACAAAGATTTATCAAATATAAATTTAATGCCCCAACAATTAACCAAATATATGTTCAAAGAATAATTAGTATGAATCATGTAAACTTATATTTAATCAACTCAAAGTATGTATAAAGATTTGTAGAATAGCAAGCAGCACATACAAGCATAGGAATATTTTGTCCCTTCTAAATTGGGAGCACCAACAATGAAGTAATTGATTTACAATAAGTTTTCCTCTTCAAAAAGAGAAAAATAGATTCTAACACAAGAGGTTACAAATGATAGAACTTTAGTTCAATATTTAAGTTAACATTCTAAAAAATAATAATATACAATTTAGTTTCAGAGAATAATTTATAGAAAATAAATTTATTTATTTAATTTTAAAAAAAGGGCAGCACTACTGGTACGTAAGATGATGCTTGGAAGCTTCAAATCCTTCGCCACTACTTCAGAAAAGTACGTGTGCTCGTCATAGATGATACAGGCAATTCTAACATCCGGTTCATCTTGCCTTATAACTTCGGCCAAGAATTCATGGAAACGATCTCTGCAATTTTTATTAAGTTGCAATACAAAATCTAGTAACTGACCAGTTAAGATCCAGATGAGGTATCTGGCAAGGGAAGGAAATAGAAATAAGGATAGCTTAAAGGATTGGGGGAGTTGTACTGAGTATGAACGACTGTGATGGAGAAACCTTTTGAGTGGAGAATAGTACCCAACTAAAGCATTGGGTTTATGTGGCCTTGGAACAGGCCTGGAACTAGCACCAGCCGAAGACGTCCCTTCCTTTGCTTTTCCATCTCTCTGTGTCTCTCTTTCGCCCTATCACACACAGAGTTTACGCCTGATGAAGTGATAAATTGCTTCGTCTGGCATGCCTCATTCCAGTTTAATGTCAAACGGCGTTGCGTATGCAATGACGAAGATTGCAGAGTCTTGGACTCTAGATCCGGCATTAGTTGAAGAATATTCAGCCTTCTATGACGTAAGGACCCAACACAAGCCAACTGCAAGATGCCGCTCTGTTAAAAAATGAGGTTGATGGGGCCATGTTGGAATACTATGGGTAGTCGTTGTTCCAAATTTTTGAAGTCTTAGTTAACGTGCAGAGAAGCTTTGGCATGGCTTGGATTAATATGTTTTGAGACCTTACTTTTGTGATCTCTTGGTAAGCTCTAAAGCTAAGTGTTTGAATCAATGGCCATCAGCCACCACTTGTTCAGTTCCAATCTTAAACATAAATTCATTTGTCTTTTGTTACTCTGCTCGACATACTCTGTCCTACCCTCTTCAAAATGTAACACGCTTTCGTCCTCGTTGCAGGTCGCTGCTTTCTCATGACGAAAAAGAAAAAAAGCATTTGCTCACCTCCCCTAAGCATGGAGCAAAACTCCAAGGCTGCAAAGGAACCACGAAACTGCGAGGGAAAGTCAATATTGCTGCAAAGGAAACTGCGTAAATCAAGATAGATCATGGCTGGACACAGAACCAAAATGAACACACGGTATCAAATAGTCGCCGTATATAACCCCTGCTACTTGTCTATAAATTGTACACGAATTAGGTTGTAAATCATCCAGCTAAACTGTAGAGAATTGAAAACTTTCTTTTGTTTGATATGGTGTTTGTGCTGGGATTTGTTGTTCGGTTCTTACTACAAAGATTCGGATGCTTTTGGAAATGAAGGCAAATGTCGGCTGTTTATGCTTCCATCTCCCAAGTTCTTCATAGACCCAATGGGCATCTCACGGGGCCTCTAGGAGGAGAATAAAAGAAGAAAAATACATATTTTTGTGACTCTAGGCCCGACAAGAAGGTCAAGGTGGCTTGGAACAAATATCAAGACCGAGTTCCAATTGTACACGAAAGCAAACTCCTTCCAGAGTCTTCGTCAAACCTACGTTGGTCACGAACGTTCTAAACAGGACGCTTTCTTCGAAAGTACTAGAGTAGTCCTCTGTGATGGAAAAAAAAATGTGTAAAATTTTCCTCTTTGATTGAATCTATGAGAAAATACTAAAATAAAAATAATATAGTTTGAATCACAAGTAAAAGACATAAACATTACAATCAACACAAAAAAATTTTATGTTAAAAAGTCTTACAATGTGAAGGACAAAAACCAAGAATTAATTACAGAGTCCATCCAAATCTTCATTGTATAAATTTTTAGATGTACAACCTAATCAAGTCTTTAATAACATCAACATGGCAAAGATTTAATAGTTCAATAACAATGGAATCAACACTTAACAGTGAAAAATAAGTTGTAGACAACAACTTAATTAAGAAAAGTTGGAGAAAAAATCACCCAAAATTTTAACCATGGTCTAGTGATGTAAAGAGCTTCAAATGACGATCTAATCGTTAAAAAATGAATAAAACCCAATTTTGAACCTACTGACAAGAAATAAGCTCAACCAGACCATAAATCAACCTTAATTAAATTTTTGATTAACTGCTATGTAGGGTTTCTATTTCCTATGAAAATCTTGCTCGTTTTTTCTTTTCTCTCCCTTTCATTTCTTTTTTGACGGCCACACACAAGAAAAAACCTCTTTTTAAGAAAAAGAAAGAAAAAAAAAAGAAACTTAGGACAAAATCATCTTAACAGGACCTAGTAATAAATCTCGAGTATGGGTTGGACCGGCCTAACACTCTAATCACTTTAAATATCGTCTGTATCCCATTTCCACACAGCACCAAGTACCATCAACATGAAGTTGTTGTCTTATCAAGTACATAATAGCAATCTCATTTCCTGTCTTTCCTTGAAATCCAAGACCTAAGCAAAAATGTTTATCTTCCAAGCTTCTTTAATGGAGGACAAAGCAACACCTTCAACCCCTTCTCTCTTGATGTTTGGATCCCTTCCAAGATTTTTAGTTTCCCTTAGTTCTTGAACTTTCTCAGGAAAATTTTGCATTCGTGAGCACTAGGGTTGACTGAAAGGAGACCTTAGAAGCCCATGTCTTGGAGGCCAACCTTTTGAGGCTAAAAAAAAAAAAGGAAATAAATTTTGAGGTCGAAGATGACAAAGTCCTCTAGGTGAATGAGAAGAGGAATGTAAAGAAGGAATACAAGAATGACCAGTGGCATAAGGTGAAGCGTAGATGTGGCAAGTTCGCAAGGAGGTTCAAGTTGCCAAAGAATGCAAAGATGGAAGAGGTGAAGGCTTCCATGGAGAATGGGGTTCTCATTATCATTGTTCCTAAGGAGGATTTTTTTTTTTTTTTTTGGTTTTTAATGTAAGTTGCATTAATGAAATTAATATACAAAAGCACAGGGGCATACCCCAGTATTACAACAATTTCCAAAAGTAAACTAAGAGTAAGCAAAAATAGAGGTTGGAAGCCTCCAAATCTCACTCAAAAATACATTACCTTGAGAGGGTTTGATATTGTGAAGCAGAGAAGCTCTCCCTCGTACAATTTTCCTTACTTTAGCCAACAAGATTGGAATGTCAACTAATGTATTTTGAAATCTTCTTCTATTCCTTTCTGCCCAAATGCAATAAATACAAGCTAGAAAAGATATTTTAAGAATTTTTGCAGCCAGATCTTTACCTTTTGATGCTTTAATCATCCAATTTAATTCTTCATTCCATCCTCTGATGTGACGTCGAATTCCATTTTGAACAAGGATATTTTTCCAAATCACCATTGTGCATGGACATTTAAAAAAGAGATGACTCCTGTTTTCTACTTGAACCTGACAAAAATCACAGTATTGGTTAATTGTAGGAAGCCATTGTACCATTCTCTCTGCTGTAGAAAGTCGATCATGGCAAACTAGCCATCCAATAAAGTTATGCTTGCAAATCCCACCAGTCCAAATTAGTTCATACCAATCTACTTTTTCATTAACTGGTTGCAGGTCTTGATAAGTAGCTTTGCAACTGTAGGCAGGGCTAGAAAGAACTGAGGTAAGCATAGGCCTTAACTTGAGGAGGCCTCTCCAACTCCATGCCATTGAACCTTTGATTTGAATCTGCATTACTAAAATTCTTTTACATTTAGTGTTATGTATCCACTTACTCCATAATGATTCATCTGGCTGATTTATGAGAGTCCAAAGCATACGTCCTAGAAGGGCTTTATTCCAAAGTTTAAGGTTCGGCAATCCCAATCCCCCTTCCTTCTTTGGTGAGCAAACAGTTTGCCAAGCAATTTTGTGGGAACGTTGTATATCCATACTTCCTGCCCATAAAAAGTTTCTAATCTTTTTCTCTATTTCATAAATTGTTTGCTTTGGCAGTAGGAAAACTTGCATCCAAAATGTACATGTAGAAATTAGAACTGATTTTGATAACTGCAATCTTCCAGCAAAGCTTAGATGCTTCATTCCCCAACCTTCTATTCTGCTAAATATTTTATCTGTCTAACCTTTGCAGTCATCATGAGTAAGCCTTTTTGTAATCAACGAAACTCCAAGATATCGAATGGGGAGAGTACCCATGGGAAAAGGTGAGTGATCTAAAATGAAAAGTTGTTCTTATTTTGATAATCCTGAGAAGAATATTTGGCATTTACTTGGATTATAATGAAGACCTGTAAGTTCACCAAACTCCTCCAAAGCTTCTATAAGACAAAGCACTGAATTTACATCTCCATGGGAAAAAAGAAACAGATCATCAGCAAAACACAAATGGGTGATTTTCTCATTCTTGCATCGCCAATGGAACTTAAAACCTGTTGTGGAGGTTTTTGCAATAATAATTCTGTTTAGTATTTCCATAACAAGTACAAATAGATAAGGCGATAATGGGTCTCCCTGTCTCAATCCATTGGTACCTTCAAAGTAACCTGTATGCTCTCCATTGAAATTTACTGAGAACCTTGTTGTAGAAATGCATTCTCCTATCAGATCAATTACATGTTGAGGAGTATTAATAGCTTTTAGAACCCCTAATATAGCTTCCCACTTAACCATATCATATGCTTTCATGAGATCAATTTTGATGGCCACTCACTTACCTTTATCATCTTTATGATAATTGTGAAGTAATTCCTGACATAGCATAATATTCTCAAAGATCTGGCATCCTTTAATGAATGCAGTTTGGTTTTGGCTTACTACTGATGGGATAATCACATTCAACTTCCCAACTAACATCTTAGATATAATCTTGTAAAAAACATTGCAATATGCTATTGGTCTATAATCTTTATTGCCACAAGGATTAGGAACCTTTGGAATTAAGGATAACAATGTAGAGTTTATAACCTTCAACATCTTCCTAGATGAGAAGAACTCTAATATAGCATCTTCTATGTCTCTTCCAATGATAGGCCAAGCTTTCATATAAAAGAAACTATTATACCCATCTGGTCCAGGAGCTTTAAAATCATGAATACCCCAAAGAGCTTTAAGAACATCTGAACGTTCAAATCTTATTGTACTAAAAAGTGTACTTACATCATCACCATGAAATAAAGATGTGTACCTTTCACAGTTGGTGAAGTTCCTACTGGCATTACCAAGAATAGATTTATAATATGCAATAATAGCAGTTTTCAAGTCCTCTTCTTCTGTGATAACTGATCCATCTTCTAGAACTAATCTGCAAATTCTATTCTGAGCTCTCCTTCTCATCAATGACGCAAAGAAAATTTTGCTATTATTATCTCCTTCTTTTAACCATAAGTTCCTTGATTTCTGTTTGAGAATGATTTCTTCATGTTTACTCATAGCAAGTAACTTCTCTAGGTATATCTTTTCCTCAGCCCAAGTATCAGGATAATAAGGATTAAGCTCTAATCTGTATTGCAACAGCTGTAAGTTTTCTCTAGCATTCTTTATATTCTTATTCAAATCACCAAATTATGCTGCATTCAGCTTCTTGAGAGGGATCTTCAACGCTTTTAATTTTTGTACCACCTGAAACATTTTTTAGCCTACTATTTCACGTTGCCATATTGATCCAACTGTAACCATGAAATCTGGGCTAGTTGTCCAGAAATTATAGAATCTAAATGAAGAATTCTTCCTATGAGCAGTGTTGCCAAATTTAACTAAACATGGAGAATGATCTGATACTCCAGGGAGCAAAAATTCAATAGCAAAGTTTCCAAATTTGCGAATCCATGCCCCATTGGTAAGAGCTCTATCAATTTTACTAGCTCTAAGACTAGCTCCTGATCCTTTATTCGTCCATGTGAATAGTGGACCTGAATAAGGGGGTTCAATCAATGCCATATTCTCAATTATTTCATTCAATTCTGTCATTCCTTGTGTCCATCTGACATTAGGCCTAATACGTTCACTTGTATTCCTTATTTCATTGAAATCACCCATAATTAACCAAGGAGCATCATTCACATGAAGATTATAAAAGCTAGTAAGATTAGCCTATAAGTTCCTACGTTCAATCTCCAGGTTATTTGCATAAATAGCAGACAAGAAGAATGGGTGCATACCAGATCTTTCAATATAGCAATGGACGACTTGAGATGAAGAATCTCTAACTGTAAGTTGAAAATCAGAAGCTTTCCAAAGTATCCAAATTCTACCAAGACTACTAGACCTGTAATTATGGACATAATTTCAATCTGCAAATCCTTCCTTCATAATTATATCAGCATTTCCTTCTTTGACTCTATGTTCAATCAAGATAATAATTTGGGGGCAATGGGACTTAACAAAATCAACAACCTCCTTTAATCTAGGGCTTTTGTTTAAGCCCCTAACATTCCATGATAGTACTTTCATTTATTGGATGATTATCCTTTTCCTCAATCCCCACATGCTCTATAATAGGATCAGTCATTGTATCATCTTCCAGTAATGCAAATTTATTGTGAGATATGACATTTTGTACCTTATCATTTTTTTCCCCAGATGTTCCTATTTTTTTAGTGCTTGTAGTAGATTTAGTATTTGCAACTATATCCTTCCCTTTGACATTCTCCATCCCACTTGTAGATGAATTAGGCTCAATAGTAATGATCTGGAGAGGATGCTCTTTAGCCAAGTGCTGACTATCTAAAGAATTATCAATCTGAGGGTTTTGGGTTAAAGGAGTTACATTTTTTTTAGGTACCCAAACTTCTTTCTTTGTTGCAGTACATTCTTTGTGTCCAAAGCTATTACAAACCTTGCATTTCTTAGGAATCCAACAATATTCAACATGTACTTCATAAGGTTCATCTCCTCCCATATCAATATCAAACTTTTCAGGGAATTCACTATTGATATCCATCATAATACATACTTTAGCATATGATAATCAAAGTTTTTGTTCAGTTGCCTTATCCATATATAAAGGCTTACCCAACACGCTACTCACATAGCTCATACCTTTATTAGTCCATAGTACATGAGGCACATTATATAAACGCACCCAAATGGGAACTGCAGAGATTTTTGCCTTCTCCAATCTAATAAGGGGATGCCATTTTTGAATAAAAAGTGGCCTACCAACAATATCCCATATTCCAACTTCCATAACCTCCTCCATTTTCTTCATATTCAAAAAACGAAAGAAAAAGAAACCTTCATTAGTAGCTAAGACTTCTGATAGATTCTCTTTTCCCCACAATTTTTCTACAATACCTTTCACTAAATAATAAGAAATATTTTCAGTCAAGAAATATCCCACAAGGCAATTTGCAAAGTGATTTTTCCCTTCCTCAATAGCTTCTGGCGAAGGTTTAACAACAAGTTTTTTCCCTTCATTGGAAAGAGGATGATAATTTAATTTTGCTGTTTTCATAAGATTATCCATTGCAATATGTTTCCAAGACAACCCAGAGTTCCCATTAGTTGAGTTGATATTTTGGCCTATTACTCCATTTAGTGAGTTATTTCCTTGAACTTTGTCTCCCACACTAACATTTTCATCCACAGTATCACAATCACCAACAATTTCAGTAGAATGGGGGTTCACAGGTTTACCTGAAGTATCCAAACTTGACTTGAAGAGTGAACCTGCAATTTCAGCTGCAATCTCAGATTTTGAGGTGTTTGAGGCTTTAGTAACATTTGTCATTTTTCCACTACGCGTACGTGCCATCAATTCAGATAAATTTTGTCTTCAATTGACAGAACGAGCTTCAGGTTCTACCAACTTTACCATAAGCAGGTTGTAGGAAAACTAATTGATGTTTGAGAGAAGTACTCTGCATCCACCTTTTCCCAATTCAATCCCTACGAAGGTAAAGTCCGAGCACACTGCCCTTCGCCTGTCTTCTTTGTTTTACTTCATCATACCGTGGTCACCATCACCTGCTTCACCACTGTAGGCATGCGACCCACTCACCACCAACAACCAGACACAGCTTGATCCACTGATCCTCTCTCTTCCAGAAAGCCCAGCTATCACCAACACTAGCAAGGATTAAACTAGTGCATGAGTAAGTAAGAAGGAGGCCTTGGAAATCATCGGACGGACTTTTTTTTTTGTTTTTTTTTTTTTTTGGGGGGGGGGGGGGGGGGAACGGATATGGACAGGGGATCTGATCTGGGAGGCAGGAAAGTGGGGGAGGCCGGATCTGGGAGCTGGGGGCCGGGCGAGCAAGGGGGGGGACTAGCTGGGGGGTGGGCGAGGTCTGAGAGCTGGGGGGCGGGCGAGGTCTGAGAGCTGGGGGGTGGCGGGCAAGCGGCGAGTGAGCTGGGGCCGGGTGAGCTGGGGGTCAAGCTGGGGGGGGCGAGCTGGGGCGAGGTCTGTGATCTGAGGGGTGAGCTGGGTGGTGGCTGAGGCTGGATCTAGGAGTGGGGAGCTGGGGGCAGGCGAGACGGGGGCCGAGCTGGGGGCGGGCTGGGGGCGAGCTGGGGGCGAGCTGGGGGAGCGGGGATCTGGGGGGCGGGCGAGATGAGGGGTGAGCTGGGGGAGCTGGGAGGCGGGCGAGACGGGGGGCGAGCTGGGGGCCGAGTAGGCCCTAAGGAGGATTTGAAGAAGCTTAATGTTAAAGCTATTGAAATTGTAGGCTAAAAATGTGTTTATTTGTTTTTACTGCAATGCAAGAAAGATACATGTTGCATGATAAATGTATGTAAGGCAAAGTGAATATAATCGTTTATAATAATCTAATAAATAAATAAATAACTTGTACATTAACAAAATTTTCCATTTTCATTTTGCTTTTCTTCTTTGATAGGTAAAGAAAGTGCTAGAATTGGCTCTTTATTGCTAATAGGTCATGGCTAGCTTGCTTCTGTGTACTTAGATTTGACAAACATGGAAGAAGGAATAGGCCCAATGCTTAGTAGCAAATTCTCCTTACAACTTTCTCAATGTCACATTACAAGAAAATAAGAAACCTATAAGGATGATAATCAACCTTTAATTGATATTGCAATGCCTTTTGTACATTACTTAGCTTTCTTTTATAGGCATAGGACCTATTTTATATAAGGTATACACATTAATGCATTTGATATGTAAATATTATGCCAAATATTTATAATTGATGGAGCCATTACATTAAGAATTGTATTATACTAATTAACAATCTTCCTCAAGCTGGAGGTCTAATCAAGTCGAACACTTTAAGCTTAGAAAGGAAATGCTAATCTTGCTGACTACACAATACTTTTATCAATAGGTCTATTGGTTGCTCTTTGATTGAAATGTAATATGTTGCAATAACATTTTATTAAAGTTTTTCTTTTTTTCTTTTTTTTTTTTTTTGATGAATATGTGAGTTTATTCATCGAAGAATAAAAGGTAATACAAGAGCTTAGGGGCATACCCCAGCATTACAATTCATCTAGGAAAAGATAGAGTTTGGAATTCTCCAACTAAGACTCAACAAAACATTTGCTTAGGAGAGTTTAATATTCCTAAATAAGGAAGCTCTTCCACGGACTACTCTCCTGATTTTAGCTAACAACATTGAAATATCAATAGACTTATTCTGAAAACGTCTACGATTACGTTCTAACCATATACAATAAAAACACGCTAAGAAAGAAAGCTTGAGAAGTTTTGCGGCTAGATCCTTTCCCTTAGTTGCTTTAATCATCCATTGCAATTCAGATTCCCAATCAAGGATGACCTTACGAATACCTTGTTGAGCTAAAATACTTCTCCAAACCTGGTTAGTCCAAGTGCACTGAAAGAACAGATGAGATCTATTTTCATAGTTAGATCCACAAAAATCACAATGCAAATCAATTGAGGGAAGCCATCGGGAAACCACTGCAGCCGTAGGTAGTTTGTCTCTACATATGAGCCACCCAATGAAGTTATGTTTACTGATTCCTCCTGACCAGATCAAATTATACCATTCAACCTCAGAGCTCACTTGACGTAACTCCTTGTACGTTTCCTTACAGGAATAGGAAGGCTTGGATAAAGTAGAGGTTAAAGTTTGGCGTAACTTTAGAAGACCTCTCCAACTCCATGCCATAGTTCCCTTAATGTCAAGATCCATAATTGAATTTCCCCTGCATTTAGTACTATGAATCCACTTACTCCATAAAGATGAATTAGGGCAATTTATGAGATTCCAGAGAGATCGCCCCAACAAAACTTTATTCCATACTTTAAGGTTTAGTAATCCAAGACCCCCTTCATTTTTTGGTGAGCAAACAACTTGCCAAGCAACCTTATGAGTTTTATGATCTTCTGAGTGGCCTGCCCAAAGAAAGTGTCTTATCTTCTTCTCAATCTCATAGATGGTTTGTTTTGGGAGAAGGAACATTTGCATCCAAAAAGTACAGATAGAAGTAAGAACTGTTTTAGCCAATTGTAGTCTTCCTGCATAGCTAAGGTATTTCATTCCCCATCCATCAATTCTTGCCATGATTTTCTCTGACAAAACTTTGCAATCCGTGTAGGTAAGTCTTCTTGTGATAAGAGGAACACCAAGGTATCTAATAGGGAGTCTACCTTCGGAGAAGGGGATATGGTCTAGTATCAAAAGCTTTTCTTGTTCAGTAATCCCTGAAAAAAATATCTGACTTTTGCTTGGATTATACTGCAATCCTGTGAGTGTTGCAAATTCCTCCAAAGCTTCAGTGAGACATAGTACTGAATTAACATCCCCATGAGCAAATAAGAACAAATCATCTGCAAAACAAAGGTGAGTGATTCTCTCTTCCTTACATCTCCAATGATATTTGAAAGTAGAGGTGGAAACTTTCTCAATAATTATCCTATTAAGGATCTCCATGACAAGCACAAACAGATAAGGAGATAAAGGATCTCCCTGCCTTAATCCATTAGTACCCTCAAAATAACCTACATGCTCACCATTGAAATTCACAGAGAATCTAGTGGTAGTGATGCATTGGCTAACCAGTTCAAGTAAGGTTTGAGG
Source organism: Casuarina glauca (assembly GCA_028551395.1). Lineage (NCBI taxonomy): Eukaryota > Viridiplantae > Streptophyta > Magnoliopsida > Fagales > Casuarinaceae > Casuarina > Casuarina glauca. The sequence goes on along the minus strand of CM052352.1, from coordinate 23,188,815 downwards.
AGTGTGAATAGCTTGGAGAACCCCCAATATAGCATCCCATTTAACCATATCATAAGCTTTCATAAGATCGATCTTAATGGCAACACGCTTTCCTTTATCTCCTTTGTGGTAATTATGAAGCAATTCTTGACAAAGCATAATATTTTCAGAGATTTGACGACTCATGATAAAAGCAGTTTGGTTTTGGCTAATCACTTCAGGGAGAATAAGACTTATCCTCTCAGCAAGTAGTTTTGAGATCACTTTATATAACACATTACAGCAGGCAATTGGTCTAAAGTCCTTCATGCAACTTGGGTTAGGGATTTTGGGAACTAGGCAGAGCAAAGTAGCATTGATAGCTTTCAGTAGTTTCTTGGATGAGAAAAAATCTAGCACCGCATCTTCTATATCATGCCCGATAATTGACCAAGCTTTCTTGTAAAAGAGACTATTGTATCCATCAGGACCAGGAGCTTTGAAATCATGAAAACCCCAAAGAACTCTCTTTACATCAGCGCGTTCAATAGCAGGTAGATTCAACATTTCATTCACATTCTCATGGAATAAGGAAGAATACCTTCCAGTGAAAAGGTTATTTGAATGAGAATTTCCAAGTACATTCTGGTAATAAGTAGTGATAGCTATCCTTAAGGCTTCATCATCATAAATAGTAGATCCATCTTCTAGAACTAGATGAGAGATTCTATTTTGAGCTCTTCTACGCATTAAAGATGAGAAGAACATTCTACTATTATTATCTCCCTCTTTCAGCCAGATATTTCTCGATTTTTGTTTTAAAAGAATTTCTTCATATTTACTCAGAGCAATCAATTTTTCCATTTTCATTCTTTCCTCAATACGCATATCTGTATCAAAGGGGTCATCTTGTAACTTGAGTTGAGCTTGCTGTAATTGTTCAATTTTTATTAAAGTTTTTCTATTATATAATGACAATCTAGTTCAATGTGCTTGGTGTGCTTGTAAAAAATTGAATTAAGTATTATTTTCTTGGCTACTTGATTGTTGTAAAAGAGTAAAACTAGCTATCGCATGGAGAAACCAAAATCTTTAGGCAAACCTCTAATTCACACTATTTCACTAGTAATGACTTGCATAGCTTGATACTTTACTTTAGCTAATAAGGACAAGATAGTTGGCTATTTCTTTGAATACCAAGATATCAATGATTTTCCAAGCATAATACAAAATTGTTCGGTGAAATTTATATGCAAGTGAACATGTCGAACAAGTAATATAATGATAAGAAAGATATCGTCCCACAAAGATTGGTGATTACTAAACCAATTAATTACTAACGGTGAATAACTCCTAAAATTTATCTAACAAATCCAATAATAGATGATAGATTAATTAACTAAATATAAGAAAACTTAATAAAAGAAATATGTTAGAGCATATGACTTCACCATAATTACTAGGTATTAATATTGATTATTTATGCTTGCAAGAGAGATAATATTTATGTGATGGCGGAATTTCCTAATTTATTTACTATCCTATGTCTAGGTATAGCAAACCTACTTAGTTCATTAATTCACTATATTTCTATATGTGAATTGAAACAAACCAAATGCATTAGGATCTATGAACATTCCCAGTTTACACCGAAAGCCACACAAACAATATGGTATATGTCTATCCATATTTAATCTATGGTTGCATATTACAAGAAGCAACTGCATGCTATTTCCTGTCGGTCTCTAACATGCAAATCAAGTCATCTAAATGGTAGCTAATCACCTAAAAGCATTAAACTCCGTAATATGTAACTTCACATAAATAAAATATCTTGCAAAACATAATAATCATAAGATTCATACCATCATAATTAGGTTACATCGTAGCTCTAACAAAAATAAACTAAAACATAAAGAAATAATGAGGAAGAATGATAATAAGAAATAAAGAAGGCATCTTGAATCCAAGAACAAGAAGTTTGTCACCCTTTTTGTCTTCTCTTCAAGAAAACCTTGAATTCTTGGCCTCTATCTTGAGTTGTGCTCAATTTCCTCCTTCTCCTCTTTTGCCTCTTCTCTTCTCTTAAATAGGATTTGGATTTAGACCTATCTCCTATCCTAGTAGAATTGGGTTTTAGAGATCTAAAACAATTGGGTTTTAGAGATCTAAAACAATTGGGTTTTGAACTTCTAAATTAATTAGGATTTGAATTCCTAACATGACTGGGTTTTTTAAATAAATAGAAAACCCAATAACAATAGAAAATCTAATAACAATCATTCAAAGCCCAAGCCCATCTTGACTCTTTTGATCTTGATATTACGATTTTGCCACACAATAAGCATCAGGTTCTCCATGTTCATTCCTTTTCTCCTTGCTTCCTTGTGCTACAAAAACAAGATAAATTTAGGTAAATAAAGAGGAATTCAAATATTTTCTCATAAGCATTGCATTGCTTATTGCCTAAAAATAGGTCAAATAACTCTATAAAAATAGAGTTATCAAAAATCCAATAGTAAATTATCTAGTCATAAGACATGCATTGTAGTCTAAGTCATAGAATGATGCAACTTAAACTTTAAGAACTTGAGAATAAAAGACCAAGACCTAGATAGCTCTTTAGGTAGTTAATCACCTGTAAGGTTGCCTCCATGTAGGACTACTTTGGGTTATGCATAAATTGGTTGAGCAATTGAATTGAAAAGGTAATATCAAGCTTATAAGAGTCTAATATAAAAGTTTGCCAACCAACATTTATTAGACTTAATGATTTTCAGGAGGTGGATTATTAACTTTCCTTTTAAAGTTAATATCATATTCGATGCATGTAAATTTTTTATTTTGCTTCATATAATTAACTAAGGGTTTGAAACCAATAAATTCAGTCGTGGATATTAGCTTCAATGTGTACTTATGCTAACTTACAGAGATACCTTTTAGAGATTGAGCAATTTTAATTCTAATAAAGAATTTTAACTAACCAAGATCTTTCATAAAGAATGTAGAATGGAGATAATCTTTGAGGTTTAAGATGGCTACCTAATTGTTCCCTTGGATCAAAATGTTATTGACATAGATAAGTAAGGCAATGAAAGAATTCCCCTAAGCTTTGGTGAAAAGTAAATAATCATTCCAAGATTGATGAAAACCATATAAGATAAAAGCATCTATAAACTTAGCATTCCAATAGCAATATTCTTGCTTGAGATCATAAAAATATTTCTACAATTGAAATACTCTTCCTACCCTTTGATTACAAAAATCAAAGGGAAGCTCCATTATTCGGTGAAATTAAACTTGCAAGTGTATATGTCGAACAAGTAATATAATGATAAGTATGAGTATCATCCCACAAAGACTAGTGTTTACTAAACTAATTAAGTACTAACGGTGAATAGACTCTAGAGTTTATCTAGCAAATCGAGATGATGAAACATGAACTGAAGAACTAAATTTAACCTACACTTGATGAACTAAATATGCTAGAGCATACGATTTCACCTAATTATTAGGTACAAATGTAGATTATCTATGCTCGCAAGATTAATTCTACTCATGTAATGGCGAAATTTCCTAATTTATTCATTATCCTATGTCTAGGTATAGCGAACCTACTTGGCTCAGTAACTCACTATATTTCTGCCCATGAATTAAATGAACTAAGTGCATTAAGATTTGTGAATATTCCAGTTTATACCTAAAGCCACACAAATCATAGGGTATATGTCTGTGCACATTAATCTATGGTTGCATATTACATGAAGCAACTACATGTCATCTCCCGTCGGTCTCAAACATGCAAATCATATCATTTAAGTGGTAGCTAATCACCTAAAAGCATTAAACTCCATAATATGCAACTTCGCATTCATAAAATATCTCATATAACATAAATAATCATAATATTTATACCATTGTAATCAAGTTCATCGTAGCTCTAACAAACTGAACTAAAACAACATATTTACACAAACAAGAATAGTGCAAAAACATGAACAAAACATTCTAGAATTTAAAAACACTAAAGTTGTCACCAAAATGTCTTCAAATCACAAAATAGGTTGCACAAATCTGCACATCAGGGTTGGAAAAGGAGTTGTCTGAAGAACGGAAGAAAAACGAGCTGACACGCGCCATCACGCGCTTTTGCACGCGCCATCACGCGACGGTGACATGCGCCGCCATCCGCTGCCATGTGCCGCCATTGTCCGCTGCTAGTCTTCATAGAAATTTCCAAAAATGTAGATTGAGATGCCTCGGTTACATATTTGTAGAAAGATTAAGCAGAATCACCACAGAAATGCGTAGATCTGACAAAAAAGACAAAGTTAGCGTTCCCACTTCTTCATTGGAAACCACCACGATATCACACGGAACTGCCATAGAACTGCCGGAAATCACTCAACTGTAGCCCGAAAAAAAGGAAAATACTACCAGAAATGGATCATCGAAATGGGTCGCCAGAGGAGACAAACACATATGACATTCCAGTCCGCTGTCGCATGACCTTCCCACGCTGGCATTCGCTCCCCTGCCTCTATTCGTCCGGCGAAAGCCCTCTTCTCTCCCTGTTCTCTCCGGTTTCACGCTCCAAAATTCCCCGTCACGACCACTTCACTTTCACAACAATTGCCTTGTTTTGTTAATCGGCCTCTATCTCTCCAAAGGCCCACTCAATTCACAACCCTAGGCTCTCCACAAAGCCCATGTAGAATAATCTCTTTTTAGGTTTCCTTCTCTTTTCTCCTTTCTCACTCCAAAAGCCTCCTCCGACCCTTCCTGACCAAAGCCCGATAAATCCTTTTTTTACTTTTTCTTTTCTTTTCCTTCTCACGCGATCCAAGGCCCAATTTGGCCCCTCTCTCCTTTATAGACTTCATTAGAAAGATTGTCATGGATAAAAGTGTTCTAAATATCGATTTGAAAAAAAAAAGGCAAACAATGAACGAAGGCAATGGTGATGAACAATAGAATAGTGACATGCTTACTAGTAAGGAAAAAGATATCTTGATAATGAATTCTTTCCAATTGACTATATCCTTTAGTCATTAACTAAGTCTTGTAACATTCAAAAGACCCATTAGTACTTTACCTTAAAAATCCACTTATAACTAGTAAGACATCAACCAAGGCATAAAGTAGCCACATTCTAAATATGATTGGCCTCAAGGACAATGAGCTCCTAGTTCATGGCATCAATCTACTAAGGATCAGTAAAGGCTTCCTAGAAGGTGTAGGGTTCACAAAAGGCATAGATAGAGGCACTAAAGTATTTATGGTGAAGGTGACATTGGCCAAGAGATAGGTATTGAGAGATGAGATAGGAAGATGTTCATGAAATGGAAGACAATGTTAGACAAAGATAATTGATAGTTTGGATGAAAGGTTTGGTGGCTCACCTAAAATGACTACCAAAAAGATTTGACTAAAAGGAGGGTGTAGGTTGGTCCAAAGAGGGTTATAGGTCAAGGTTAGATGTGGTGCTAGGTGAGTCTATGAATGGAGATGGTTCAAGCACAAATTGAGGAGAACCAAGGTCAATAGTGGTAATTGGTGTAGGGTTAGGGAAAATAGGCTTATCTAAAGGCAACAAGGATGGATAGCAAGATACCTTAAGCAATATGATGGTAATTAATCAATTGGTCAAACTAGCAAAGGATTACTGTGAAAAATGTAATGTGAAGGGGAAAATATTTTGGCAAAAAATAACATCATGACTAATAAAATTTTTTGAATGGTGAGGTCATAAAGCCTATAGGTCCTCTGATAAGAATGATAACCCATGAAGATGCAATGAATCACTCGAAGGCTAAATTTTTCATGTACACCCAAAGTAGTAGCATAACATTAGTAGCCAAATACACATCAATGGTCAAAAAGTGGTGGCATGCCAAAAAGATGCTCATAAGGAGTGACCTTGCCTAAGGGAGATAAAGGGAGGTGGTTGATTAGATAAGTGATAGTCAAGATATACTCATCCTAAAAACATGGGGGGAGATGGGCCTAAAAAGGTAAGATCGAAGCCACATCCAACAAATGTGCTAAGGAGTATGAAAGTAAGAACTCTAATAAACAATGCCCTTAGATTGAACAAAAGAAGAGCATTTAGAAGAAAACAAAATTGGTACCATTGTCAAAGTAGATGCACTTGACAGTAAAGCCAAATTGAGTTTGTATCATGTAAAGAAAATATTGAATTCTAGAAAAAAAAATACTTTGTTTTTGAAATGGAAAATAAAAGTCCAAGTGAGATAAGAAAAATTATCTACAATAATTAAAAAATAACAAGTACCATCATGTGAGTAGTATTTGTTGGGTCCCTGACATCCACGTGGTTCAATTCAAAGTTACACTTGTCATAATGTAGCTTGTAGGAAAGGGTGCATGTGTTTGCGTGACAAAGGACAAATCTCACAAAGGAAAAAATTTGAACAAGAAATTGTTTTTTCATGCACAAAATATAATTTTAATGAGGAATGACCAAGAAATTTATACAAAGAAGAATAATAATTATTAAAACCAAGTTACAAGTAGGTACTTGCTTAAGAAATGAATTGTTTCGAAATGAAAGCCAGAACTAGAAAAAATGGAATGAAAATGCTTAGGAATGACAAAACTCAAAAATCAAAGTCATTCAACTTTGCTAAACCCCATCAATGCCCTATCATATGGTACTAAAAAACACAAAAATTTTCAAAAAGAATAATCACACAAAGATCACAATTTTTTATTTTTAACTAGCTTTCTAAATTTAGCATAATTTCTATTCTTTAGCCCCTTTTTGAAATGTCCAACAGTGTTTCTTTAATTAGCATTGTTGTACCATCCATACTCCTACCCAAAGACTACGTTATAAGGAGATTCCATGACCCCCAAAACACTTTGTTTCATCCACAAACTTTTCCAATTTTACACCTTCAAAAAATTGAGGAAAAAAAAAACCTCAAATGTGGCTTTTTTCGTCAAACATATCTCTTTTCTTGTAATGCTTCTTCTTTCGCTTCATATTTCCATTAAGTGTGAGGCTTTTAAGAAAATGTATGTAATTTTAAGGAATGACTTAGAAAGTGGGCAACCCTTCAAGGTATCTTGTGCCTCATCAAAAGATACCCTGGTTGAACAATTGCTTTCTAAGGGAGCTTAGTATGAATTTACATTCCACCCAAACCTTATAAGGACAACACGCGTCCTGTGCAACATGATGTGGGATAACAAATTCCATTATTTCGACATCTACAAAAAAAGAAAGAAAAAAAAAAAGGAGACCTTCCAAAATGTTCCATCTGTTGGTGGAACATAAACGAGCAGCAAGTATGCGTGATAGATTATGCTTATAATGGGTTATATGATATTTGCCACCCCTGGAATTATGTTGCCAACTACTTCGTGATGCAGCACACAAATAATAACACAAGATTCAATTTTGGGTGGGTTCCAATAAGAAAAATCTCTTTGATTTTTTTTTGTTTAAAAATTTTAAATATTAAATTACAAATAGTGCAGAATATTAATAAAAAAACCTACCCAATCATCTTAAGATTTGACAAGTTTTATAAGCAATATTACAGGACAACTCTACTTCAATTGCGAGCTGTTATAAAATGTTAAGCGGCACTGCACCTGCGATGACCAAGGCTTAGCATAATGCCACGGCTCTAGCACACCAAAATTTTCACTGTAGAGTCTTAAAAACTATCTTCTGCTTCATATGATGTTTTGGCTGGACTGTTGTTTGGATCTTATTACAGAGACTTGGATGCTTTTGGAAGTGAGGGCAAAAGCCTGTTTCTCTCATCGACTACACAATACCAAGACCGTTAAAATTCAAGATCTTAGGGAAAATGTTGACCATTCCAAGGTTCTTCAGTGGCCAACAAAGAAGCATCTTCGTCCCATTCCATCTCGACGTATGGGATCCCTTCGAGGATTTTCAATTTTCCTCCATTCCAGAATTTTATTTTTTTTTTTTTTTGGGAGATTTATATAACAGATCGTATGGTGGGTCATAAATTGGGAGAATTCGCACCTACGCTGAATTTCCGAGGACACGCGAAAAATGATAATAGATCTCATCATTATAAGTTGTTAATATTAACATAATCTATTCCTCGTTCGTGAGCACCAAGGTCGACTGGAATGAAACCCCAGAAGCCCATGTCTTCAAGGTCAATATTGCGGGGCTGAAGAAGGAGGAAGTGAATGTTGAGATTGATGATGACAGAGTGCTCTAAATCAGCGGGGAGAGAAATGTGGAGAAGGAAGACAAGAACAACAAATGGCATAGGTGGAGCGTAGCTGTGGCAAGTTCGAGAGAAGTTTCAGGCTGCTGGAGAATGTGAAGATGGAAGAGGTGAAGGCTTCCACGGAGAATGGGGTTCCAAGCAGGCGGCGAAGAAGCCTAAGGTTAAAGCTATTAAAATTGCAGGTTGAAGATGTGTCTGTTTGTTTTCGGTGCAATGCAAGAAAGATACATGATGCGTGATACATGTATGTAAGGCAAAGTGAACATAATCATTTTAATAATGTAATAAATAAATAAATAACTCGTACATTAACAAAATTTGCCATTTTCATTTTGTTTTTCTTCTTCGATAGGTGGGGTAAGTGCTGGAATTGGCTCTTTTGTTGCTAATGGGCCATGACGAGCTTGCGTTTGTCCATTCGGATGCAACAAACTGCCAAGAAGGGCCACAGGTTGTTCGAACTAGGCAATTTTAATACCTAGCAGCAGATTCTCCTTCCAAATTAAAGTTGGGAATTATAGCGTTTTTAGCACTTCAAGGACGTTAGAAGCTTAAGATCCAAATAGACAAAATCGAAGTCAAGATTAAGAAAATAATAAAATGGATTGGGTGGTGGTCTACCAATGCGTATAGAATAACCATTTTTCCTATAAACAAGTGAATTCTATTCATCATTTGAAGGGTTTGACCATCAGTATCACCCACACTCAATTCAACTTTCTTAATATAACTTTATAGACAACTTAAAAGGAAACATACACTACTTTCTCAAGGTCATAGAAACTAGATTATAGTAGGTTTCTCTGTTCAACAAGAGAAAAATAGATTCCAATATAAAGGATTAAAAATTGATATAACTTTAGTTCAATATTTATATTTCTATGCCAAAAAATAATACTATACAATTTAGTTTGAGAGCATAATCTATATAAAAAAATATTTATTTAATGTTTTAAATTTTAAATTTAATATATGTAATTTTTATAATTTTTAATATGGTAACAAAATTTTGGTTATTCTATAATATCTTGAAGTCTATAACATATGTTTATGTCAAATTATTTTTAAATAGTTAAAGTTTCTAAGTTTCCTCCACTTAGCCAGAACATGTTCTTAAGATAATTAGTTCAGAAATTGTCTCATCTTGAGAAAAGTATCTCCAATACAACTACTGATATGCAAACAAATGGAACATATACCTTAAAAAGGGGAAAAAAGATAAAGGATAAAAAACGAAAAGAAGACTTTTCTTCTAACATTGTTGGTACTTGCACATGCTCTTCTTTAGAAAAAAAAAATAGGATTGAAGTTTATTCAATATTGTTTTAAACCTTTGGTTTGGAATTTTATTTCCTATCTCATCAAAACTTAAGGATAGAAGGGTGAGTAGTTAAAATAAATCTTATTTAACTAAGTTTGATAAAAGAGTTTTCTATAGGTAGATTTAACAATGCCTAGCCCTAAGTTTGGTCATCCCAATTGTGCTCTAGCCATACATTTGAAATTCATGACTTTCCTAACTATTTAACACAAGATAGGCATTGCAAATTTAGATCATTTCAATCAAGTTTCACAAATAACAATTATAAAACAAATTTGTAACTAATTTTCTAATTTTTCATATAATTTTTGTTTCTACATATAACAATTAAAATTTTGAATTTGTAACTAATTTTATAAATTTAGTATAATTTCTATTGTTTCAACCCCTTTTCAAAACGTCTCACAATATTTCTTTAATTAGCATTGTTGTATAATCCATACTCCGATCCAAGGATTACTTTATAAAAAGATTCAATGAGGCCCCCAAAACACATTATCTCATCTACAGACCTTCCAATTTTACACCTTAAACAAATTGGAAGAAAAGCTTCAAACATGGCTTCTTCCCACAAGCACGTTTGTTTCCTTGTAGCGCTTTTTCTTTTGCTTCATATTTCTACCAAGTGTGAGGCTTATAAGAAAGCACATGTAATTATAAGGAACGACTTAGAAAGTGGGCTCGCCTTTGATGTATCTTGCACCTCATCAGAGGACTTCCTGGGCATACATACGTTGTTCCTGGGAGAAGAGTACGAATTCGCGTTCCACCCAAACATTTGGGGGTCGACAGATTTCCTATGCAAAATGGCGTGGGACGGCCTAAACCATTATTTCCACATCTACATAGAGAAGAGAGACCGTACAAAATGTGCCATCTGTAGGTGGAGCATAAGAGAGCAGCAAGCATGCATGATAAATTATGCTCATAATGGGGCATATGACATTTGCTACCCCTGGGATTATGTGTCTATCCACTAAGTAATGCAGCACAAATACTATCTAAGTTACTTATGTGACTTATGCGTTGAATAATAAGTTTTTTAATATTTCTTTTGCATAGAATCTTATTACTATTAAGTTATAAATAGTGTAAAATATTTCAAAAAACTTACCCAATCATATTAAGATTTGACAAGTTTGATAAGTAATATTATAGGAAAACTCTATACGTAAATTCTAAGCTATTATAAAATCTTATTTAGCCTTTGATTCTGTTTTAATATCATGTTAATTAAAATTGGTCTTCTCGCTAATGTTAAGCAGCATATGCTTGTAATGACCAAGGTTTAGCTTGATGCCATGGCTCTAGTACACCATTTTTTTTACTTTGGTGAATTAAAAACTATCATTTGTCTGATATGGTGTTTATGTTGGAACTTGTTGTTCGGTTCTTATTATAAAGATGTGGATGTTTTTGGAAAATAAGGGCAAACGTTGGTTGTTTATGCTTCCATATCCCAAGTTCTCTATAGATCCAATTTGCATCTCACAGGGCCTCTGAAAAAATAATAAAGAAGGAAAATAAAGATTATTATGAATTTATAAACCCAACAACAAGGTACCAAAAAAGTCATTTGCTAAATTTAAATATCGTACCTATCTCCTTTGCCTGCACATCATATTCATCAACACGAAACAGTTCTCTCATCAAGCACAAAATACTAAGCTTTTTTCCCATCTTTCATTCAAATCCAAGATCTTAGCACAAACTTCGATCATTCCAAGCTTCGTCAATGGCCAATGAAGCAGCATCTTTGACCCCATCTCTCTCTTTTGAGCTATACATATCTTTCTGTATATTTTTTATGATGCGTACATTAATTAATTAATTAATTAGTGGATTTCATTGTGTAATTTATGGGTCAGGTCTAATTGCCATTATAAGATAATCTCATAGAGCAAGCCAGTAGCCCAAAACAAGTTGGAATTTGTACTTTACAAATATCATGTAAAAAGGTGACAGACGTGGCTAGCTGAGTTCACGCAATACCACAATATCTTCCGAAGATCATGCAGCTACAAAATGCATGGAGCTTTAATTGTGTGGTTGAAATAAAAAGCAAGTTGAAGGCCATCGAACGAAGGCAATGTCATATGAGGGAAAAAAATCTCAAATGAGAAGATTGAAAAGAAACTAAAAACACTCTTCACCTCTCTCTCTATCTCGTCGGAAGAGACAACAGTCACTGACAAATCCAATGGCTAGCTCTTAAATCTATGAATGGCTATCTTGGTTGATGGTAGAAGATATAAGTCAAGAAAAGAAAGAAAAAGAGATTTATCGAATAGAGAACAGTGCTCCATAAGCAAAATACAATCAAGCACTCCAAATTCTATTCAATATGCTAGACTCTCGTTGTGCTCTATTGTTTAGATTCTGAATTTGTTTCTACTGATTTGCTTTGTATTGTGAAAGTTTCATTATTTTGGGTACAACTTTAAAACCCTAGATTTGAAATTGTGATTAGCATTTTTATTAGAGATACCTTATTATTGGTTTGATTCAATACTAAATTTGCAAATTCAACGGCATAATATTTTGGTTAAACATCACACCATAAGTTCACTACAAGCATTCACATATCTACAACAGCCCATTGCATTTGATAGTCATACTTGTTCTATTTTTTAAATTTTATTTCAATGTAGTGATATCTACTCAAATTTTGCATAACTAATTGCTAGTTCGCCAGTAACTAAATTAGGTACAATGAATTTCCTATTTAGAGAGTTAACTAGAAAATAAAATAAAAAAATAAAACAGGAACCAAATAAGGCCAAATGAACATCAACGTTTGTATAGAATAATCTAGACAAACAAAATAGAAGTCTAGATTAAGAAAATAATAAAATGAAATAGATGGTGGCCCTACCAATGTGTATAGAATCACTTCAATCAATTTAAAAACTTTTTGGAGGACTATTCCCTCTACAAATAAGTGGGTTCTATGTATCATTTCAAAGGTTTCACCATTAGTATCCATCACATCCAATTCAACTTCCTTAATGTGAGTCTATAAACAACCTAAAAAAAACAAATACAACTTTCTTAATCTCATACACACTCAATCATAATTGGCCTTTCTCTTCAAGAAAAGAAAAATAAATTCAAATTCAATGAATTACAAAATTATATAAGTTCAATTCAATACCTAATTTTACAAACTAAAGAATAATAGTATACAATTTAAGCACTTCTCTAACTATCTTGCAATTTAGAAGTTTTCTAATAATCTTCAAGTATCGCTTTCAAAGTCTTAGAAAGCTAAGGAAGATTTATCAAATATAAACTTAATGCACCAACATTGAACCAAATATAGGTTCAAAGAATAATTAGTATGAATCACGTAAGCCTATATTTCATCAACTCAAAGTACGTATAAAGATTTGTAGAATAGCAAGCAGCACATACAAGCATAAGAATATTTTGTCCCTTTTAACCTGTGAGCACCAATAATGAAGTAATTGATTTTCAGTCAATGATTAAGCTCACAAACAACCCCCTAGCAAGATACAACCTTATAGAATGACATTATGTGCTACGTGCGTAAAAGCCCAAAATAGATATCTGAGGGTTTACAGATTCAATCTACCCAAATGGTCTTAAAATATTATCATATAATGTTTAAGAGCGTCAAAGGATATGAAATCAAGCTCAAAATGCGTATTGGACGTTCAGATATAAAAGCAGCCACAATACCAGTGAACGGTGCACTTAAGCCAGAAAAATTCTTCCACAAAGTTCATAAGAAACACAGCTCAATATCTCTATCAGAAATGACCAAAAATGCAAACCAAAGAGCTAAGTGTCTTTCAAGAGAGAGCTGCTTCTATTCATGAATTTTAGAGAGGATTTCGGGCAATTTAGCTTGCTGAAAGTAGTGCCGTTTTTTTGCAGAATCAATTAGAAAGACATTACCTTTTTGCTTAAATATGAACAGCACTTTTACTTCACCTTCCCGTTAAAAATGTTAGACCCTTCATATCACGAAATCGAATTCAAAATTGGAGAGCAAGAATTCCTCCTTTCTGCCCTAGGTTTTGAAGAGAGCCGTGAAACTCGGAAGGGGCTTGTGCTCGACTTTTTTGGGACTGGGCGGGGCTTTTTTTTTTTCAGGCCTGAAAGTTTTCTGGTGCAACCCACTTGCAATTTTTTTTTTTTTTTTTTTGATGAATATGTGAGTTTATTCATCGAAGAATAAAAGGTAATACAAGAGCTTAGGGGCATACCCCAGCATTACAATTCATCTAGGAAAAGATAGAGTTTGGAATTCTCCAACTAAGACTCAACAAAACATTTGCTTAGGAGAGTTTAATATTCCTAAATAAGGAAGCTCTTCCACGGACTACTCTCCTGATTTTAGCTAACAACATTGAAATATCAATAGACTTATTCTGAAAACGTCTACGATTACGTTCTAACCATATACAATAAAAACACGCTAAGAAAGAAAGCTTGAGAAGTTTTGCGGCTAGATCCTTTCCCTTAGTTGCTTTAATCATCCATTGCAATTCAGATTCCCAATCAAGGATGACCTTACGAATACCTTGTTGAGCTAAAATACTTCTCCAAACCTGGTTAGTCCAAGTGCACTGAAAGAACAGATGAGATCTATTTTCATAGTTAGATCCACAAAAATCACAATGCAAATCAATTGAGGGAAGCCATCGGGAAACCACTGCAGCCGTAGGTAGTTTGTCTCTACATATGAGCCACCCAATGAAGTTATGTTTACTGATTCCTCCTGACCAGATCAAATTATACCATTCAACCTCAGAGCTCACTTGACGTAACTCCTTGTACGTTTCCTTACAGGAATAGGAAGGCTTGGATAGAGTAGAGGTTAAAGTTTGGCGTAACTTTAGAAGACCTCTCCAACTCCATGCCATAGTTCCCTTAATGTCAAGATCCATAATTGAATTTCCCCTGCATTTAGTACTATGAATCCACTTACTCCATAAAGATGAATTAGGGCAATTTATGAGATTCCAGAGAGATCGCCCCAACAAAACTTTATTCCATACTTTAAGGTTTCGTAATCCAAGACCCCCTTCCTTTTTTGGTGAGCAAACAACTTGCCAAGCAACCTTATGAGTTTTATGATCTTCTGAGTGGCCTGCCCAAAGAAAGTGTCTTATCTTCTTCTCAATCTCATAGATGGTTTGTTTTGGGAGAAGGAACATTTGCATCCAAAAAGTACAGATAGAAGTAAGAACTGTTTTAGCCAATTGTAGTCTTCCTGCATAGCTAAGGTATTTCATTCCCCATCCATCAATTCTTGCCATGATTTTCTCTGACAAAACTTTGCAATCCGTGTAGGTAAGTCTTCTTGTGATAAGAGGAACACCAAGGTATCTAATAGGGAGTCTACCTTCGGAGAAGGGGATATGGTCTAGTATCAAAAGCTTTTCTTGTTCAGTAATCCCTGAAAAAAATATCTGACTTTTGCTTGGATTATACTGCAATCCTGTGAGTGTTGCAAATTCCTCCAAAGCTTCAGTGAGACATAGTACTGAATTAACATCCCCATGAGCAAATAAGAACAAATCATCTGCAAAACAAAGGTGAGTGATTCTCTCTTCCTTACATCTCCAATGATATTTGAAAGTAGAGGTGGAAACTTTCTCAATAATTATCCTATTAAGGATCTCCATGACAAGCACAAACAGATAAGGAGATAAAGGATCTCCCTGCCTTAATCCATTAGTACCCTCAAAATAACCTACATGCTCACCATTGAAATTCACAGAGAATCTAGTGGTAGTGATGCATTGGCTAACCAGTTCAAGTAAGGTTTGAGGAGTGTGAATAGCTTGGAGAACCCCCAATATAGCATCCCATTTAACCATATCATAAGCTTTCATAAGATCGATCTTAATGGCAACACGCTTTCCTTTATCTCCTTTGTGGTAATTATGAAGCAATTCTTGACAAAGCATAATATTTTCAGAGATTTGACGACTCCTGATAAAAGCAGTTTGGTTTTGGCTAATCACTTCAGGGAGAATAAGACTTATCCTCTCAGCAAGTAGTTTTGAGATCACTTTATATAACACATTACAGCAGGCAATTGGTCTAAAGTCCTTCATGCAACTTGGGTTAGGGATTTTAGGAACTAGGCAGAGCAAAGTAGCATTGATAGCTTTCAGTAGTTTCTTGGATGAGAAAATATCTAGCACCGCATCTTCTATATCATGCCCGATAATTGACCAAGCTTTCTTGTAAAAGAGACTATTGTATCCATCAGGACCAGGAGCTTTGAAATCATGAAAACCCCAAAGAACTCTCTTTACATCAGCGCGTTCAATAGCAGGTAGATTCAACATTTCATTCACATTCTCATGGAATAAGGAAGAATACCTTCCAGTGAAAAGGTTATTTGAATGAGAATTTCCAAGTACATTCTGGTAATAAGTAGTGATAGCTATCCTCAAGGCTTCATCATCATAAATAGTAGATCCATCTTCTAGGACTAGATGAGAGATTCTATTTTGAGCTCTTCTACGCATTAAAGATGAGAAGAACATTCTACTATTATTATCTCCCTCTTTCAGCCAGATATTTCTCGATTTTTGTTTTAAAAGAATTTCTTCATATTTACTCAGAGCAATCAATTTTTCCATTTTCATTCTTTCCTCAATACGCATATCTGTATCAAATGGGTCATCTTGTAACTTGAGTTGAGCTTGCTGTAATTGTTCTCTCGCCACCTTAACCTTCTGATGCAAATCACCAAATTGGGCTAAATTTAGCTTTCTAAGGGGTAACTTTAATGCCTTTAATTTCTTCACAACTTTGTACATTTTAGTACCACTGATTTCTTGCTGCCAAACATGATTAACAGTTTCCATAAAGTCTGGACTAGCTGTCCAAAAATTAAAGAATCTGAAAGGTGCTTTTTTCCTTTTATGAGTGGTATCTAGCTTAACCAAGGAAGGAGAATGATCCGATAACATAGGGGGCAAAAACTCAATCGAAAGTTTATCAAATTTGAGAATCCCTTCTGTATTTAGTAAAGCTCTATCAATCTTGCTTGCTCTAAGATTCTGGGATGAACTTTTGTTCGACCAAGTGAAAATAGAACCCATAAAAAAAGGTTCCAACAATCCCAATTTCCCAATCATATCATTTAAATCCTCCATGCCCCTAGTCCATTTAACATTTGGCCCAATTCGTTCATCTACATGCCGAATTTCATTAAAATCACCCACTAATAACCACGGAGTGCTAGCAATATTTTGAGAAGAGAAATACTCAATATTTGCCCATAGTTCCCTACGTTCAGATTCCAAGTTGCTTGCATAGATAGCAGATATGAAGAAAGGAGGTAAACCTAACTTATTGATGCGACAATGAATGACTTGAGATGAAGTACCTTGGATTGAAAGTTGTAGTTCGGATGATTTCCATAAGATCCATATTCTTCCCACACTAGAATGCAAATAATTGTGAGAGTAATTCCATTCATCAAACATATTCTTCAGGACAAGACTTGCATTTCCTTCTTTAACTCTATGCTCTATCAAAATAATAACATGTGGAGCTTGAGATAAAACAAAATTAACTACTTCTCTTTGTTTAGGGCTTTTGTTGAGGCCCCTTACATTCCATGATAAGATATTCATTGATCTGGAGGTTTTTCTCCTTTCTCCCCTGCATCAAGGTTACCAAGAAGATCTGTAATCTCATAACAAGAGGTCTGATTTTCATTAGCATTAGCAAGCTGAGAAAATCTATTTTCTGAGATAAGTTCACAATTATTATCCTTCTTCTTCCCAGGACATTTCTTTTTATTGGTTACAACTATAAAATCATAATTGTTTCCTTGAGAGGTAGCAATATTAGGCTTAATAATCTTTGCCTGAGCAATAGCATTGTCCTTAAGCACTGGTGAATTTGTCTTCTCTACTGTAGCAACTGGTTCCTGAACATCTTCTTTTTGGTTGACCTGCGGCCCTTCACTCTTTTTGGGGATCCATATATTTTTCTTTATAGTGCAATCTCTATGCCCAAAACAGTTGCATTTCTTACACTTAGGAGGGATCCAACCATATTCCACAGTAATCTCAAACACTTCATTATTTCCCATATCAATATCAAAATTCAGAGGAAACTCACTATCAATATCCATTAGAATACAAACTTTGGCATACGATAGCCGTAACCTTTGTTCAGTAGCTTTATCCATATATAAAGGTTTACCCAGCACGCTACTAACATGACTCATACCAATCTTATTCCATAGAGCATGGGGAACGTTAAACAACTTAACCCAAATAGGAACAGCAGATATTTTGGCCTTCTCTAATCTGATACAAGGATGCCATTTTTGAAGAAATAAAGGTTTACCCGCAATGTCCCAAACTCCAGTTTCCATAACTTCTTCTAATTTCTGGATATTTGAAAACCGAAAGAAAAAAAACCCATCCTCGGTGGCAGTAACATCAAGTAAGTTATCCTTACCCCACAATTTTTCAACAATTCCTTTTACTGCATAAAATGAAGTATAGGCATTCAAAAAATAACCAACAAGGCAATTGGCAAAATGCCTTTTACCCTCCTCAATTGCTTCAAGGGGAGGTTTCACAATGATTCTTTTTCCCTTCTCGATAGGGGGAAGGTAATCTAATTTAGCCATCTGATTTGTTGAACCCATGGCAATTTGTTTCCAATTCATGCCAACATTACTAGCCACACTAGGAATCACTTTATCCACATGCTGTATGATTTCTACTTTTTCATTACTAGCAATTTGGGAAGCAATTTCATCAAATACGACCTCAAATGAATTATTTAAGTCAGAAGAAGCAACAGAGGTACCTGGTTTTGTGACATCTAAGATAATCTCTTCATTGCTTGGCTTTGGAATAACTCTTCCAATTTCCACCTTTGAGGATGTACTACGTGTTTTCCCACTTCTAGTACCCACCATTGACGCTAATCCAAGTGAGCTAAGAGCTCGTCTTTGAGGAACGGCAGATTCTGGGCAAAATCGACTAGCAACTTGTACCATAAGCTACGGCCTAGGGAGAGTCTAATTGATGATAGAAGGTAATAGTAAAACCCTCATTCACCGTCTCCCACATGAAGGCCACTAGCAAGGTTTAAGCTAGTGCATGAGTAAGTAAAAGGGAAGGTAGGGACAGGGAAATGAGGGAGAGAAGGTAGGGACAGGGAAATGATTGAGGGGAGCCTGCGGGGTTTGGGGGGGGGGATCTGCGGGGTGGGGGGGCGCTGGGGGGGGGATCTGAGGGGGGGGCGCTGTGGGGGGGGGGGGGGGGGGGGGGGGGGGGGGGGGGGCTGGGGGGGGATCTGCGGGGGGGGGGGGGGGGGTGGGGGGGGGGGGGGGGGGGGGGGGGGGGGGGGCTGCGGGGGGGGGGGGCGGCGCTGGGGGGGGGGGGTGGGGGGGGGGGGGGGGGGGCGCTGCGGGGGGATCTGCGGGGGGGGGTGGCGGGCGCTGGGGGGGGGGGCGCTGTGGTGGGGGGGGGGGGCGCTGCGGGGTGGGGGGGTGCGGGCGCTGGCCGGGGGGGGGGGATTTGCTTTTTTACTGGAGGGCCCAACACTCACCCCAAAGCATTTGCCCATTTCATGTCAAGAATGCAGCCAACAGGTTTTGAAACCCAGGACCTCTACTTTGTAGGGAATCCCACACGAGCCTTGCCAGTTGAACCACACCCTTGGGGGAACCTAGGTTTTGAACCTAGGTCTGATATATTAACATATGTATATATCTATATAGACGGCCGCATTAAGCATTTATTGTTAAACATGATTCTAAAAAGTCACTCATATTGCACCTGCCCTCGAGCACTCCCTCGCTTTTTCCATTCATGCAAATTAACAAATGCATATGTTCGGACGGCATATACAAATTAATAAATGCAAATGATCATAACTTAGATAATCACAAAAGTAGGGCATGGACCTAACTCTTAAACATGTACAATTTTCATTGAGTGAGAACAGGAAAAACTACAATAAGACTTGATCTAGACTCATCACATCCAAACTCATAAGTAGGCTATTGATTCTTCTCACTAAAACTTTATCTAGTAGACAACATAGTTACCTTTTCCACAAGCTCAATGTATTTTTTTTGTACAAATAGTATCCAACTTGAGGGGTTACTAAGAATATCTAATTATTACCACCACCCATCATGCATCCCCAGGGAAATCGTTTGGCAGATATCCAAAGGAAATTGCTTGTCATGCATCTCAATAGCCTATGTATCCAAATTTGATATGTATTCTTTGTGCATGTGTATGTGTATCACATTTCGTGAGATTTTATATGAGGTTTTCAATTTCCCCTCCTATTTGGTGCCTCAATGTTAAATGTTTCATCTTAGTTTCTTTCATAGACCACCACTGACAGCAACTATCTGGTCGATGAGGGTAAGGTTGATCTTCTTGCAACAATAGAAGCGTGTGGGGATCTCATGGGACAAAGGGTGGTTACGAGTTTGGATGGAGATTGCTACCTTTAGTGCAGCAAACTCCGGCCCCAATCCTCTAAATACCTTGATCTACTATCTATTTTCAATCACCTTCTTGCTTATTGGAATAAGCTAATCCGTAACGGAATTTGCAATTCGGAGAATTTCTTCACAATTTGGATTCTTTTCCAAAAAGATTGTAGAGTATGGTAGCTGTGAGATGTGCAAAAATTGGCTTGAAAACGCTAGACTCTAGTGGTAGTGGGAAGGGCCCTACGCTGCATGATAAGCGGAATGGACATAGTGTTTGAGAGCCCTCTTGAGTATTGTGTGTAGGTGAGAGTTCTACATTAAAAGATAAAATCTCTAAGATGAAATTTAAATAAAAAAAATCCTCTAACCTTAGAGCTAGTTTTTAAATTAGGTTTCAATACCTTACAACTTTGTATTAGAGCCTTCTTGAGTGTTAGGTGTAAGTGAGAGTCTTATATTAAAAGATAAGATTTTTAAGATGAAATTTAAATAAAAAAAGAATTCTTTAACCTTAGAGCTAGTTTTTGGGTTAGGTTTCAATACCTTTTAACTTAGTATTAGAGCCTCTACTAAATTTGCTCTACCTCATATGTTCTTGAGTTCAATGACATTCATGTATGGAAAAGTGTATATAGGATGAAAATTTCTCATCGAAAGATAAGATCCCTAAGATTAAATTCAAATGGAAAAAATGATTATTCAACCTTCAAGCTAGTTTTTAGGTTAAATCTTTGAACTTGATAACTTGTACGATTTGGTCATGTGACAATAATGTATGCAATCAATATGGTATGAACCAAAGTATTTTGTTTGAATGAATGAATTATACATTAGCATTCATATTGTAGGAGCTAGCCTTATCAATTTATGTTGTGTATTTGAAATCCTAAGCATTTTGGTCATTTAATTTAAAGAGATCTTATCTATCCACATGAAAATTATGAGAAACAAAATCTTTGACAAAACTACCACCAAGAGAATAAATTAAATGGAGCCTCGCCAATCATTCTCAATTCTCTTTACTTCCCATTTTCTTAATGTCTTGCTTTTTCTTTAAACTTGTTCAATAAAGATCCTAGAAGACAACCACCATAATATTATTGAAAATAGGGTCTCTCCAATCTAATTGTTTGAGCAAGAAGTTGAGATATATGGAACTAAAACAACCAGGACTAAAGAGTTCCTAAGTTTAAAATACCAAAATCTCTATATGAAAGTTAAAGGAAGGAGAAAGCTAGGGAGATTGTGAACATCAATGTTGTGTATTGAGATGAATTATCACTTTGCAATGTAGGGTTTGTATTTATAGACATAAGCTACAAACTAAATATGGAACTACAATAATTACAATATTACAAGGAAATATTGCATAGAATATATAAGGAATATGCTAATTTCTATAATGGCAATATATTGACAACTAGATATTCATTAACACTACCTTTCAAGTTGGAAATTTGAACAAGTCAAATACTCCAAGCGTGAAGAGAAGATGCTAATGTTGTTTGCTGTTCAATACCTTTGTTAGCAAATCTGTTGGTCACTCCTAGTAGAAATGTGATGTGTCACACTGATACCTTGTTAGAGCTTTTTTATTACATAGTGACAATCAACCTCAATGTGCTTGGTACACTTATGAAAAATAAGGTTTACAACTATTCTTTTAGTTCCCTCATTATCACAGTAAAGCAAGGCAGGTTGCCACGTGTGGAAACCAAAGTCTCTGAGAAGGCCTATGATCCATACTATCTTAACTAGTGACTTGCATTGCTCGATATTTGGCTTTGGCTTAGGAAAGTGACACAGTGAGTTACTTCTTTAAGTGCCAAGATATCAAGGACTTTCTTAATAAAATGCAAAATTCGGCGATAGATTGCCTCATCATGGGGCCTGTACTATAATCAAAATCACAAAAAGCTTGTAGTTCAAACTTAGAGGATGCTAGAAACATGAGGCCAAGACTCTAACAACCTTTCAAATACTTGATCACTTTTAGAGCAGCTTCCATATGGGATTGGTTGGGATTGTGCATGAATTGACTAAGAAGCTAAATTGAAAAACTGATGTTAGGTTTGGTGAAGGTTAAATAAATCAGTTTGCCAACCAATCTTTGATATATAGAAGGATTTTCAAGAGGTGGATCATTAATTTTCTCTTTTCATTCAACATCATATTCCATACTCATGAATTTCTTTCGGTTCCGTAGGAATGACAAGTTTAGGACCAACTAATTGAGCCTTTGAGATTAACTCTGGTGTGTATTTGCACTACACAAGGAGATATTATCTAGTGAATAAGCAATCTCTAGGTCAAGAAAGAACTTAGAGTGTCAAAGATACTTCATGAAGAATGTGGTATTGAGGTACTGGTTAAAAGCATTGATTCCAACTTGACTATTTCCTATGATCAGTATATCATCAACATAAACAAGTAATGCCACAAAGAAGTTACCTTGAGTTTTCATAAACAACAAAAATAATCATTACAAGATTGAAAAAATCATTCTGAAGGTACCAATAAATTTGACATTCCATTAACAAAATGTTTGCTTCAACCCATATAAGAATTTTGTAATCGACATACTAATCACTCCCCTTGAGTGCGAAATTTGAGGACAATCTCCATATAAACCTCCTCAAAAAGATCATTATGTAAGAAGGCAATTTGAATGTCCATCTAGAAAAAAGGACAATCATGAACTGTAACAATGGTGATGATGAAATGGACTATAATATACTTGGTAGTAGAGAAAAGGTGTCCTAGTAATTAATGCCTTCTTGTTGGTTGAATCCCTTAGCCACAAGACGGGCTTTATATTAATCTAGAGTGCCATTAGCATGATATTTTGCCTTATAAACCCATTTACATTCGATGGACGATGATCAGTGGGGCAAGGGAATCACATTCCAAGTATAATTGGCTTTAAGGGGGGCAAGTTTGTGTTGCATGACAACAATTGAGTGGGCATGGTGATATCTTCTTGGTAGGTGGTAGGCTCAATGATGGTAGAGATAGAAGTGATAAAATGTTGGTAATGGGGATGAAAATTATCTAGAAAGACGCAGTCAAAGATAGGGTAAAGGTTGACACATAAAGTAAAGGGTGAAGTGGGATAGAAATAATCATAACTCCAAATAGGAGGTTAGGAGGGTCGACTAGAACAACACAATGAGGTGTCACTAGATGTGTCTAAGGTTTCTAGGTAGAATGTGGGAGAAGGAATTGATGGTGGGGTGTTGAACATTGGACCAAGAGGACTCCAGTCAACTTGGTTTTTTTTTTTTTTTGGTATACTACTGGTGCATTTGATGGTAGGAATCAAGTGTTAATTTCCATCCGGGTTGTTCTTTCAAAGTCTACATATCCACATCAAAGCACTGAAGGTTACCTTAATATGATAAGGACTTAATTGGTAGTTCCATCGATAGGAAAATGCTGGTCACTTGAACTAGTGCATCAAACAAGTAGAGTTTTAGTTGGCCCACTCCTTTTAGGCGAGGGTGTCTTAACTAAAGTCCCAGAAGCCGATCAAGTGTAAAATGTGGAAACCTATTCTCAGTACACTATGTGTTTCCGAACGATTTCTATTTTACCTTGCTTTGAAAAGAACCGGTAAGAGCTCAACCCTTGCTTATTGGAGTAGTTACAAGCATTGCTTTCGGCAATCATTTTTCTGGTCTTCGTTATTTCCTAAAAGATCTGAATAACTACAAAGCTAGTAAAAGAGACTAAGGGCGCCCAAAGGTGGCTCCCACGTAGATATAGACAAATCATTGTTGATCGACGTATTTCTATTCAAGGAGTTGGAAATCACGGCGAGTCCTGGACCCTCGGTGCGCATTATTATCTGTAATAAGTTGTATATAACACGTGATTCAAATTTTTTATTTCAGTTTTCTTATGATAATTTAATAAATACTACTTAAATAATATTTAATTTTATAAAATGAGAAACAAATTTAATAATCAAAGGTCATAAAATACTTTTTATAATCATATATATTTACAACATAGTCAACTATCTCCCAATGCGGTTTAAATTAAGTTTCGACTGGTTATTTATTCCATTTGATAGAAACGGAAAAAATAGAAATTCCAATTTCGAGGGAAGATTTAGAAGGCCCAACAATAACAGGTAGTTGAACAACTAAAACCCTACGTTTCAACTTTTACTTTCAGTTTGCTTATTATCATAGCTTTAGTCTAAAGCATTGAAGATCATATAATGCTAATCAGTTTCCTTTATCACGTACTTTGTGTTCTTATTTCTACTACTGTAGATCAACATGGCCAAGCATGGTTGGGTGTGTTTAGCATTGAAAGCCCAACAGAACACTTACGAGACGAGGTGAAAGACTATGATTAACGAAAATTGGAGCTTTAATTTTGTTAAAAGTAGAGCTTATTAGCATTAAGCACACAAGATAGATCATTTAAGTGGTAGAAAGCCAGTACAAACATAGCAATGCATATTACAAAAGTAAAAAAAAATAGAGATAATACACTACTTATCAAATTGTTGGAGAAGAAAACAAGCTTTTGGTACAGAGAGGGACACTAATAATATTTGAACAGAACAAATGTAAGCACAACAAGAAGTACAAAGTCAGAAACAAACACCATGGAATACTGAAATTATGAGATTTCAAGGCTGAGCTCCATTGGGTGAGAAGACTTTGCAGAAATAATAGAACACACAGTTTGTATGAAAGCGAGTACAAGGATAGTAACACCTGCAATAAAAGAAATTAAGGCCCATGGTGTGTTGAAATACTTTTGTCTCAAGGTCGCCATCCACATGTGCCAAGGGTTTTCGACAATACTTGTTCAACTCTTCACAAAGATTAGCAAAATAAAAGTTTCTCAAGTCCAAAAGAACTCCATCTGTAAGCTTGTTAATAAGAAATGACCCATCCTGTGTATTGCTAAGCCTATTTCAACAATTTCATACTTGACTACTAAGTCCACATCCTCCTCGTATTGACAAGGCGACTCATGATAACAACATAATCATTCACAAGATTTCTTCGTAATGGCATTGCTCGAAGGCAAGCAAATTACGGATTGAGATTTCTGTTTCCACACTGATAATAAGTTTTGGGATCTGTAGTGTGTCCATTCTCGAATTGAAGGTCAAATAAGTTCCCACTTGACCCAACTGCAAATTTGACTCCAGCTTGATGTAGTTCCGTTACGCTGGGTGTGGTTATTGTTTGAAGTTTCCCAATTTGCGAGCCCGAAGGTAGATATATGTGTCGAAAAAATCAACAAGATGTTCAATTCTAGAAGAACGGATTTGTTGCAATTTCGATTCCTTAACATTCAAACCCATTCGTTCCTTGAAGAAGAAATTTGAGAGATCAATGATATCGACCGCGGGTCCGCCGTTAATGGCTTCGATTTCACAGCCATGGTTATAAATATCCTCAAGAATGAAGAATGGAAGCTGATTTTCAATCAATAGAATGTCAAGCCATAAGTCCTGTTTCATCCATGGTTTTCCGAATATGCGGTCTGTTCCATCATGGACCTGGACTGTTTCATCACGGATCTTACCAAATTTGAGCTTGAGCAAGAAAACAATGATGAAAGCAGCATCCACTAGAATGATTTTGGCAAATTCACCTCTATTAAACCTAATGGCTTCAGCATAACAAGCACGCAGTTGTTGTTCTCTGTGCATTACAACTTCAATGTAGGAGCCCAGCCCTTTTTCGCTTGCAACAATAAGTTCACGAAGGTACCTCATTTTATATTCTTCCATTGCTTCTAATTCTTGGCTTCCATGATGGTAGGGGCCAATTGAGACTACCTTTGGTTTATAGGCCCTTTCATTAATGACGCAGTCGCTCAGGAACTCTATATATGCTACACATATCGGACAAGCGAGGCAATGTATCCAGCTTCTGCTTCATTACTTCTTCTAATGAGCCATTATGTTATCCATTTGCTTTTGGTTTCTGTGTCAACAAATTCGTTTAATTTGATGAACCAACAACCAAGAATTAAGAATTAATAGACGTACTATCTACGTTTCTTTCATTAATTACTATAAAGATCACTAGAGACACCACCTACATATGTTACATTAATTATAATAAGAAAGGATGATTTAGAAAGACATATATCTCTGAAAATTACTTTAGATAGTTTTGATAATTTTTCCTGCATGATTTTCTTTGATATTGACTTTAAGGA